>CM041295.1:6271000-6431000 GCA_023052935.1 Piezodorus guildinii | reverse complement strand
TGTTTCCACATGGTCAATCGGATTGATAGATTTATTGAGATAGTTTTACCATAGGCTCTGTATTCCAAGTAATAGATTCTTTTCAATGACATGACAGAAATATTTTATCAAATGATGACATTTAAAATGTTGGTCGAAAACTACCGTTTCAAGTCGATATTCGAAACCACACACGTTTCTAAAAAAAAAAAGAAAGCTACATCTTGAACTCAATGGTTGATCTCATAGTCCAAACTGACAAATAGAGACAACTGTTAAGAATGATAATGGTGATATTGAATTATCTGTCCTTTGAGAATTAATTTTCCATTTCCATAGATAAGGAACAATGACGATTTGTCTTGATGAGAGGAAATGCCTTCTATAGGGAGCCCCTACTGCACACAATGCCAATTAATCGGATAATAGTGTGTGCCACCACAATATGCAGGCATAACATATTTCCCCTCCTAAGAAAACATTCCATTAGCAAATAACTCTCATCTCAACAAGTGACAACCGCAAGTCATGAAAAACAAACTAAATAGAATGAAACAGCACAAAGATTGAGCATGATTTGCCGTTTATTCAAGTGAAAACAAATATATTTCGCAGTAGAATTATCGTAAATTTGAACACTAGCATCAGAATAAAAAGGAATTTTTAGATATAAATTATCGAAATCAACAATGATTCGTTTTCCATTCTTGATGTTACCAGTCTGGAAATTGTATATTTATGATTGTGATTGTGAGGTAACATTACCAAATAAGAATACATTGTCAGAGGATCATCATAATGTATGTATATATACATCCCAAAACAATAGAAAATTCTTATGAATCATCTGTTACATGATTAATGTACTTGAAGAGAAAAGAAACGGAATATACACTGTCAATAACATCACGAAACACTTGTTACTGAAGATGTTTTTTTTCGGAAAAGCAGACTGTTTACAATAAAATGATGTATGCAAGAGTGCTTTAGACAGCTTTTATAAACTATGTAGACATGCAAACTGGAAAGACACTATAGAGTATGATAAATGGGACAAGTATGTTTTACTTACCACAGGCATGAGGTGATCTGTACTTCGAACACGTGTAACTTTGTTTTTATAAACGTATTTTTTCACAAAGCGCTCTAGATGTTGATTCCATTTCATGAATGAAACGTACATGAGATATATACTAAAGAGTACAGCAGCTTCGTACCAATAAATACGATTGTCTCTAAAGAAAATTATCAATATTATCAATGATGCAGAATAGAAGGTGCAGTCTCTGAAGAGTGGCCACCAGGTCAGTGTGAGTACAGTCCGTGAAAACAAAGCACACATACCAATAACAAACAATATGTTGAAGACTGCAGAACCGACAATGGTACCTATACCAACGTCGTCAAAGGAAACAAATACTCCAATAACACTAGTAAAAAGTTCCGGTGCAGAACCTCCTGCAGCCATGAAAGTAGCACCAGCTACGTCTTCAGCAATACCCAATTTTTCGATGACAACATCCAAGCTAGGCACAAAAAACTCGTCACAAACAATAGCCAGAGCCACGAACATATAAACAACACCCATGACATGAAGTACTACAGCCCCATTTTTTCTCTGATCCAAAGTGAACAAATCAGTCGGGAAGAGAGGAGTTTTCTCAATAGTCTGGTTCTCGTGGCATAGTGTGAAATTCTCCTGGAAACTCGGTTTGAGAAAAGTAGCCAAAAAAGTAAGTATATACACAGTTCGGTACGACATGGTAGAGCTCCACTCAGATCCTAAACGCCCCTCCCCCTAGCCGCCCGATCGATATTTTCGCACAAGCGCTTCTTAAACATCTCTTCTCAAAACTAGGATAAATCAATATTATTACTCATATTTCCATTTAATTGACATTTAGCCCTAAATTTACTTAGATTTCACATTTCTCATTCTTATGAGGCCTATTTGTTTATAATTGTATTTCTCATTCTTATGAGGCCTATTTATTTGTTTTTATAATATTGTTTAAATTATTTCTCACTTCTTTATATATAGAGATTTTCCATGAAGCAGGCTGCCCTTCTTAATTGTAACTTTATTTCATTTCTTTTATTTTATGTATTTATTCCTATTTCCAGGTTCCTTGTCAGCGAACTGTCAAAGCTATATATTTTAGTCTCATGTATAACATTTATTGTTCTTTCCTCAATGAATGAAACATCATCTATAATAAAAAGTGTGTGCGTGTGTGTGAGCCTGTTCCATAAATTATACTCAGGCTTAAATCGAATTTGTCAATTATTGCTTTAGATTGAAAATTGTTTCTAAAATGGTGTAGATTAATGTTAAAGAGCTTGACATCCACCTACTATTCGAGTATAGAAACTTAATATAAAGAATATGATTATGATATTATTTCTTATGACACATTATCATACCTTCGTAAGAATGGGTTCTTTGAAAATTGTATGGTAAAAAAAAATTATGATAATTAGTCCCATCGTCTGTTGTTTTTACTTCCCTGTATATGATATATATATATATATATATATATATATATATATATATATATATATATATATATATATATATATATATATATATATAGTAAGAAAAAGTATTGCGATCGTGAAAATATTCGATTCCCTCTTTTCGACAGAAATACACACTTTAGGGTCTTCTGAGACTATTGTAAAAAGGTCTTCTGTGTGTAAGTAAGTCTAGCCCCTAAACGTCAAGTTTTATAAATTTTAAATGTTAAGTGTGAGATGTTGCAGCAACTATTCTGACAAAATTGGCCAGAAGAGCCACTTGATACGATGCATTTTACACCTTATAAAGATTCTCCCAAAAACAGCTCTAGCGATTTTGATTTATCTCGTTATGGTATATCGATGTAAAATTTAATGGACTTTAATATCATGGAGGTTTCATTCTGATTGAAATAGTCTGATAAGGCTAAAATTCCGATTTTTTAAATTGTCTTCCCCTAATGTACATTTGATTTAGCAGATTCGAAAAAATAAACAATTTCATGCATAGATAAGAAACGGCTAAATATACAAGTTAAAAAAATTTGATAACCTATTAAAGGAGAAAAGGGTAAATATATACATATGTGTGTGTGTGTGTGTGTGTGTGTGTATAGTGCCGGTCAAATGTTTGAGACAACTTATGGTTTACATCAATCAATTGGTTTGGCGCTCGGATTTTTTCTATTTGTGTATGATCAATAGCTTTGCTGTTATTCGCAAAAATATAATTCTTCATTGAATAAATAGATATTTACATACATAGCCAGTAAGCGAAATACCACTCAAAATGAGGCCTCGATGCCGCTGGGCGCCTACCAAGCTGCTCGTTTCACTTTTTTAGTATTAATTAAAAATGGTCAAACAGTTTAGTATTGACATATTACATTTTTAAATGTGAAATAATTATTTATTTTTTAAGTTTTTATTTGCTACCGAGCTTTGCTATTGGTTGAAAGATTTCTTTAAAAACTTTTTTTTCCATTTCTTAAAATATTAAGTAATTTAAATTGTTTATAAAAGTCCTTAAGAATTTTCACTATGCAAACAATACAGTTTACTAATAATAAATACCTTGAGAAATTCTGAAGGAAGGTATAGGACCGGGTGGCGGTCAAGATAATAAAAAGAAATAGTCATAACTACTTATTGCCAACGTTTTTAAGTCCATATTGTAGGTTTGATATTTCTCACACTGTACCTTGAGATAACAATAACGAAGACCTACAAGAGGACCTACATAAATACGTTTGCAAAAAATAATTAGGACTATTACAATAAATAATCTTGATTTCCACTAGGACTATCTTCCAATGTTCATGGCTTCTAAAAAATAATCAGAAAAGTTTTATCGTTAGCAATAGGCTATGAATCCAATGCATCAGTCAATTTTGATATCACCTAGTAGTGGAGTGGATAAAAATCACCATTTAGTGGCAAACATTTTATAACTCTTGATCTAATCAAGATAAATTAAAAATTCTTTTTTCATTTTTGAGTAGAGAATGTCCTTTATTAGTAAGTGGAAAAAAATTACTTTAACATTTAACATAAAAATTCTACATTGTTTAATATTTTTAATTATTTTTCAAAGTTACTGATTTCATACATTTTTTTGTATTGGATCAATTTACTCTATATAAGATAAGATAAGCCTTTATTTACATATAGTTACAACATTAAGTTTATATATATTTATTTTTATTTTAAAACACTTTAAATAATTGATATAAGTAAAAAGAAACAATGTGACCTCATATCGTATACAACTTTTTAAATAAAATTTACTAACATCTTTTTAAATAAAATTGCAAAAAAAAACTTGATTAAATAAAAAAAATTATGTTTAGGAAAATAAAAATAAAATGATTTTCTACTGATGTGTAGGCCTCTCCTAAAGGAGGAATTTACTCTATATAGGAGCATTGGAATCGATGGAAATGATCTATTATCTGCTTCTGTAGAGTTTTCTGCGTTTATAATTCCCTTACTCAGGAATTTACGACTTATACAGACTTTATAAGGAATTATTGTTTAAAGGCAAACAATCGAAAAATTTAACTTAACAAAATAATATATTTTCGATACTTATTCTGTGAATATATTTTTAATTTTTATTCCAATGGAACAATGAAAAGACAAATTACAAAATATGAGGCATATTTTAGGATTTTGCTAAATTAATGTTAAAAAATATGGCGTCAAATATTTAAATCAATCGCATTCAATCGATCAAATTGTATCAAGGTATTTTAGCACCATTAACCCCCTACAACATTAAAGAAAAACTAAAACCAAATGTTTCCAATAAAAAATTTAATGAATTTTTTATTATATTTATTTTAACCTAACAATATTCTCGACAGTTTTAAAGACTTTTCAAGTTTCTAAAATACATGAGGTCTAATGAAGCCAAAATAAAGCCCCATGGAATTATTTTTGTCTCTTTTATCATTACATCAATGTCTGCAAAAGTACTATTATCCGTAACTGAAAGTGTATGAAACGATGTGAATTTATTTTGGATGGAATTTCGAAAAATCATAATATTCACATTTCTATAGCTTTAATATATATATATAAGGTTTAACAAAACATATATACCCTACTCACATACTTTAGTTCACAAAATACCACCAATAGTCATGGATTCCTCTGAGGTAAAACGCTCATTATCCGGTGGTAAACTAGTCCCCGTTCGGGTCTCCGGGTGGGGACTGCTTCAAGGGAATCATGGCGCAAGATGAAAATTAGAGATCTAACAATAGGGACGTGGAAGGTTAGAAGTTTAAATACGGCAGGTGGGTTAAAGTCGGTCGCGAATGAAGTTAAGGGGTACCATTTAGATATCGTTGCATTACAAGAGGTTCGCTGGCCAGGGGAGGGTTCGTTAACAGAAGGAAAGTTTACTATTTGGTGCGCTGGGAGCGTTAATTATTGTTTAGGTACCGGGTTTCTGATTAGGAATAGATTTCTTTCCGCATAACGGGGCGTACAGTTCTTTAGTGAAAGAATATCGGTTGCTATATTTCAAGGACGTTGCTTTAAAATCTCGTTTATAAACAACAACCGAAGAAAGTGATGATGAAGTAAAATGCGAATTTTATGATAAACTAGAGTCGGTTTACGATAAGTTACCGTGAAATTACATTAAGATAATACTAGGCGACGCGAAAGCAAAGGTTGGAAGGGAAGAAGTATATCGTCCTACAATCGGTAAAGACAGTTTGCACGAATATAGTAATGATAATGGGACCCGACTAATAAACTTTGCCATTTCTAAAAACCTAGTAATCAAAAGTACTACATTTAAACATAATGGTATTCATAAGTATACGTGGACAAACACGGAATAAAATCGATCTAATACTAAAACATGTACAAAACAGATGGCAAAGTAGCATAATTAACGTGAGATCATATCGTGGTGCAGAATGCGGTTCTGATCATGAATTAGTAATCGCGAAACTTCGACAAAAATAAATACAAAAATTGAACAACCCCGAAATTAGAAAACAATACGCGATAGAAGTAAAAAATAAGTTCGAAGCTTTGAAATCTTCCGACGAGGAACACCAAGATGTAAACAAATTATGGGAAGGGATCAGGGATAATATTAAAGAGGTCGGTAATTTATGTCTTGGGAAAATATAATATAAAAAGAACAAACCTTGGTTCGACAGGGATTGTCAAAATATGAGCGAAAAAAGAAAAACCGCTAAACTGAATTCCTTAAATAATCCAAGCGATAATAATTTGGCTTACTTTCGGTTAGTAAAAAATGAAACTTCGAAACTCTTAAAAAATAAGAAATCGTCCGAAGCTATATAACATCATGATTGAACAGGGAATACCTAGAAAGTTAGTAAACCTAGTAGAGATGTGTTTGTCGGAAACATTCCATAAAGTTAGAATCGGTCATAATTACTCCGAGAGATTTGAGGTGCGATCGGGTTTGAAATAGGGTGACTCCCTTTCACCTGCGTTATTTAATATAGCCTTAGAATATGTCATAGAAAAAGTGATGTGTACCGAGAAAGGCTTAAATATGGGTGACAAGATTCCGGTTTTAGGGTATGCCGATGATCTGGTACTGCTAGGTGAAGACACGGAAACCATACAACTAAATACAAGTGTGTTAATAAAAACCGGTAAAGAAATAGGACTCGAATTAAATACCGATAAGACTAAATATATGATTAGTAGCAAAAACGGTGTCAATCTTGGTGATATTGATGTACCAGGGCATTTGAACACATAGAGATATTTAGGTTCAATTATAACAAGAAAAAATGAAATCCAGGAAGAAATAAAGTCCCGGTTAAAGGTGGGAAATGCGCGTTATTATTCAGTTGCTAAGTTACTTAGTTCGCGCCTTCTATCTAAAAACTTAAAGGTTAGAATTTATAAAACTATTATTCTTCCGACGGTTCTTTACGGATGTGAAAAGTGGCCGATTACTTTGAAGGATGAACAACGGCTTAAGGTTTTCGAAAATAAGGTACTGCGTAGAATATTTGGTCCGAAGAGAGATGAGGCTGTGATGGACCTGATGTGTGTGAGGGAGTGAGGTTATAACACACAGCTGGTGGGAGCAAAGAGGTTATGTGAAATGGGTTTGTCACTGCCTCAAACATGTTTATATTTTAGTTCTCTTTATATTTAATTGAAGGTCATTTTTATTTATTATTTTATTTTCTGTGTTTTATGATAGTAGAATGATTATTTTATTTTACAGTGGCAAATCCATTGCAACCTCTCACCAGCTGTTGTTTATCTATCTCGATTTGTGTGTGCTCCTCAGAATGTTTCTTCTGTTTGTATTTTGTTATTCCGCGCTTTATTTAACCGTTTTTTTTGCCTTAAGAACAATTCGTCACAATAGTACCAGGCTGTAGTCATTTCTTTATTTTAGGTAGGTTCATTGCAAATTATGTTTGTTATTCAATTGATTATTTTATGTCAAACAAATTGTAATTCTTATTTTAGCATCGCTTAACTCCTAATTCATTTAAATTAAATTTATATATATATATATATATATATATATATATATATATATATATACACATATATTGTTGAAATATATATAGTACGGTAATTATGATTATTTATATTAACTATTCAAAAATATTATTCATGTCCTCAGGCCAGTCCTCATGGGACTCCTTATTTTTTTGACACATTCTGAGAGAGATATTAAAGGGTCTGAAGATACAAGCATTATTTGAATAAGGTCTTGATTAACTCGTTGCCTCGATACCTTACAAGTGTTGGTAAGCCTTATCCTCCTATACTCTTTATGGTTAGCTTCTACAGATAACTCTCCAATGGGCAAAGTGTGGAAGCTGATTAGATATATACCATGGCAGAGGATTTCATGGGCTGTGGATAAATTTATCTTTTAAGATTTTTTAAATATGTCTAGAGTGGAGCTTGTGTATTCCCCAACCTTTTGAGGGCTTAACTTCAACCCACTATTTAGCATCTTTAGTATATTTTGAAATCTATAAATTATTTCTTCTTCTAAATGCTGGAAGTATTTTGAGCATTTTCGAAAAATCTTCTTGCAGTGTTTCGGATGTTAATTTATTTTATTCCGTTGTATTTATTTGGTGTTGTTTATTAAATATGCTGTGAATGAAGTCCATTATCATTATCACTATAATCTCACAAAGAACAAAATGTAATATTGCTAGATGATGATAACGAATCACATAAGGACTGGCCTAAAATATCAAGGATATTTTTGAACAGTTAATATAAATAATCATTAATTAATTAATTACCGTAATAAATATATTTCAACAATACATATATATTGTTTATTTTTATTTTTGTTAAACCATCTACATATTTAAGATATAGAAAAAAAAAAAATAAAGATATAGGAATAATGAATTCCTAGCACATCGTTTCATACACTTTCGACACTTGTAAGGTATCGAGGCAACGAGTTAATCAAGATCTTATTCAAATAATGCTTGTATCTTCAGACCCTTTAATATCTCTCTCAGAATGTGTCAAAAAATGAAGGAGTCCCATGAGGACTGGCCTGAGGATATCAATAATATTTTTGGATAGTTAATATTAATAATCATAATTACCATACTATATATATTTCAACAATATATATATATATATATATATATATATATATATATATATATATATATATTGTTTGATCAGTTCTCGACTGTTGATAATTTAAGTTTGTGTTGTTCTTAGGTTGCAGTCAATAAATAAACAGTTTTATCTATGCGACGTTTCGAGAATTTATTGTTCTCATAATCATGCAATTTTGGACAAAATAGTGTCTTAATTAGGCATGTTAAGCCTACAAGCTTTGAAAGAACACGTGTTCTTTCAAAGCTTGTAGGCTTAACATGCCTAATTAAGACACTATTTTGTCCAAAATTGCATGATTATGAGAACAATAAATTCTCGAAACGTCGCATAGATAAAACTGTTTATTTATTGACTGCAACCTAAGAACAACACAAACTTATATATATATATATATATATATATATATATATATATATATATATATATATAAGTTAAATAATAGACGTAAATTGTAATTGAAGTAATTTAATTAAATTTAGGTTATATGTTATCACTCCAGCTGCACTGTTAATACTGACTTTATTTTATCATTTACATGAATGAATCGATTATATCGATTACAATTAACTAGATTTAACATTATATCATGTTGGCCTAGATACATAACATCCCCTCCTCAGTTCACAACGTGAATTTAGAGTTCGAAAATAGAAATTAAAACATAATTAAACACTAACTTAAAACAATATATCATAATATAGAATAAGACAAAGAAAATTAAAATAGTACTTGATACAAAAATTAACATGAAATTAGGCCTTAGAACTAATAAAGCAATTACAGGAACCCTTAATCTAAAATTATAATGAATGTAATAACAATTAACAGATAATAGAAATTAGGCTGAATGAAAAAAAAGTGACAAATTTACAATTAAAGAGGAAATACACCTGGATCAAGAGGGATGCGAAGGTGCCGAATATGGGTATGCCTCACTCTCTGGGCACCGGATAGCTCTTGGATTGAAACTGTGTTGTGTTCTCGCAGCGCTACCACTTTGAAGGATCCTTCGTATCGTTGATCCCCTTTACGGCGGCTAGACGACGGGCGGCAGTACACACCCATACCTAGTCTGATCTTATGCGACTCGTCTGCTATTGCTAAACCTAGCCGATTCGCTCGAGAAATTTTTTCCTTAATAAGTTTGGTGTAAACTTTCTGCGAGATATCAGCAAGTTGCTTACGTTTGTAAAGTATCGCCTCTCGTAGGTGTGTATATGCAGTCGTAAGTAAATCACCCCTATTCCTTAAAGGATGCCCGAAAACCACTTCCACCGGCGTGAAGCCTGTAGCAGAATGAATAGTGTTGTTGTAGGCCAACACCACCCGAGGCATTGCCGCTGACGCTCCTAACCCCTGTGTAGTTGGAACAGCCGAAGATGTTCTCCTAATGTGTTGTGGAGGCGCTCAGTAGCACCGCGCCCCTGTGGGTTACCCGGTGAGTCGAAATGCCACTTTATATCGAGTTCCGAACATTCCGTTGCGGTACGGGCGTTCTGGAATTCCCTTCCACAATCAGATGTTACCCTATGAGGTACTCCATAGCAAGACATCCAGCTGAAAATACCATCCCAAACAGCGTCTGCCATGGCGTTATTTGCTATGAAGGGGATATGCCATGGCTAATTTGCTAAAACTATCTATTACCGTGAGCCAGCGAGACCCTTCCCAAGTGAAAATATCCACCTGCACATCTAATAATGGCGAATTCGGGGTATATGAAACTTCCGGATGGATAGTAATTGGATGACGGTCGTATTAAGCACGATTGCTCGTTGTACATGTTTGCAGGATGGCACGAATTGAACGGCGCATATGGTGCCAGTAATACCTGCGACGCAGCGCAGTTAAAGTTTCGGGAACCCGACGGTGATTGGTTTTCCCCTCGTGGTACGCTTTAACCAATTCTTTTTGTCTCTCCGAATCTGTTATATTTTCTACGATTTTTGAGCAAAAAATTATGTTTCTGTCAGTCCCTATCCGCTACGTTTTCCACAAATGCTGAATTCGATCGCGAACAGTCTTATTACCTACGTACAGATAGTAGGTCTTACCCCGCTTGGTAATATCGTGTAGTATGCGAATAATTTCCTCCGGTGAGACGGAAGGAGCAGTCCACACGGTCATAATACTGTGACGGCCGTATTTTGTATGTTTAGTCCGCGAAGTGCCCTCAGTGTGAGTTTTCCAGATAATTTGTCGCGAGTGGTGGTTAACGACCGTATCCATCTCTGGAAGGCGAACCTGTTGCTCAAGAAAGTCATAAGAGTTTGCCGTTTCTTCCTCACCGAGAGGAAAATCATCCCTAACACCATCAGTAGAGGGACCCGCCTCGTGGAGAGAATTCGCATACAGTAGCCAATCCGCTACAACATTTTGAGTGCCCTTTTGGTGAACAATTTGAAAATTTTACGATCTTAATTTTTCTTTCCACCGCCCAACACTTGCCAAAGACTCTTTAAGCCCATCCGTCCACAGTAACGGCTTATGATCCGTACGAAGTGTAAACCGTCTCCCGAATACATAGGGTCGAAAATGATCAACCGCCCAGACAATTGCTAACAATTCTCGTTCCAAAGCACTATATCTGGACTCAGCCTCTGATAGCTGTCTGCTGGCAAAAGCTACTGGTATATCCCCACCACCGGAATCTTGTGACAAAACCGCCCCAAGTGCCTTTTCGCTTGCATCGGTTGTGATGATGAAATCAACTTGGAAATCGGGGAACACCAGAACCGGCTCCGCGATGAGGGCATCCTTACACCGCCGAAACGCTGTCATGTGCTCATCGGTAAAGAGGAAGGACCTACCTTTCTTCAAGAGGTCGGTCAAGGGTGAAATGTTATCAGCAACGTTTGGTAGAAACTTACGGTAGTAGTTGACCATCCCTAAGAAGCTTTTGAGTTCTTTCACAGTAGTTGGTGGTAGTACCCGAGAAATCGCTTCGACCCTAGAAGGATCTGGTTTGACCCCCTGTTCACTGACAAGATGCCCCAAAAATTTTATTTCCTTTTGAAAAAAAATGGGATTTTTCTTTAACCTCAGAGGGGTTAATAGCTTTAGGGGGTGGAGAAAGAGGAATTGGTGAAGAGAGGAATTCCTTTACGTTAGCTGAATGGGCAGGATTGAACTCGGGGTGGGAAGTAAAAACGTTAGATAGGTATTTGGCAAATTCTTCAGCTCTAGTCTCATCTGACGAAGCCCAGGATCCATCTTCACGTCGGATGGGATGGGAGATGAATTGGTATTTAAGAACTTTTTTGGTTACTTTCCAGAAGGAATTGTCGCAAGCAGAAAAAGAAGAAAGGTAGGAATTGTAGGATTGGGATCGAAAGGAATCTAATTTCTTTTTAGCTAATTTGGTATAATAATTGTAGGATTTACGATCGTCTGGGTGCCTGGTTCTTTGCCAGAGGGTTCTAGAGCGTCTTTTGGTATGGATCAGATCTAGGAGGTCTTGGGGTAAAGGATTCTGCTGGTGGTATTTTGGGGAAGGGGAAGGTGAAGATGCATTCCAGGCTGCTTGTTGTATGAGGGTAGTGAAGAAATGAACTGCATCATCAAGATCTTGAGGAGATTTGAGGGATACTCTGAGGTCTAATCCATCCGTTATTATTTCGCGGAAGAGGTTCCAGTTAATGGGCCTCTTAGGAATGATGGTGGAGAGAGTTTTGGAATAGGAGATACTGAAAGAGTTAGAGTAAGAGGGCTATGATCGGAGAAAAGGTCATCGAGCCGGGAAACAGAATGATTTAAAGGCCCTAGTCCTTTGTGGATAAAATAATCGAGGAGGTCGGGATTACGGTAAGGATCAGTAGGCCAATAGGTAGGGGAATCGGGGGAGAGGATATAACAGTGATTGGAATGGAGTGCAGACAGCAATGTTCGCCCGCGAGAATTCGTAGTTCTGGCTCCCCATTGCTGGTGTTAGGCATTTAAGTCTGCATCTATGAGGAATTGATGACCTAAGGAATTAAGGAAAACATTTAATTGGACTTCGGAAATCGGTATTTTTTGGGGAGAGTATACTGCAACTACTGTTATAGGAAAATGACGTGTTTGTATAATTACAGCAGTGATTTAGAGGAAGTTATGGGTGATTTAATGTTATGTTATACCATTCGGTAAGGGTAATAAATTATGGGAGAGGTATCGATGGATGATGACAGCAGTGCCGGCATGAGCTGTTCCATCGGGACGGTCAGTTCGGTATATAGCATTTCCAAGTCAATTGTAACCTTTTCCAAGTCAAATGTCCTTATATCAATATGTTCTAAACAAGGAAGATCTCATTTAATTATTAAGGTTGATTTAGGGCTAAATAATTCTTCCATTAATACTGATCATTTATTTCATGAAGTTTCGGGATATTCTCCCATCTTCAGAAGTCTACAAAAAAATTTTTTAAGCAATTTACCATCACATTAAAAAACACTATAATGAAGTGAATGGTTTAAACAATTTATAAATTAGGAGTCAATTGATAACAAACATTTTAAAACTATTAATTAACAAATTTTAAAATCATATGGAGGCAATAAAAGCAAAAATTTAACAATGTTGCACAGTACTTAGTTAAATAAATATTATAAAGTTACCTCGTTATATATTCTGTAATCCAACATTTACACTAGTCACACCTTCAGCCAGGTAAAAAATAAAAACGAAGTCAAATTCTAAACACTTCAGATCTGAGCAAGAGTATTGCTCAGATCTTTGTCCTCAGCTGGATTAAGGATTAGACCAATTTCCAACTTGTATATAGTTATTATTATTTCATATTGTGAAATTCTTTAAAAATTTATTATTAATTATTTATATTATATTTTTAATTTATTAATTAAATCGGAATAGTGGTAACTTAAATGTCTTGAGTCAGTTTTAAAATTCACGGTTTTATCTATATTTTTATTGATATATATAGCCTCTATGGTTTTTCTATTTTGTTTATTTTTGACTATTTCCAAAATTTGTGGTCTATTGAGATCAAACTTATGTTTCAAATGTATGCTATGTTGTGATGAAGCAGTTGTATTTATATTTTTACTGTTGTTACAATTACTTTTGTGCTGTTTCGTTCTAGTACTAACTTTTTTGGACGTTTCCCCTATGTAACATTTTTCACAGTCTAGACAATTTATTTTGTATACAACATTTAATTTTTCTTCATTACTTATAGGGTCTTTTGTACTAGTGAGGAATTTTTGTAATTTATTATGGTTATAAAGGCCTAATTTGATGTTGGGTAAATCATAAGCTAATAATGTTTTATTTATTTCATCATATGATTTTAAAATTTGTTAATTAATAGTTTTAAAATGTTTGTTATCAATTGACTCCTAATTTATAAATTGTTTAAACCATTCACTTCATTATAGTGTTTTTTAATGTGATGGTAAATTGCTTAAAAAAATTTTTTGTAGACTTCTGGGAGAATATCCCGAAACGTCATGAAATAAATGATCAGTATTAATGGAAGAATTATTCAGCCCTAAATCAACCTTAATAATTAAATGAGATCTTCCTTGTTTAGAACATATTGATATAATGAATTTATATATGGGTAATGGCGGCTACCATATGAAGCAGTATAATAAAAATTTGAGTGAACAACTTAATATATTACTACTAAATTTTACAATGGAAAGTAAAGCTATATATAGACTGTGTAAAGCAATGTTGCATAGTAAAACTAAGATATATTATTTAAAACAAAATAAGAAAAATAGAAAAATTCCACCACACATTTTTTATAAGCTACAACCTCTAGATAACATGTTTGATAATAATTTTTTGAGGAATACCAACAATTGTGAATTTTTTAATAATATGTGTGAAAAAATTATCAATTTAGAAATTAAACAATCTTACTGGTTACTTAATAAATTGAGACAAAGATTGGACCGATTTATTAACAAAATTAAAAACAACAATAACACACCTCATAATATAGACAAAGATATTAACGATATTATCAATAAATACATAGAAAACGGTTTAAAAGATAATAAAGAACATATAAGCCTAAAATTTAACAGGTTAATTAATAAACCCAAAATTAATAAATTACAGATTAACAAATTAATTGATAGTAAACAAAATAGAAACCTGACATCTATAAAGTGCCAAAATCTTAAGCAAGATCAAATTTTATCTAATAATAAACGCTATGTTGAGACTGATAAGGATCACCTAATTATATATAATGAACTGTATAAAATTAATAATAGGGTTGAAAATAGAACAAAAATTGATATTCCTAACAATATAATAAATTTATTATCTTTAGGGGAAAATTTTAATTTTGAATTTCACAACAATGATAAAGATATTGTTAAAGTCATAACTGATTTAGAGTCTATGTATAACAACTTAAACACTTCTGAAAATCATATAAATGCTTTAAGAAACAGAATATGCACGCTTATTAATAATTATGTAGAGAAAAAAAACACCAATAATAATAAAAATAATAAAATCATTAATAAAAACACAATCTTAAAATCACAAATTATAAAAGATTTAAAATATTTTAAAATATTTATGGAAAAAAATAAAGATATCATCGTAATTAAATCAGATAAAACTAAAAAATTAGTATTTATTTACAAAAATGAGTATAATGACAAAATGTTAATAGAACTTAATGATAAAAATACCTATAGGAAATTAAGAAATGACCCATTTAAAGATCTGGTAAATAAAATAAATTTATATGTCACTAAATTATTTAAAAATGGCTATATAGACAAAATAACTAAAAATAAACTACAAGTTACTGATTTTTGTATCCCTAGAATACATGGCCTAATTAAAACCCACAAAGATAAAATAAATCTCAGACCTATCATCAATAATATTGATGGTCCTACAGAGGCTTTATCAAAATTTTTAAACCCTTCTTTAAATTCTTTAAATAATGATAATAATTACGATATAAAAAATGCATTGGCACTGAAAAAGATACTTAACAACATCCAAATACCTGATGAGAATACCGAAATCATCAGTCTAGACGTTAGATCACTATTCACAAACATTCCAATAGACGATATCCTTAAATTAATTGAAATAGTCTGATAAGGCTAAAATTCCGATTTTTTAAATTGTCTTCCCCTAATGTACATTTGATTTAGCAGATTCGAAAAAATAAACAATTTCATGCATAGATAAGAAACGGCTAAATATACAAGTTAAAAAAATTTGATAACCTATTAAAGGAGAAAAGGGTAAATATATACATATGTGTGTGTGTGTGTGTGTGTGTGTGTATAGTGCCGGTCAAATGTTTGAGACAACTTATGGTTTACATCAATCAATTGGTTTGGCGCTCGGATTTTTTCTATTTGTGTATGATCAATAGCTTTGCTGTTATTCGCAAAAATATAATTCTTCATTGAATAAATAGATATTTACATACATAGCCAGTAAGCGAAATACCACTCAAAATGAGGCCTCGATGCCGCTGGGCGCCTACCAAGCTGCTCGTTTCACTTTTTTAGTATTAATTAAAAATGGTCAAACAGTTTAGTATTGACATATTACATTTTTAAATGTGAAATAATTATTTATTTTTTAAGTTTTTATTTGCTACCGAGCTTTGCTATTGGTTGAAAGATTTCTTTAAAAACTTTTTTTTCCATTTCTTAAAATATTAAGTAATTTAAATTGTTTATAAAAGTCCTTAAGAATTTTCACTATGCAAACAATACAGTTTACTAATAATAAATACCTTGAGAAATTCTGAAGGAAGGTATAGGACCGGGTGGCGGTCAAGATAATAAAAAGAAATAGTCATAACTACTTATTGCCAACGTTTTTAAGTCCATATTGTAGGTTTGATATTTCTCACACTGTACCTTGAGATAACAATAACGAAGACCTACAAGAGGACCTACATAAATACGTTTGCAAAAAATAATTAGGACTATTACAATAAATAATCTTGATTTCCACTAGGACTATCTTCCAATGTTCATGGCTTCTAAAAAATAATCAGAAAAGTTTTATCGTTAGCAATAGGCTATGAATCCAATGCATCAGTCAATTTTGATATCACCTAGTAGTGGAGTGGATAAAAATCACCATTTAGTGGCAAACATTTTATAACTCTTGATCTAATCAAGATAAATTAAAAATTCTTTTTTCATTTTTGAGTAGAGAATGTCCTTTATTAGTAAGTGGAAAAAAATTACTTTAACATTTAACATAAAAATTCTACATTGTTTAATATTTTTAATTATTTTTCAAAGTTACTGATTTCATACATTTTTTTGTATTGGATCAATTTACTCTATATAAGATAAGATAAGCCTTTATTTACATATAGTTACAACATTAAGTTTATATATATTTATTTTTATTTTAAAACACTTTAAATAATTGATATAAGTAAAAAGAAACAATGTGACCTCATATCGTATACAACTTTTTAAATAAAATTTACTAACATCTTTTTAAATAAAATTGCAAAAAAAAACTTGATTAAATAAAAAAAATTATGTTTAGGAAAATAAAAATAAAATGATTTTCTACTGATGTGTAGGCCTCTCCTAAAGGAGGAATTTACTCTATATAGGAGCATTGGAATCGATGGAAATGATCTATTATCTGCTTCTGTAGAGTTTTCTGCGTTTATAATTCCCTTACTCAGGAATTTACGACTTATACAGACTTTATAAGGAATTATTGTTTAAAGGCAAACAATCGAAAAATTTAACTTAACAAAATAATATATTTTCGATACTTATTCTGTGAATATATTTTTAATTTTTATTCCAATGGAACAATGAAAAGACAAATTACAAAATATGAGGCATATTTTAGGATTTTGCTAAATTAATGTTAAAAAATATGGCGTCAAATATTTAAATCAATCGCATTCAATCGATCAAATTGTATCAAGGTATTTTAGCACCATTAACCCCCTACAACATTAAAGAAAAACTAAAACCAAATGTTTCCAATAAAAAATTTAATGAATTTTTTATTATATTTATTTTAACCTAACAATATTCTCGACAGTTTTAAAGACTTTTCAAGTTTCTAAAATACATGAGGTCTAATGAAGCCAAAATAAAGCCCCATGGAATTATTTTTGTCTCTTTTATCATTACATCAATGTCTGCAAAAGTACTATTATCCGTAACTGAAAGTGTATGAAACGATGTGAATTTATTTTGGATGGAATTTCGAAAAATCATAATATTCACATTTCTATAGCTTTAATATATATATATAAGGTTTAACAAAACATATATACCCTACTCACATACTTTAGTTCACAAAATACCACCAATAGTCATGGATTCCTCTGAGGTAAAACGCTCATTATCCGGTGGTAAACTAGTCCCCGTTCGGGTCTCCGGGTGGGGACTGCTTCAAGGGAATCATGGCGCAAGATGAAAATTAGAGATCTAACAATAGGGACGTGGAAGGTTAGAAGTTTAAATACGGCAGGTGGGTTAAAGTCGGTCGCGAATGAAGTTAAGGGGTACCATTTAGATATCGTTGCATTACAAGAGGTTCGCTGGCCAGGGGAGGGTTCGTTAACAGAAGGAAAGTTTACTATTTGGTGCGCTGGGAGCGTTAATTATTGTTTAGGTACCGGGTTTCTGATTAGGAATAGATTTCTTTCCGCATAACGGGGCGTACAGTTCTTTAGTGAAAGAATATCGGTTGCTATATTTCAAGGACGTTGCTTTAAAATCTCGTTTATAAACAACAACCGAAGAAAGTGATGATGAAGTAAAATGCGAATTTTATGATAAACTAGAGTCGGTTTACGATAAGTTACCGTGAAATTACATTAAGATAATACTAGGCGACGCGAAAGCAAAGGTTGGAAGGGAAGAAGTATATCGTCCTACAATCGGTAAAGACAGTTTGCACGAATATAGTAATGATAATGGGACCCGACTAATAAACTTTGCCATTTCTAAAAACCTAGTAATCAAAAGTACTACATTTAAACATAATGGTATTCATAAGTATACGTGGACAAACACGGAATAAAATCGATCTAATACTAAAACATGTACAAAACAGATGGCAAAGTAGCATAATTAACGTGAGATCATATCGTGGTGCAGAATGCGGTTCTGATCATGAATTAGTAATCGCGAAACTTCGACAAAAATAAATACAAAAATTGAACAACCCCGAAATTAGAAAACAATACGCGATAGAAGTAAAAAATAAGTTCGAAGCTTTGAAATCTTCCGACGAGGAACACCAAGATGTAAACAAATTATGGGAAGGGATCAGGGATAATATTAAAGAGGTCGGTAATTTATGTCTTGGGAAAATATAATATAAAAAGAACAAACCTTGGTTCGACAGGGATTGTCAAAATATGAGCGAAAAAAGAAAAACCGCTAAACTGAATTCCTTAAATAATCCAAGCGATAATAATTTGGCTTACTTTCGGTTAGTAAAAAATGAAACTTCGAAACTCTTAAAAAATAAGAAATCGTCCGAAGCTATATAACATCATGATTGAACAGGGAATACCTAGAAAGTTAGTAAACCTAGTAGAGATGTGTTTGTCGGAAACATTCCATAAAGTTAGAATCGGTCATAATTACTCCGAGAGATTTGAGGTGCGATCGGGTTTGAAATAGGGTGACTCCCTTTCACCTGCGTTATTTAATATAGCCTTAGAATATGTCATAGAAAAGGTGATGTGTACCGAGAAAGGCTTAAATATGGGTGACAAGATTCCGGTTTTAGGGTATGCCGATGATCTGGTACTGCTAGGTGAAGACACGGAAACCATACAACTAAATACAAGTGTGTTAATAAAAACCGGTAAAGAAATAGGACTCGAATTAAATACCGATAAGACTAAATATATGATTAGTAGCAAAAACGGTGTCAATCTTGGTGATATTGATGTACCAGGGCATTTGAACACATAGAGATATTTAGGTTCAATTATAACAAGAAAAAATGAAATCCAGGAAGAAATAAAGTCCCGGTTAAAGGTGGGAAATGCGCGTTATTATTCAGTTGCTAAGTTACTTAGTTCGCGCCTTCTATCTAAAAACTTAAAGGTTAGAATTTATAAAACTATTATTCTTCCGACGGTTCTTTACGGATGTGAAAAGTGGCCGATTACTTTGAAGGATGAACAACGGCTTAAGGTTTTCGAAAATAAGGTACTGCGTAGAATATTTGGTCCGAAGAGAGATGAGGCTGTGATGGACCTGATGTGTGTGAGGGAGTGAGGTTATAACACACAGCTGGTGGGAGCAAAGAGGTTATGTGAAATGGGTTTGTCACTGCCTCAAACATGTTTATATTTTAGTTCTCTTTATATTTAATTGAAGGTCATTTTTATTTATTATTTTATTTTCTGTGTTTTATGATAGTAGAATGATTATTTTATTTTACAGTGGCAAATCCATTGCAACCTCTCACCAGCTGTTGTTTATCTATCTCGATTTGTGTGTGCTCCTCAGAATGTTTCTTCTGTTTGTATTTTGTTATTCCGCGCTTTATTTAACCGTTTTTTTGCCTTAAGAACAATTCGTCACAATAGTACCAGGCTGTAGTCATTTCTTTATTTTAGGTAGGTTCATTGCAAATTATGTTTGTTATTCAATTGATTATTTTATGTCAAACAAATTGTAATTCTTATTTTAGCATCGCTTAACTCCTAATTCATTTAAATTAAATTTATATATATATATATATATATATATATATATATATATATATTATATACACATATATTGTTGAAATATATATAGTACGGTAATTATGATTATTTATATTAACTATTCAAAAATATTATTCATGTCCTCAGGCCAGTCCTCATGGGACTCCTTATTTTTTTGACACATTCTGAGAGAGATATTAAAGGGTCTGAAGATACAAGCATTATTTGAATAAGGTCTTGATTAACTCGTTGCCTCGATACCTTACAAGTGTTGGTAAGCCTTATCCTCCTATACTCTTTATGGTTAGCTTCTACAGATAGCTCTCCAATGGGCAAAGTGTGGAAGCTGATTAGATATATACCATGGCAGAGGATTTCATGGGCTGTGGATAAATTTATCTTTTAAGATTTTTTAAATATGTCTAGAGTGGAGCTTGTGTATTCCCCAACCTTTTGAGGGCTTAACTTCAACCCACTATTTAGCATCTTTAGTATATTTTGAAATCTATAAATTATTTCTTCTTCTAAATGCTGGAAGTATTTTGAGCATTTTCGAAAAATCTTCTTGCAGTGTTTCGGATGTTAATTTATTTTATTCCGTTGTATTTATTTGGTGTTGTTTATTAAATATGCTGTGAATGAAGTCCATTATCATTATCACTATAATCTCACAAAGAACAAAATGTAATATTGCTAGATGATGATAACGAATCACATAAGGACTGGCCTAAAATATCAAGGATATTTTTGAACAGTTAATATAAATAATCATTAATTAATTAATTACCGTAATAAATATATTTCAACAATACATATATATTGTTTATTTTTATTTTTGTTAAACCATCTACATATTTAAGATATAGAAAAAAAAAAAATAAAGATATAGGAATAATGAATTCCTAGCACATCGTTTCATACACTTTCGACACTTGTAAGGTATCGAGGCAACGAGTTAATCAAGATCTTATTCAAATAATGCTTGTATCTTCAGACCCTTTAATATCTCTCTCAGAATGTGTCAAAAAATGAAGGAGTCCCATGAGGACTGGCCTGAGGATATCAATAATATTTTTGGATAGTTAATATTAATAATCATAATTACCATACTATATATATTTCAACAATATATATATATATATATATATATATATATATATATATATATATATATATATATATATATATTGTTTGATCAGTTCTCGACTGTTGATAATTTAAGTTTGTGTTGTTCTTAGGTTGCAGTCAATAAATAAACAGTTTTATCTATGCGACGTTTCGAGAATTTATTGTTCTCATAATCATGCAATTTTGGACAAAATAGTGTCTTAATTAGGCATGTTAAGCCTACAAGCTTTGAAAGAACACGTGTTCTTTCAAAGCTTGTAGGCTTAACATGCCTAATTAAGACACTATTTTGTCCAAAATTGCATGATTATGAGAACAATAAATTCTCGAAACGTCGCATAGATAAAACTGTTTATTTATTGACTGCAACCTAAGAACAACACAAACTTATATATATTATATAATATATATATATATATATATATATATATATATTATATATATAAGTTAAAAATAGACGTAAATTGTAATTGAAGTAATTTAATTAAATTTAGGTTATATGTTATCACTCCAGCTGCACTGTTAATACTGACTTTATTTTATCATTTACATGAATGAATCGATTATATCGATTACAATTAACTAGATTTAACATTATATCATGTTGGCCTAGATACATAACATCCCCTCCTCAGTTCACAACGTGAATTTAGAGTTCGAAAATAGAAATTAAAACATAATTAAACACTAACTTAAAACAATATATCATAATATAGAATAAGACAAAGAAAATTAAAATAGTACTTGATACAAAAATTAACATGAAATTAGGCCTTAGAACTAATAAAGCAATTACAGGAACCCTTAATCTAAAATTATAATGAATGTAATAACAATTAACAGATAATAGAAATTAGGCTGAATGAAAAAAAAGTGACAAATTTACAATTAAAGAGGAAATACACCTGGATCAAGAGGGATGCGAAGGTGCCGAATATGGGTATGCCTCACTCTCTGGGCACCGGATAGCTCTTGGATTGAAACTGTGTTGTGTTCTCGCAGCGCTACCACTTTGAAGGATCCTTCGTATCGTTGATCCCCTTTACGGCGGCTAGACGACGGGCGGCAGTACACACCCATACCTAGTCTGATCTTATGCGACTCGTCTGCTATTGCTAAACCTAGCCGATTCGCTCGAGAAATTTTTTCCTTAATAAGTTTGGTGTAAACTTTCTGCGAGATATCAGCAAGTTGCTTACGTTTGTAAAGTATCGCCTCTCGTAGGTGTGTATATGCAGTCGTAAGTAAATCACCCCTATTCCTTAAAGGATGCCCGAAAACCACTTCCACCGGCGTGAAGCCTGTAGCAGAATGAATAGTGTTGTTGTAGGCCAACACCACCCGAGGCATTGCCGCTGACGCTCCTAACCCCTGTGTAGTTGGAACAGCCGAAGATGTTCTCCTAATGTGTTGTGGAGGCGCTCAGTAGCACCGCGCCCCTGTGGGTTACCCGGTGAGTCGAAATGCCACTTTATATCGAGTTCCGAACATTCCGTTGCGGTACGGGCGTTCTGGAATTCCCTTCCACAATCAGATGTTACCCTATGAGGTACTCCATAGCAAGACATCCAGCTGAAAATACCATCCCAAACAGCGTCTGCCATGGCGTTATTTGCTATGAAGGGGATATGCCATGGCTAATTTGCTAAAACTATCTATTACCGTGAGCCAGCGAGACCCTTCCCAAGTGAAAATATCCACCTGCACATCTAATAATGGCGAATTCGGGGTATATGAAACTTCCGGATGGATAGTAATTGGATGACGGTCGTATTAAGCACGATTGCTCGTTGTACATGTTTGCAGGATGGCACGAATTGAACGGCGCATATGGTGCCAGTAATACCTGCGACGCAGCGCAGCTAAAGTTTCGGGAACCCGACGGTGATTGGTTTTCCCCTCGTGGTACGCTTTAACCAATTCTTTTTGTCTCTCCGAATCTGTTATATTTTCTACGATTTTTGAGCAAAAAATTATGTTTCTGTCAGTCCCTATCCGCTACGTTTTCCACAAATGCTGAATTCGATCGCGAACAGTCTTATTACCTACGTACAGATAGTAGGTCTTACCCCGCTTGGTAATATCGTGTAGTATGCGAATAATTTCCTCCGGTGAGACGGAAGGAGCAGTCCACACGGTCATAATACTGTGACGGCCGTATTTTGTATGTTTAGTCCGCGAAGTGCCCTCAGTGTGAGTTTTCCAGATAATTTGTCGCGAGTGGTGGTTAACGACCGTATCCATCTCTGGAAGGCGAACCTGTTGCTCAAGAAAGTCATAAGAGTTTGCCGTTTCTTCCTCACCGAGAGGAAAATCATCCCTAACACCATCAGTAGAGGGACCCGCCTCGTGGAGAGAATTCGCATACAGTAGCCAATCCGCTACAACATTTTGAGTGCCCTTTTGGTGAACAATTTGAAAATTTTACGATCTTAATT
Organism: Piezodorus guildinii; assembly: GCA_023052935.1. Classification (NCBI taxonomy): domain Eukaryota; kingdom Metazoa; phylum Arthropoda; class Insecta; order Hemiptera; family Pentatomidae; genus Piezodorus; species Piezodorus guildinii. The sequence continues at coordinate 6,407,147 of CM041295.1, read as the reverse complement.
TTTCTTTCCACCGCCCAACACTTGCCAAAGACTCTTTAAGCCCATCCGTCCACAGTAACGGCTTATGATCCGTACGAAGTGTAAACCGTCTCCCGAATACATAGGGTCGAAAATGATCAACCGCCCAGACAATTGCTAACAATTCTCGTTCCAAAGCACTATATCTGGACTCAGCCTCTGATAGCTGTCTGCTGGCAAAAGCTACTGGTATATCCCCACCACCGGAATCTTGTGACAAAACCGCCCCAAGTGCCTTTTCGCTTGCATCGGTTGTGATGATGAAATCAACTTGGAAATCGGGGAACACCAGAACCGGCTCCGCGATGAGGGCATCCTTACACCGCCGAAACGCTGTCATGTGCTCATCGGTAAAGAGGAAGGACCTACCTTTCTTCAAGAGGTCGGTCAAGGGTGAAATGTTATCAGCAACGTTTGGTAGAAACTTACGGTAGTAGTTGACCATCCCTAAGAAGCTTTTGAGTTCTTTCACAGTAGTTGGTGGTAGTACCCGAGAAATCGCTTCGACCCTAGAAGGATCTGGTTTGACCCCCTGTTCACTGACAAGATGCCCCAAAAATTTTATTTCCTTTTGAAAAAAAATGGGATTTTTCTTTAACCTCAGAGGGGTTAATAGCTTTAGGGGGTGGAGAAAGAGGAATTGGTGAAGAGAGGAATTCCTTTACGTTAGCTGAATGGGCAGGATTGAACTCGGGGTGGGAAGTAAAAACGTTAGATAGGTATTTGGCAAATTCTTCAGCTCTAGTCTCATCTGACGAAGCCCAGGATCCATCTTCACGTCGGATGGGATGGGAGATGAATTGGTATTTAAGAACTTTTTTGGTTACTTTCCAGAAGGAATTGTCGCAAGCAGAAAAAGAAGAAAGGTAGGAATTGTAGGATTGGGATCGAAAGGAATCTAATTTCTTTTTAGCTAATTTGGTATAATAATTGTAGGATTTACGATCGTCTGGGTGCCTGGTTCTTTGCCAGAGGGTTCTAGAGCGTCTTTTGGTATGGATCAGATCTAGGAGGTCTTGGGGTAAAGGATTCTGCTGGTGGTATTTTGGGGAAGGGGAAGGTGAAGATGCATTCCAGGCTGCTTGTTGTATGAGGGTAGTGAAGAAATGAACTGCATCATCAAGATCTTGAGGAGATTTGAGGGATACTCTGAGGTCTAATCCATCCGTTATTATTTCGCGGAAGAGGTTCCAGTTAATGGGCCTCTTAGGAATGATGGTGGAGAGAGTTTTGGAATAGGAGATACTGAAAGAGTTAGAGTAAGAGGGCTATGATCGGAGAAAAGGTCATCGAGCCGGGAAACAGAATGATTTAAAGGCCCTAGTCCTTTGTGGATAAAATAATCGAGGAGGTCGGGATTACGGTAAGGATCAGTAGGCCAATAGGTAGGGGAATCGGGGGAGAGGATATAACAGTGATTGGAATGGAGTGCAGACAGCAATGTTCGCCCGCGAGAATTCGTAGTTCTGGCTCCCCATTGCTGGTGTTAGGCATTTAAGTCTGCATCTATGAGGAATTGATGACCTAAGGAATTAAGGAAAACATTTAATTGGACTTCGGAAATCGGTATTTTTTGGGGAGAGTATACTGCAACTACTGTTATAGGAAAATGACGTGTTTGTATAATTACAGCAGTGATTTAGAGGAAGTTATGGGTGATTTAATGTTATGTTATACCATTCGGTAAGGGTAATAAATTATGGGAGAGGTATCGATGGATGATGACAGCAGTGCCGGCATGAGCTGTTCCATCGGGACGGTCAGTTCGGTATATAGCATTTCCAAGTCAATTGTAACCTTTTCCAAGTCAAATGTCCTTATATCAATATGTTCTAAACAAGGAAGATCTCATTTAATTATTAAGGTTGATTTAGGGCTAAATAATTCTTCCATTAATACTGATCATTTATTTCATGAAGTTTCGGGATATTCTCCCATCTTCAGAAGTCTACAAAAAAATTTTTTAAGCAATTTACCATCACATTAAAAAACACTATAATGAAGTGAATGGTTTAAACAATTTATAAATTAGGAGTCAATTGATAACAAACATTTTAAAACTATTAATTAACAAATTTTAAAATCATATGGAGGCAATAAAAGCAAAAATTTAACAATGTTGCACAGTACTTAGTTAAATAAATATTATAAAGTTACCTCGTTATATATTCTGTAATCCAACATTTACACTAGTCACACCTTCAGCCAGGTAAAAAATAAAAACGAAGTCAAATTCTAAACACTTCAGATCTGAGCAAGAGTATTGCTCAGATCTTTGTCCTCAGCTGGATTAAGGATTAGACCAATTTCCAACTTGTATATAGTTATTATTATTTCATATTGTGAAATTCTTTAAAAATTTATTATTAATTATTTATATTATATTTTTAATTTATTAATTAAATCGGAATAGTGGTAACTTAAATGTCTTGAGTCAGTTTTAAAATTCACGGTTTTATCTATATTTTTATTGATATATATAGCCTCTATGGTTTTTCTATTTTGTTTATTTTTGACTATTTCCAAAATTTGTGGTCTATTGAGATCAAACTTATGTTTCAAATGTATGCTATGTTGTGATGAAGCAGTTGTATTTATATTTTTACTGTTGTTACAATTACTTTTGTGCTGTTTCGTTCTAGTACTAACTTTTTTGGACGTTTCCCCTATGTAACATTTTTCACAGTCTAGACAATTTATTTTGTATACAACATTTAATTTTTCTTCATTACTTATAGGGTCTTTTGTACTAGTGAGGAATTTTTGTAATTTATTATGGTTATAAAGGCCTAATTTGATGTTGGGTAAATCATAAGCTAATAATGTTTTATTTATTTCATCATATGATTTTAAAATTTGTTAATTAATAGTTTTAAAATGTTTGTTATCAATTGACTCCTAATTTATAAATTGTTTAAACCATTCACTTCATTATAGTGTTTTTTAATGTGATGGTAAATTGCTTAAAAAAATTTTTTGTAGACTTCTGGGAGAATATCCCGAAACGTCATGAAATAAATGATCAGTATTAATGGAAGAATTATTCAGCCCTAAATCAACCTTAATAATTAAATGAGATCTTCCTTGTTTAGAACATATTGATATAATGAATTTATATATGGGTAATGGCGGCTACCATATGAAGCAGTATAATAAAAATTTGAGTGAACAACTTAATATATTACTACTAAATTTTACAATGGAAAGTAAAGCTATATATAGACTGTGTAAAGCAATGTTGCATAGTAAAACTAAGATATATTATTTAAAACAAAATAAGAAAAATAGAAAAATTCCACCACACATTTTTTATAAGCTACAACCTCTAGATAACATGTTTGATAATAATTTTTTGAGGAATACCAACAATTGTGAATTTTTTAATAATATGTGTGAAAAAATTATCAATTTAGAAATTAAACAATCTTACTGGTTACTTAATAAATTGAGACAAAGATTGGACCGATTTATTAACAAAATTAAAAACAACAATAACACACCTCATAATATAGACAAAGATATTAACGATATTATCAATAAATACATAGAAAACGGTTTAAAAGATAATAAAGAACATATAAGCCTAAAATTTAACAGGTTAATTAATAAACCCAAAATTAATAAATTACAGATTAACAAATTAATTGATAGTAAACAAAATAGAAACCTGACATCTATAAAGTGCCAAAATCTTAAGCAAGATCAAATTTTATCTAATAATAAACGCTATGTTGAGACTGATAAGGATCACCTAATTATATATAATGAACTGTATAAAATTAATAATAGGGTTGAAAATAGAACAAAAATTGATATTCCTAACAATATAATAAATTTATTATCTTTAGGGGAAAATTTTAATTTTGAATTTCACAACAATGATAAAGATATTGTTAAAGTCATAACTGATTTAGAGTCTATGTATAACAACTTAAACACTTCTGAAAATCATATAAATGCTTTAAGAAACAGAATATGCACGCTTATTAATAATTATGTAGAGAAAAAAAACACCAATAATAATAAAAATAATAAAATCATTAATAAAAACACAATCTTAAAATCACAAATTATAAAAGATTTAAAATATTTTAAAATATTTATGGAAAAAAATAAAGATATCATCGTAATTAAATCAGTATAAAACTAAAAAATTAGTATTTATTTACAAAAATGAGTATAATGACAAAATGTTAATAGAACTTAATGATAAAAATACCTATAGGAAATTAAGAAATGACCCATTTAAAGATCTGGTAAATAAAATAAATTTATATGTCACTAAATTATTTAAAAATGGCTATATAGACAAAATAACTAAAAATAAACTACAAGTTACTGATTTTTGTATCCCTAGAATACATGGCCTAATTAAAACCCACAAAGATAAAATAAATCTCAGACCTATCATCAATAATATTGATGGTCCTACAGAGGCTTTATCAAAATTTTTAAACCCTTCTTTAAATTCTTTAAATAATGATAATAATTACGATATAAAAAATGCATTGGCACTGAAAAAGATACTTAACAACATCCAAATACCTGATGAGAATACCGAAATCATCAGTCTAGACGTTAAATCACTATTCACAAACATTCCAATAGACGATATCCTTAAATTAATTGAAGAAAACTGGCACAAAATAATAGAATATACAACAATTAAAGATATAAAAATGTTTATAGAAGGTTTAAATTTATGCCTTAAATATAATTTTTTCAAATACAATGGAGATATTTACAAACAATTATTTGGACTACCAATGGGTGGAGCCATGTCAGTTAATCTCAGTGGTATTTATTTAAATGACCTAATTAATAAAAATCTAATAAAATCAGGTGTCAGACCAATGTTGATGAAAAAATACATAGACGATATGTTAATTATAATAGACAAAAACCAACAAAATAACCTCCTTGAAACCTTTAACAATCACCATAGAAGAATGATATTTACCATTGAAAAGCCAAATAACAATACAATTAGATTTTTAGATATGGATATAATTCTTAAAAACAAAATAATTAAAACAAGATGGACTAAAAAAGATATAACTAGTAATGTGCTACTAAATTACCATTCTAATCACCCATATATACAGAAAATAAATGTTATTAAAAACTTCATTAGAAAAGCAATAGCGCTTACAGATACGGAATACATAAAAGAAATAAAAACCACCACTTATAAAATACTTTTAGAAAATTTCTACCCAAGAAAATTAATAAATAATATCTGGTATTCTGAGTTTAAATATAAATCTCCTGATAAGAACCCAGACAATAGTATTGGTAACAAAATACAGCAAACAGTTAGAATAATTAAAGATATTGGTAGAATGAGTGAGAAAAATAATAAACAGAAAACCATTACAGATTTTTATAAAAGCGCTACAGATGAAAAAACAACAGATGTTAATAATCAAAATATTAAAGATGCTGAAATAAATAAGAGCATAAACATCAAACAATTTTTCAAAATGCAATATATACCACATCTAACTAGTGAAATAAATAAATATTCTTATCTTATGATTTACCCAACATCAAATTAGGCCTTTATAACCATAATAAATTACAAAAATTCCTCACTAGTACAAAAGACCCTATAAGTAATGAAGAAAAATTAAATGTTGTATACAAAATAAATTGTCTAGACTGTGAAAAATGTTACATAGGGGAAACGTCCAAAAAAGTTAGTACTAGAACGAAACAGCACAAAAGTAATTGTAACAACAGTAAAAATATAAATACAACTGCTTCATCACAACATAGCATACATTTGAAACATAAGTTTGATCTCAATAGACCACAAATTTTGGAAATAGTCAAAAATAAACAAAATAGAAAAACCATAGAGGCTATATATATCAATAAAAATATAGATAAAACCGTGAATTTTAAAACTGACTCAAGACATTTAAGTTACCACTATTCCGATTTAATTAATAAATTAAAAATATAATATAAATAATTAATAATAAATTTTTAAAGAATTTCACAATATGAAATAATAATAACTATATACAAGTTGGAAATTGGTCTAATCCTTAATCCAGCTGAGGACAAAGATCTGAGCAATACTCTTGCTCAGATCTGAAGTGTTTAGAATTTGACTTCGTTTTTATTTTTTACCTGGCTGAAGGTGTGACTAGTGTAAATGTTGGATTACAGAATATATAACGAGGTAACTTTATAATATTTATTTAACTAAGTACTGTGCAACATTGTTAAATTTTTGCTTTTATTGCCTCCATATGATTTTAAAATTTGTTAATTAATAGTTTTAAAATGTTTGTTATCAATTGACTCCTAATTTATAAATTGTTTAAACCATTCACTTCATTATAGTGTTTTTTAATGTGATGGTAAATTGCTTAAAAAAATTTTTTGTAGACTTCTGAAGATGGGAGAATATCCCGAAACGTCATGAAATAAATGATCAGTATTAATGGAAGAATTATTCAGCCCTAAATCAACCTTAATAACTTTTTCCATTTCAAATTTAACCTTTTCCAAGTCAAATGTAACCCTTTCCATTTCAAATATCACCTTTTCCATTTCAAATGTTACCTTTTCCAAGTCAAATGTCACCTTTTCCATTTCAAATGTTACCTTTTCCAAGTCAAATGTAACCCTTTCCATTTCAAATATCACCTTTTCCATTTCAAATGTTACCTTTTCCAAGTCAAATGTCACCTTTTCCATTTCAAATGTTACCTTTTCCAAGTCAAATGTCACCTTTTTCTTCACTTCTAGCCTTAAAAATTTATTTATTTATTGTAAAATAATTATTTTAATTAACATTATGACTTTTTTAATAATTTTGTCATATCCTATCGCTATTTTTTTTTTGTTTTTTAGATATTTGATATCAAATTATGTTTTTTACTAGCTAATATTTAAAAAAATTAATTATCGTCTATTTAGTTTTAAGATAGTTTTTGATTTTGATTTTTTAGAGAGGAGGGGTAGTTTTTTGGAATAATTAATGTGTTTTCAGGTATTATAATTACTTTTTAGAGCTGTTTTTTTTTTTTAACTCTAGCTCGCGTGCATGTAACTATTGGAAAATTCTGAACCAGAGCGAACTCTGAAGGAACGGTTTGAAAGGTAGGATTGTAGGATTAGATATAAGGATTGGGGTAAATGGGTTTTTAGTTTGAAAAGCAAGCCATCGTGTCAGAACCGGTCGAATGCCTGAGCAACGTCCAGAAAGGCACCAGTGCAATATTGCTTGTTTTCAAGTGCAAAGGATATATGGTCAACCACACGTTGGCCTTGTCGTACAGTGGAATATTGTGAGCGGTTTCCGAACTGGTGGAAAGGAATTACAATTAATTGTAGGATACGCTTAAGAAGGATTTTTTCAAAGATTTTTGAAAGGATCGGAAGGAGGCTAATAGGCCTATAGGATGAGGTGTTGTTGGGAGGTTTACCAGGTTTGGGGAAAAGAAGAATGGTGGAGTGTTTCCACACCAAAGGAAAGTGGGTTGTACTAGAGGATAGGGTACGTCGAGAGATTTCTGAAATATGATTTTTGAAGGATAGACTTTGATCGAAGGTAACTCCCAGATTTCGGACAGTAGGGTGGAACTTTATAGGATTACTATTGAGGAACAAGGTTGGAATATGAGGAACGGTTTTCAGAAGGTGAGGGGATCCTATTACAATTGCTTTTGTTTTTTCAACATTTAATTTTAACTTATTCACTTCAGCCCAGTGGCTTATTCGATTTATGTCCTCTTGTAATCTTTTTGTAGCTAGTAATAGGTCAGAAGGTGGGAAGGAGAGGTATATTTGGAAATCATCAGCATAGAGGTGGTATTTAGAGTGATTAATATGGAGAGGGAGGTCATTAATGTAGATAGCGAATAGGGTAGGAGATAGAGACGATCCCTGAGGGACACCACAGGATAGAGGTAGGGTACTGGAAGGAGGTTGATCTGGCACTACTACATACTGAGAACGATCGGAGAGAAAGGATTGAAACCAGCGTAGAGAACTGTTGGATACTGGTAGATTTTGGAGTTTGTTAAGAAGGATACTATGGTCAACCGTGTCAAACGCCTTTGAAAAATCTAAGGGGATGAGTATAGTTAATTTTTGATGATCAATGGCATTTTGGAGGTCTTGTGTTATTTTAAGGAGAGCGGATTGGGTAGAATAACCAGGTCGAAACCCGGATTGGAGAGGACTAAGGAGAGAGTTTTCTTCAAGGAAATTTGATAGTTGGGTTTGGACAAGGCGTTCGAGCGGTTTTGATAGATTGGAGAGAATAGAGATAGGACGGAAATCTTGCGGTGAGGTAGGATTCGGAACTTTATTTAGTGGTCGGACGAGGGCGGTTTTCCAGGAAGAAGGAAAAGTGGAATTTTGCAGAGAGAAATTATAAATATGATATAATGCCGGTATGAGAGATGGGAGGCTGGATTTCATTAGTTTTACTGGAATATTGTCCGGTCCATAGTCGTTAGTGCGGGATTTTAAGATTGCATTGAGTAGTTCGTCGTAGGACACGTGAGAAAAGAAGAAACTGTTGGGATTGAAGCTTCGGTAAGTAATGTCAGGAGCTGTCGAGGAATCAGAAGCAAAGGATATGAAATGGTTATTGAGTTCGTCAGGCGTGATTTGGAAAGAACTGGGGTTATTGGGTTCGGGAAATGACAATTTTCTAAGGATTTTCCATTTGGATTTATTATCAGGAGCATCGGAAAGGACAGAATGGATATGGAGGGATTTAGCACGTCGCACTGCGCATTGGGTTTCATTGCGGAGCTTCTTGAAAGACACATAGTCTTCTTGCAAACGGGTGCGTCGAAATTTGCGTCTTGCCGCTTCCCTTCTCTTCATCATATCCTTTATCTCGGGGGTGAGCCAAGGCGCAGTAGGACGGCATAAGATTCTGGTTTTCAGGGGAGCGTGGATGTCTAGTATGGATCGTAGGTTTGAGGTAAGAGTGGAGACCATGGGATCAATGGAGTTGTCGGAGTATATCGTGTCCCAGTAGATAGAGTCCAGATCAGGTTGAAGAGATTCGTAGGAAAGAAGGTCTAAATTACGATATGATATGATTCTTGGGTTGTAGGATTTGACAGGTAGATCATAAGTAATATGGATAAGGTCGTGTGATGATAAGAAAGGAACGGGATGCTGCGATGAGGAAATAATTTTTACAGGAGAGTCAGAAATATGTAGGTCTAACCAGGTATCAGTATACTGAGAATGATGAGTAGGATGATAAGGAACGAGGTACAAATTGAGGGAGTATATTAAATCGGTGAGGAAGGATTTGTCGCTGGACTCAGATAACATGTTAGTATTAAAATCACCAGAGATAATTATATTATTATATGCTGAGACCAGTTGGACAAGGGAGGATTGGAAGAGGTCATCAAATGGAACACGAGGAGGTCGGTAGACAACGGCGTATAAAAAGGGTGAGGAGATGGTTGAAATTTCAACAAACATGTATTCTATGTGAGGAAGAGGGTTAGGAGGGGACTTCAGTAGGATTTTGGCTTTCAGGCTATCGTGAATATACAGCCCGACTCCACCTCCCGTGCGATCAGGTCTGTCATGTCGTAGGAAACAGTAGTTTAGAAGGGAAACCTGAGAGGAAGGGATAAATGGTTTTAACCATGTTTCGGAGACGGCTACTATATGATAAAAGTTGTCAAGGAAATATTTTTGGAATTCATCATAGTGGGCTAAGAGGGATTGTGCGTTTATGTGACAGGAAGTTAGGATATTAGTCATAATGGGAGGATTGAGAGGAGGGAAAACTGAAAAAAGCATTAGGACTGAAGGATAGGATTTAACAATTTTTCGTCCAGCACTCTATTTTGGATCGAAATAAAATACATATATAAATAACATAAATATGATTAAATAAATACCAAAATAAAAATAAAAACTCAAATGAAAATTCATAATGATAGTAGAAAGAAGAAAAAAAATCACATAAAAATAAGAAGGAAAGGAGAGGGTTAGGAGGGGACTTCAGTAGGATTTTGGCTTTCAGGCTATCGTGAATATACAGCCCGACTCCACCTCCCGTGCGATCAGGTCTGTCATGTCGTAGGAAACAGTAGTTTAGAAGGGAAACCTGAGAGGAAGGGATAAATGGTTTTAACCATGTTTCGGAGACGGCTACTATATGATAAAAGTTGTCAAGGAAATATTTTTGGAATTCATCATAGTGGGCTAAGAGGGATTGTGCGTTTATGTGACAGGAAGTTAGGATATTAGTCATAATGGGAGGATTGAGAGGAGGGAAAACTGAAAAAAGCATTAGGACTGAAGGATAGGATTTAACAATTTTTCGTCCAGCACTCTATTTTGGATCGAAATAAAATACATATATAAATAACATAAATATGATTAAATAAATACCAAAATAAAAATAAAAACTCAAATGAAAATTCATAATGATAGTAGAAAGAAGAAAAAAATCACATAAAAATAATTTAAGAAACTGTTAAATGAAAAAAAAACAAAAAAAACAATGTTGTACAGAGAAGCTGTCCTTTTTTCACTTCTATGACAATGGAATCTAATAAAATATAATAATATGTAAAAATGAGATTCGGTAAAAATAAAAATATATATCTTTAATACAAAGTGAGTAAATAAAAAATAAAAAAAATCTTCAATGTCTTCTAGATAAAAAAAAAAAAAAAAATATATATATATATATATATATATATATATATATATATATATATATATATATATATATGATAACTAAATTGGTATTTACTAACAATATTAGAAAATGAAAATATGATAAACTATAAAATAAAAGATTAAAATATTTACTATATAAATAAATAAATAAAGTTAAAAAAATTCTTCATTATAGGTCGAAATAAAATAGATATGAAAATAACATAAATATGCTTAGGTAAATACCAGAATAAAAAATATAAAAAATCGATAATACAGAGAAAATAAATGGAACAAATACAATTTAAAGAACTAGTAAATGAAAAAACAAAACAAGATTGAATATGGTACAGATAAGACGTTTTAGTTTCATTTCAATGATAATCACAACTGATAAAATATAATAATAGATAATGAGGTTTGGTCAAAATAAAAATAGATATCTCTAATATAAAGTGAGTAAATAAAACATCTTCCATGTAAGAGAATAAAGTGTTTTCTATTTCAAAAATGAAAATAAAAATGGAGCCTCTCAAAAAATAAAATAATATGTAAATGAAAAGACATTCTTCTGTATACAAAAAATATGATACATACATAAATAATTAGGAAATAAAAAAAATAAAAAAGTGATAAAACTATTAAATAAGAAAGTAAAATATTTACAATATAAATAAAGATAGAAAAATCTTCATTATAGCTAATTAATAAGTCTATTGCATAAAAAATAAAATATCCATCATATACAGAAGGAAATAAGAAAATAAATAAATTCTTAACTATGTTACTAAATAAATTTTCCTCTGGTTGAAGTGAGAAAAAATGAAAATTTTGACTTAAAGTTTTGGAAAAAAATAAATTATATGCAGATAAAATACTTAGATAACCACAGTTAAAAAAAAAAAATAATGTAAATAAAATATAACTGTAACTACATTGTAAATAAAAAATAATCCAATTTAAAAAATAAGTGGCATTGACATTTTGTGAGGAAAAATGAAAATGTTGACTTAAAGTTTTAGAAAAAAATAAGTGACATGGAAATAAAACACTTAGATTGCGGTAGCGATAGATAAAAAAAGAATAGTGTAAATAAATTATAGCTATGATAACACTGTAAATAAAAAATAATCCAAATTAGAAAATAAATGGCACTTATACATTTTAGACAAATTAGAGCAAAATTAAAAAAAAATAAGATATCTTTTTTAAAAAAATAAAATAAAATTAATACAATATTGTAGTGACTGGGAATCATAAATCAAATAAAAATGTCCAAGTCAGATGGTTTATTTACCATTACCGCCGGGTAACCATCGGACTTCCTACACCTGACGCGCCCGCCACTAAACCATACATATTTTATCTTGGACGACACCTTTTTCTGCTGGGCCAGCCAGTAAAGATGTCTATTAGTGGGTGTCATCGCCTCGCTGAGGTAGATAGAATGGCTATTATTTAATTCCCAACCCATGTGGCGCGTAGAAAGGTCCCTTTTAATTCTTCTCTGTCGAATTAAATCGTCCTTTACCGCTTGCCGGACGAATCGAGCGATGATGGTCCCCGGGGCTCCGCTTCCTTGGGCTTGAGGCGTACAGCGTGGTCCAGATCTTCCGGGCCCAGCTTCACGCCCAGCGCTGCGCCGACGCCGACTATGGTGCCAGTCACGGTCTCACCTGGCCTCTCCGAGATCCCTCTGATCTCAATTGCATTTTTTAATTGAATTTGTTCTGAGATATTTAACCTGTCTTCTAAAACGGAGATTCTTTCTTTTAATAAATTATTTTCCAATGATAACTTCTCCGCTAAGGCTTTTTGTTCTTCAAGGAGGCTTTCGATTTTTTGAAGCTTCTCCATGTTTTCGAACGAATTTTTTCGAATTTATAAGGAATTTAACCTCAGAGGGGTTAATAGCTTTAGGGGGTGGAGAAAGAGGAATTGGTGAAGAGAGGAATTCCTTTACGTTAGCTGTATGGGCAGGATTGAACTCGGGGTGGGAAGTAAAAACGTTAGATAGGTATTTGGCAAATTCTTCAGCTCTAGTCTCATCTGACGAAGCCCAGGATCCATAATTTTGTCATATCCTATCGCTATTTTTTTTTTGTTTTTTAGATATTTGATATCAAATTCTGTTTCTTACTAGCTAATATTTAAAAAAATTAATTATCGTCTATTTAGTTTTAAGGTAGTTGTTGATTTTGATTTTTTATAGAGGAGGGGTAGTTTTTTGGAATAATTAATGTGTTTTCAGGTATTATAATTACTTTTTAGAGCTGTTTTTTTTTTATCTCTAGCTCGCGTGCATGTTAACTCGCATTTACTTTTAATGTTTTCAATTGATGTAGAAGTTGATAGTTGAGTTTTCGGGTTTTATAGTTACGTTTAATTTTTTTATTGGTCCCATGCATTTTAACTCGAACTTACTTTTCATATTTTCTACTGTCATAAGGATTGATAATTGTCTTTTCGGGTCTTATTATTACGTTTTTCGTGCTGTGTTTTTACCGCTCGCGTGCATTTTAACTCGAATTTAATGTTAATATTTTTTAATGTCATAAAGGTTGATAATTGTGTTTTCGGGCTTGTGATTACTTTTTTCAACTATGTTTTATATCGCTCATGCTTATTTTAACTACAATTTCCTTTTCATGTTTTTTATTAATATAGAGATTGATAATTGTGTTTTCGGGTCCTATAATCACGTTTTGTGAGGTTTATTTTTTATCGCTCGCGTGCATGTTAACTCGCATTAAATTTTAATGTTTTTTATTGATATAGGGATTAATTAATGTGCTTTCGGGTGGTTATGATTACGTTTTTTGAGCTGTATCTTTTATCGGTCATGCGTATTTCAACTTGTATTTACTTTTAATCTTTTTATTTTTATAGAGATCTATCCTTGTGTTTTCGCGGGGTTATGAAAATGTTTAAAAGCTTTTTTATTATCACTCGTGCGGATTTCAACTCGCCTTTATTTTTGATATTTTTTATTGATATTGGGATTGATTATTTTGTTTTTGGTTCTTATTATAACGTTGCTGGAATATACATCGTTTAGCTTTTTTTTATTAATATTATATAAAAGTATTAGTTATAGTTCCTTTTCTAGCGTCCTGAGTAATTTATTTAACTAAATCTTTTGTAAACAATCCGCTTCCTAACTTGGTCTTACAATTATTTGATAATTTAATTGAGGAATCGTTTATTTTATTTTTGGGTGTTCTGATAACATTATTTGAACCAAATTTGTTATCGCTTTTACTCATTTTAAGTTACTGTTCCTATTTCATAAACATTCAATAGAGGGATCGTTTATAGTGTTTTCGGGAATACTAATAGAGTTTATGACATTTTTTTATAGCTACTGCACATTTTAACTTAAATGAAAAGTGATCTAGAAGAATGCGCAATCGCGATGTGACGTCCAGATCAAAAATGTAATCAGGTCCTGCAAAAACACAATAAATAATTTTTACATCAAACTATAACATAATACCTACGGGATGTAGAAATTCCCAAGCGCATAAAAGAATAAAGTTCAAAACACGTTATGAGAATCCCCTAAAACAAAAAATAAAAAAGAACTCTGCAAATGGAAGTTGAAATGAGAGCAAGCGACAATAAAAACAGCTTAAAAACGTTATCACAAGACCCAAAAAGATAATTACAAACCTCTATAACAATAAAAAATATTAAAAGTAAATGCGAATACGCATAAGAGATAAAAGATTCAGCTCAAAAACGTAATCATAACCACCCAAAAGCACATTAATTATCTCTATATCAATAAAAAAAATTAAAAGTAAATTCGAGTTAAAATGCGTGGGAGCGATAAAAAAATAAAACTAAAAAATCATAATTATAGGACCCGAAAACACAATTATCAACCCCTATATCAATAAAAAACATAAAAAGTAAATTTTAGCTAAAATAAGCGAAAGCGATAAAAAATACAGCTCGAAAAACGTAACCATAGCCCCCCGAAAGAAAAATAATAAATCCCTATATCAATAAAAAACATTAAAAGTAAATGCAAGTTAACATGCACGCGAGCGATAAAAAATACAGCTCGAAAAACGTAATCATAACCACCCGAAAGCACATTAATTAATCCCTATATCAATAAAAAACATTAAAATTTAATGCGAGTTAACATGCACGGGAGCGATAAAAAAGAGCTCGAAAAACGTAATTATAATACCCGAAAACACATTAATTATTCACAAAAACTACCCCTCCTCTCTACAAACTCAAAATCAATAACTATCTTAAAACTAAATAGACGATAATTAGTTTTTTTAAATATTGGCTAGTAAAAAATAGAACTTGATATCAAATATCTAAAAAACAAAAAATTAACGATAGGATATGTCAAAATTATTAAAAAAGTCATAATGTTAATTAAACTAATTATTTTTTAATAAATAAAACGGAATATTTAAGGCTAGAAGTGAAGAAAAAGGTGACATTTGACTTGGGAAAGGTAACATTTGACTTGGAAAAGGTAACATTTGAAATGGAAAAGGTGACATTGGAAATGAAAAGGGTTACATTTGACTTGGAAAAGGTTACATTTGACTTGGAAATGATATATTTGGTATTCAGGGATGTTAAATGATCGTTTTTTAGTTAGTCGTGTTTCAGTGATAAGAGCTGCGTCAATATGATTGTCCTGTAGTAATATAGTTAGTTCGTTAATGTGATTTCGAACACCATTCGCATTCCAGAGGAGAATGGAAATGGAGTTGGATTGAATCATTTAGGGATTTTTCAAGGCAGGAATTAAATTTGATACAAGGTTTGTAAGGAGTGATATCAGAGGCATAACTATGGATTTGATTTCTGAGATGAAGGATGTCATTAAACTGGTGAGGTCTGTGACATTTGATGGAGGAGGGATAGGAGAGATTTGATGATGGGGAGGTTTTTGAAAATTTAAATTTTTGGGTGGTTGAGATTCTGGTTCGGAATGTTGGAGTGTGTGTTGATCCGACGTGGCCTCACACTGAGTAGACTGGTTACCACCACCAAGTTGTTGGGCGAACGAAATTGTCGGGTCGATGAATTTTGATTGTTTTCTCCTCGGTCTAGTCTCCTCTTGGCACTGGGGCTTCAGAAATCTTGACTTGAGATTCTTGTAGTTCTCGCAACCTTTGTAATTCGCCGGATGTCCCTTGTGGCACAGAGCGCAAACTGCTGGGATTATTCGAGATTTATTGCACTGCTCAGACTTGTGATGCTCACCACATTTAACACAGCGCGGTATGTGGTGGCAATACGATTTCGTGTGGCCATATGCTTGACAATTGTGGCATTGTATGATGTCTCTTTTTACATAGGGTTTTTCGATCTTTACTCTAGTATAATAGAGTTTATCAACCTCATAGTTATGTTTATAATGTTTATAAGGAAGACAGTAAAACTTGAAAAATTGTACTTAAGTGCTAATGAACATATTTATAATGATAAAGTTCTCTACAAACAATTGTTGGGTAGTTTGATGTACTTATGTTAGGCTCTAGACCAGATCTATGTTATTCTATTAGTTATTCTGGTAGATTTCAAAATCGTTTTGGAAAGATTCATTGGCAAAATTTAAAAAATGTTTTAAGATATTTAAAGTATACCAAGAATATTTCTATGAAATTTCAAAAATGGAATTCCGATTCTATGTACTTGTGTACTTGAGTGCTTATTGTGACGCGGATTATGCCTCAGATAGGAATGACAGAAAATATGTAATCCGGATATGTAATAAAATTAATCAAAATGTAATCACATGGGGTTCAAAGAAACATTCTAGTGTTGCTTTAAGCAGCAGTGAGGCTGAGTATTATGCTTTATCTCAGTGTATTTCAGAATGTAATTATTTTGTAAAATTATTAAGTGAAATTAACCATGTAACTGATAAACAAGTTATTGTGTATGAGTATGATATGTCAGCTATTAAAATGTCACAAACATACGAGACTAAGCGCTACAGACATATTGATGTAAAATATTGTAAATGGTCAGGTAAAGCTAGAGTACATTGAGACACAAGAACAGATGGCTGATCTCATGACTAAACCATTACCTTATCCCAAATTTAATTATTTTGTTAAGAAACTTAATCTTGAATGATAGTGGAATCGGAAGGAGGTGTTGGAGGTCACCTCAACCCAGAGATGGGCTAATTCGCATTCAAAAATACGACAACGAATGATGGAGCAATTCCTTCATAATATATTGTATCTTTATATTATTGTATTAACAAAATTATTAAGTCTAGTGATGGGCAAATACTAAAAAAATTTGAGTACTGATTACTGTAATCAAATGACGCCCGCTGCTGATTACAAAATCTACTCAGCTTTCCTCCTGATTACTTTCTATTTTCCTCTGTAATAAAAATTTTCGTACTTTTGACTACTTGATTACTTTTTTGTATGACGTGGCCAGAATAGAGTATATTAAATACATCTATTAAGTTAATTTATATTAATAATTTCTTTAAGCCATCTTTTTTTTTAAATATTTTTCATTTTAGGCTAGATGGCTGCGTCCCCAAAGGTTCGTTACCGATTATACTATTAATTTTAATCGCGCTCGCTCAAGAATAGGTTTATTTTGACTTTTTCGTATTTATTCGATACCAGGCTAGGTGGCAGGGTCCCCAAAGGTTCGTTACCGATTATACTATTAATTTTAATCGCGCTCGTTCAAGAATAGGTTTATTTTAACCTTTTCGTATTTATTCGATATCAGGCTAGGTGGCAGCGTCCCCAAAGGTTCGTTACCGATTATACTATTAATTTTAATCGCGCTCGCTCAAGAATAGGTTTATTTTAACTTGTTCGTATTTATTCAATACCAGGCTAGTTAGCTTTGTTTCCAAGGGTTTGTTACGATTATCCTATTAATTTTAATCGCGCTCGCTTAAGTAGAAGTTTATATTTAGAGGAAATATATTTACTTTTTAAAGGATTTGGTTATTGGCATAATTGATTTCAGTGAGTTGCTGTAGAGTAGATTGTGTTTGAAAATTTGTTATAAATAAAAATCCTGATGTTAAACTGATTATTATCAATCACCAACATACTAACCAAAAATATAACTATATTATACCGATAAATAAAAAATTTAAAAAAAACTTAAAATAAACATACACTAGACCAACTGACTAAAAAAACAATAACACATTCACTTACTAAACCCTCTAAAACACATATTCACATATAACAAATTAACATTAAAAAAAAAAAAAAAAAAAATTAAAACAAATAAATGTTTTTGAAGACGCACGTAAAATCAATAAAACGTTTATTAGCCAAACCACCGAAAAATGAAATACAGAAATGTTAGAATTTTAAAATTTAAAGAATAGTATGTATAAGAACCGTTGGGAACCCAGCTACCGAGCCTGGTACCGAATAAAAACGAAAAAGTTTAAATAAACCTATTCTTGAGCGAGCGCGATTAAAATTAATAGTATAATCGGTAACGAACCTTTGGGGACGCAGCCACCTAGCCTGATATCGAATAAATACGAAAAGGTTAAAATAAACCTATTCTTGAACGAGCGCGATTAAAATTAATAGTATAATCGGTAACGAACCTTTGGGACCCTGCCACCTAGCCTGGTATCGAATAAATACGAAAAAGTCAAAATAAACCTATTCTTGAGCGAGCGCGATTAAAATTAATAGTATAATCGGTAACGAACCTTTGGGGACGCAGCCATCTAGCCTAAAATGAAAAATATTTAAAAAAAAAGATGGCTTAAAGAAATTATTAATATAAATTAACTTAATAGATGTATTTAATATACTCTATTCTGGCCACGTCATACAAAAAAGTAATCAAGTAGTCAAAAGTACGAAAATTTTTATTACAGAGGAAAATAGAAAGTAATCAGGAGGAAAGCTGAGTAGATTTTGTAATCAGCAGCGAGCGTCATTTGATTACAGTAATCAGTACTCAGATTTTTTGAGTATTTGCCCATCACTAATTAAGTCATCTGTGGCAACACTGTTTTTTCCCCACTACTGTTAAGAGTGTCTGTTCTTTTTTGTTTCTTGTGACCCCATGGTGAACTCTGTTAAATAAAGTATCTTTGCTCATGAAACTGCAGTTGGCTGTAATATTATCTCTAACCTGGCAATAACGAATGCATTCGGGAATATCGTTTTGTAAATTCAAATAGGTTCGTATTAAAAAAAAAAAAAAATACGAATATATTCACTAATGTTGATAGGTATTTCACCGTATTTCACAGGTGTAAAAAAAAAAAAAAGTCGTATTTTACTGGTGTAGAAACGAATACTGCCGTATTCTATTCCTGTACAAGTCAATATGTACGCATTTATAGGCGTCAATTCAAATACGGTTGTGTATTATATCTAATGTTAAATGCCATACAATTTAATATTTATAGATTTTTTTTTAAATATGATTCAAATATTGTTGCAATAACTTCTTTTTATACGGATATCAATTTATTTACATACATCAACTCTCATACAGTTCTTTTCTCTATAATGAATTAATTTTACAAATATTTCTTAAAATTTATTAATTTGTAGAAAATGAAAAACATTAATGCAGTAATCCATATATTAATTATATATATAAATATTATCTATATTATTATGATATATTTTTTTAGAGCTTAAAATGTATATTGAAAGTAAAGTCATTCCTTGGGCATCTTATTTCTGTTAAAGGGCAAGTTAAAGAAATAAGCAGGAGATGCACTCAAGGATGGCGCTCACTCTTCAAGTTTAAGGAGCTGTATAGGTCGTCTGTGATCTTGGAAGTCAAGAAAAAACTTTGGATAAGCACTGTGCTACCTGCCATGACCTATGGTTGCTAATCATAGGTAATAGATAAGAGGACTAGCCAGAAGTTGAGAGTAATGGTCAGAGGTATGGAGTGATACCTTCTCGGGATATCGAGACTTGACAGGAAAACGAATTAGTGGCTAAGATCAAGGACCGATCACCCAGATATTGTGGAAAAAGTCCATCTAAGGAAGTGGACCTGGACCGGACATGTTATCCGGAGAAACATTATAACATGGACCAGGCAGCTTATGGAGTGATACCTTCTCGGGATATCGAGACTTGACAGGAAAACGAATTAGTGGCTAAGATCAAGGACCGATCACCCAGATATTGTGGAAAAAGTCCATCTAAGGAAGTGGACCTGGACCGGACATGTTATCCGGAGAAACATTATAACATGGACCAGGCAGCTTATGGAGTGGTACCCAAGGGAGTTTACAAGGAAGCGTGGACGTCCACCGACAGACTGGGACAAGGAGATGAAGAAGAGCTGTGGAGGTGCAACCTGGAAGAGAGTGGCACTGGGTAGAAAAGAATGGGGCAGTTTCATTACTTAGTGTGGTGGCAAGAATGAACCTATTAAAACATTCATACAATCGAACTCAAAAACCTCAACTTTTGAGGTTGATTTTGTATATATATATATATATATTATATTGAATTGAACAAATGAGAAAGTTTTGTATTTTTGTTGTTATATTTCATGTACAAATAAAGGTTATTATTATTATTATTATTATAAAGTTCAGCAAATAATTTAACATTTTTTTTAACTTCTTTATTTAAATCAGCAGACATTTTATAGTGTAAGTAGAGGTCACTATCCCACTAAGGCGAGCCCGTGTGTGGGAAAGGAGTCCACCGGCGGCAATTCAATAAAAGTACAATAACAAATAGTAACAGTACACAGTACGATACAATACAATACTTAAATAATATAACACAATTTTTATAAAGAAACAGTAACACACTACACAGCAAAAAAAAATATAATACATAAGGAATATACAAATACAATTATAAAGAAACAGTAACAGAGTACACAGAAATAAACAGTAATTGACTAAACCAAAAGTAATAAAGAATACAAATTCATATATACAAGATATAAAATTAAGGCTAGTAAATACAAGATTGAATTACATAATAAGCAATATAAAGACAGTAAGAAATTACATATACTTGTGTACAGGATAAATATCAGAATGAGTGACGCAGGCTGGTATTGACGACATGTCTATAGCGATGAGTAATTTGGATTCAATAACTCAGCAATTTTTTCTTCACTGAGGGATTATTTTATTTTATTGTATATTTTAACATTGTAGTAATCATTTGAATACTTTGACGGATTTGTGTGAGAAAACTGAAAATTTGGAGGAATATTTTTGTAACAGTAGCAACAGAATAATAAGTCTGGTGTGTCGTCCATGTATATTTTGGGCTTGGCACAACTAAGCTATAGTAATTTTTCAGTTTTGTAGAAAAACGGTGGTCAATCTTCCCAAATAGCTCATCTCGTCTAAAATACAGCTTCTTCATAATTGAGACCATGTATAATTTTTTTGCAGACATTACATTAAGGTCCGAGAATATATTAATTGATGGGGGTCCTTTATTGATGCCCAAAATTACCTTAATAATCTTTCTCTGCACAATCACAAGCTGAATGAGATGTGCAGCAAACGAATTCTCCCAAATCAATATACAATATTGAATCAGCGTATGAATATATGCAAAGTAAATTAATCTTAATTTATTGATTGATAAAATACATCTTAACTTATGGAATACATAAAAATCTTTCCTTAGCTGAGCAGTGACATTAAATATCTGCGCATTCCATCTTAATCGGTAATCAAGAAAAATTCCAAGATATTGAACTTGATGAACCTTATGAACAACAGGGCAATTACAAGGATAGCTGCAAGCACTTCGCATGTGGATTTTCAGGTCACACTTTGGGTCATCGTGATATATAGAAAAGGGAATTAATTTATTTGTTTTGTTTTTTAATTTATTGAAAGTAAATTACTATAGAAGCAGTTAGCAATCCATTACAAATGAGAATTCCCCAACTCATATACTTCATTCCAAGATGTTCCTCTATACAAGATAGCTGTATCGTCAGCGAAGAGAATTATTCTACCAATGGATGGCTCTATAGAACAAACATCATTAATATACAACAAAAATAACAATGGTCCCAATATACTTCCCTGAAAAACGCCATAATCAATGGGCAATTCTCCACTGTTTTTTGCCTTCAACTGAGACATATGTATTCTGTTCTGTAAGTAGATATTAAACCATTCCAGTACATTTCCACTAATGCCTAATTTACTAATTTTTCCTAGCATTATAGTTCTGTCTATGCTGTCAAAAGCTTTCGCCGAACCCAAAAAAAAACTCCCAAGACATGGTTCCCATAATCCAGAGCACTGCAAATATAAGAAGTTAAGTCCAATATAGCATCCTCAGTTCCCCTGCCACGGCTAAAGCCATACTGCCTAGGACTGATTATGCTGTTTGTAAAAAACAAATTGGCTAGATCTTGCTTAACTAACTTTTCTAATAATTTAGACAACACATTTATTATTGATATAGGACGGTAATTACCAAACTCATTTTTTTGCCCACTTTTGTAAATCTTTAGCGGTTTTAAATTTTGTTGGTAAAGTCCCATTGCTAAGACTTAAATTAATTATATGAGTGAGCGGTCCAGCAATACGATCTATACTTTGTTTTAATATTTTTGCAATGATATTATCCGGACCAGGTGCTGAACAACCCCTTAGCTCACCAACTTTAAGTCTAATAACTTCAATATTAATTCAAAGTAGCGTGAAAGCCATTTACTTTACCGTACAGGAATTAATGTCGTTGTTATTGGTTAGGGACTCTATAATTAATTCGATTATATGGTATTGATTTGTTAGTAGTACATTGGACTTATCAGTTAAACCTGTGATAAATTGTACTAGTTTATACGAAATTTTTCTCTCCCACAAACTTTACCTTTAAGTATGAAACTGTTATCTACATAGCTTATTTAGTATCTGTTTACAGTTCTTCAAGTTGTCTTCTTGCAAAAAATTCCTTGCTCAATATATTATTTCAAACGGTTTTTTGGAAACAGATTTTTTAGATTATGGCATCCAAATTTTCTGGAGTGTGGGGTGAATGGGAACACAGCTGTTTTTCGTCAGAAGACACATCAGATGAATATTCTTTGCAAGACAGTGATGCTGAGTTGGTGTTGTCATGCACATCTGAAGATGGACCTGGATTGGAATCATTATCCACAAATTATGACATTTCAGTTGGCGTCTTTTTACTTATTAAAGTAGTTGGAAAAAACCTTGAGAATTTTCGACTTTATGTTTGTAAGGTTTTAGAACCTGATGATGGAGGATACATCGGTTTGTTTTACAAAAGAATCAAGCAAAGTTTTAGGTTTGTCCTAGGGATGTGTAATTTTAAAAAACACAGTTTTAATAGCAACCAACTACAAATATAAATTTGACTTGTATAAATTCAATTAACCAAGATTCCCATATACATTTGCTAATTTCAGTTCAAATCAATAAATAAAACAGATAGACGCCTTTACTTATTTTATCCCGAAAATTCCTTTCATGTAACACTTGTTAATACATTTTCGTACATATGGTAATACTTAGAACATTTTAAAAAATCCAACTGAGAAAGGAATAAATATAAATCTACAGCATATTACTTATATTGTTTAGGTTTATTAATTTTCATTATTTTCCTCTCTCGTATTAACATATTTATTTGCATGGAATGGAGCTGACATAAATCCTCCAATATGGCATTAATTTGTTTGAAAACCGCTTGTATTAGTAAGTGGAACGCTTGGAACAGATCTGGAACGGTGGAACACTTAGAACGGTGGAACTCTTGGAACAGTGGAACAGATTTGGAACGGTGGAACGCTTGGAACAGATGTGGAACGGTGGAACCGGGAGCTCCGTCCCGATACAGCTCCAGTTCCCCGTTCCCCACTAGTTACCAATTCAGTTCCATCATTTTCTACTTGTCCCACCGTTCTCCACCAGGTCCAACATTCTCCTTTTGTCCCATCGTTCTCGACCAGTTCCATCATTTTCCCTTGTTCCAAGTTGAACTCCGCCGAGCTTTCCCGATCCGGTCCGATGTGGATCTTCCCCCACCACTTACCGATCCTGCTGGGTCGCTAACTCTCAGCCTTTGGAACCGTTCCGTAACGTTCCAGAGCGAGATTAGGTTGCCAGTTCCCAATCCAGTTCCATCGGCACATCCCTAATTTGTCCCAACTGAGGACGCTTATTTTAGCTCTAGTGAAGTTGAAAGAGCGAATCGGCTCTTCTAAATCTGCCAGATTCTTGGGGTCTGTTTCATTTATTAATGATTTAAGTGCATACATCATTTACTGACATTTCTTCTTCTTCCTACAGAAGCGTGATGCTTTAGGACTTTTTTAGAATATAAGAGACCTAATTTCTAGACTATAAGTGAATAAAGTGACCTAATTTCTATTTTTAAACGATTTCATTTAGAATTTAATAAGCATTTTAGACTGTTCTCATTCACCCCACATGTTGTAAATGAGAATAAAATAACATTTTCAATGTCGTGAATATGTAATAGAGGGGATGTGAACCAAAGATTTGATGTATTTTTCAATTGATTCAGACAAAAAATAAATTTGTTATATTGCTCAAGATAACACTGAGTATTCCTATTCATTCCATTTTACGGTATATATAATTCATAAGACGTTTCAATTTTGTTTCCAGTTCATCGGTGAGTCCTCCATACACCAGAAAATCGTAGTAAAAATTGGGGAAGATAGCAGAGGAAACAAGTAGCTGACGGGTTTTTAAAGGTAGGGATTCTCGGAATCTATAAAGCTGTTTCAGTATGGAAATGGATTTTCGGGATATTTCAGATACGTTCCAGGACAAATTTTGATTAAAAGGGACTGCTAGGTTTTTAACAGTTTTTTTTTTTTGGAATTCTATAGGGACTTTATTGAGGAAGAGTAACGGATAGTATGGAAGCGAATTCAAGGTTGGTTTGGAACCAATGAGGATTGCTTTAGTTTTACCTGCATTGAGCTGTAACTTGTTTTTATTTGCCCATTGACAAATATTATCTATATCATTTTGAACTTTATGGGATGCCTATATGAAATTAGAAGGGCGGAAAGAGAAGTAAATTTGTAGATCATCGGCGTAAAGATGGCATCTGTAAAGATGAATGGAATCTAGTAGATCATTAACACGTATAAATGGAGAAAGGGATGAGCCTTGAGGAACACCACGTGAGAGGAAGTGAAGAGATAAAGGGCATTTATCTGGGATTACAACTGTCCACGAACGACGAGATAGAAAGAAATTAAACCATTTTAAGGTACTATTGAATAAAGACAAGTTACGGAGTTTGGATAGTATTTAAATCGAAAAGAATTAAGATTGTAATTTTTTGTTGATCAATGAAAGATTGTATATCCTGGGTGATTTTAAGTAGGGCGGATTGGGTGGAATAGCCAAAACGAAAACCTGATTGAAAGGAGTTAAGGAGAGAGTTTTGTTCCAGGTATGCGGAAAGTTGGTGTTGGAATAATATTTCTAACGGTTTAGAAAGGTTTGTAAGAATAGAAATAGGTCTGAAATCAGAAACAGTGGATGGAGAAGAAACTTTGTTAAGAGGACGTGCAACTACCTTTTTCCAAGCTGAGGGAAAGATGGAGTTTTGGAGGAAAAAATTGTAAATGTGTAAAAGGATTGGTAGAATAGCTGAGTGGCTGAGTTTAATCAATTTTACCGCGTCATGAGATCTGAGCCGTGGACATTGGTTCTAGGTTTTAGGACAGATGAGAGCAGATCATCAGGAGTAATATGTAGAAAATAAAAATTTTCAGGATTCAATTGAATTCTAGGAGGTGGGGCCTGGATAGTATTACCTATAGGAGTATTCGGAAAGAGATTGGTAAAATAGGAGTTTAGTTCATCAGCAGAGAAAGGATAGTAATTAGAGGATTTAGAGTTTATAACCGAGAGAGATCTTCCACTTGGACCTAGGATCAGATGCTTGGGATAAAGAGTCATGAAAGAAATTGCTTTGGCGCTACGAATAGATGACTGGGTGAGGTTTTGGAGATATTTGAAGTTATTGTAATCATTAGGAAGGAAACCCCCTTCTGGCTGCGTCTCTTCTTTTCATCATGTCTCTTATCGACGGGGTAATCCATGGAGCTCGGGGACGTCGGAATGTTGCTGTTTTGAGCGGTGCATGGTTATTTAGAAAAGCCAGTAAATTTGACGTTAGGCATTCAACCATATCATCTAAAGAAGAGGAGGTATAGATCGGTTCTAAGGAAAGATGAAGTGGCTCGGGGAAAGGATTGATATTTTCATTTGTTAATGTATCGAGGTTACGCCATTGGTTGAAGGTATTGGTTGAAGTAGGTATATTATAGGAAACCTGAATAAGGTCGTGTGAAGACAGGAAAGGTACTGGATACTGGGAGGACGATAATAATTTTTTTGCGGAATCGAGTAAGATGAAATCTAGCCATGTATCTGTGAACTGGGTATGATGAGTGGGTTGATAGGGTATTACGAATGAATTGGGGGAGTAAAAAAGGTTAATAAGATAAGATTTATCAGAAAAATCGGCAAGTTTTGTATTGAAATCTCCGGCGACAATTATGTTATATAGAGGGATATAGGTGAAGAGAGAAGATTCAAAGGAAGATTCAAATCGAACATGAGGAGGTCGGTGTTGTAAAATCATTAAAGAATTTACTACCAATTTAATAAAGGTTTTAATTAACAAAAACATCGCTTACAAATACACACATAACTCATCTAAATTTGATACATTACAAAACAACAAATAACCTCCCTCAATTTAAATGCACATGTGATCAAGGTAATTATTCATCCGCTCAGTCGGTACACTGTGATAAACAGGAGAGAGGAAGAACCAGTGGAAACTTCAGTGAACAGGAACTTTATATGTGGGGAGTCAGTCTTGTTCGTCCGATTAGTCCGATCATGGCGAAACAGAGAATAATTAGGGATAGATACAGACGAGGAAGTCATATGAGGTTTGAGCCATGTTTCAGAAACAGCGATGATCTGATAGAAATCATATAGGAAATGGTCTAGGAATCCTTCAAAATGAGCAGTTAGAGATTGAGCGTTAATATGGCAAGTTAAGAGGATATTAGTCATATAATAGGATGGAAAGTGATATCAGGAAAAGGTATACTACTGAATATGAATTGTTAAATTGGTAGAGGATGAAGGGACAATAGTGGTTATTATAGTTTGAAGTACATAGTGTACTTTCTTAATATGCGTTCTTACTGGTACACAAACAAATTCTAATAATCGAAATTAGGAAATTCGGAAACTTATCCGAAAAATAATAGAATATAAGTAATAAAAAATATAGAATACATGACTATAACTTGATGTGATTAAAAAAAAATAAAGAGAATCAAAATCAATCGTAAAAATTCGAAAAAAAAAAACAAAAACAATATTTGACTCAAGGCTTTATATAATAATTTTAAAAGAAACATTAATTGAGAAACAAGAAAATAATTTGCAGAAAAATAATCAGTGAAAAAAGTTAAAGAAAATAACAAGATAAAAAGAAAGAAAAAAGGTAACTGAAATCAATAATCAGGCGACGGGTACCGAAGCTTCAGATAAACACGTCCAGGACGTCCTCTTTATTGATGATTACCGCTGGATGACCGTAGTCACGCCGGCATCGCACACGCCCCCCTGCGAACCAGACAAACTTCACTTTACCGGCTAACCTCCTCTGCCTCGCCAGCCAGTAAAGGTGTCTGTTTCCAGGTGTCATCTCTTCTCCGAGATAGATCCTTTCGTCACTATCCTAGTCAAGATGCCTGGTGGAGAAGTCTCTCTTAATTTTTCGCAGCCACAGGAGTTCATCCCTCGTCTCCCGACGTACAAAACGCACGGTAATCGCAGCTGGCTTGAGGTCATCTCTTGATATCTTCCTCTGGACATAGTTGATATCATCCGTTTTCAGTTTTAGTCCCAGGCTGGTCCCTATAGCGAGAACAACACCCGTGGGTGTATCTCCCGATCTTAAAGACACGCCCCTTATCTCTATACTATTAGACAGTTGGGACTGCTCCGCCTGATTTACGCGACTTTCCAAAATGTTCACCTTGTTCTTTTGCCGGTTATTCTCGTCCAATAGAGTCAATTAACTTTTCCTGGTTTATAGCCAGCTCCTCTAACGATTTTAGGCGTTTCGGAATTTTCAAAAGATAAACTTGTTTGTTTATCTAAAGAGCCTTTTACCTCCCTTATATCCTCATTAAGCAGTCCACGTCTAGCAGCCGTAGGGTACAGTTCAGTGGTCTAATCAGTCTCTCGTTTAGTCAGTGATTTTATTTGCAGTCATTCTTTTTCCTTTTTCGAAAAACTTTTTATTTTATGTTTCTCAGTTATTTTTTACTTAAATTGTTCACCAATCAAACAAATACAATCAAGAGTGCCCCGATCGGGGGCCAAGAACGAACTATGGCAGAACAGACAGCCAGCACTTCAACGAAACGTAAAAGAGGTGAGTTCAACATTGAAACCTCAAACAGCTTTGATATACTTTCCGATTAAGATGAAGAAGATACCGAAATCTTAAAAAACATAAGCCACAAACAGAACAAAAGTCAATATCCCCCCATAATAGTAAATTCATCTTACAACAACATCAGTGGTGCTATTAACAATTTAAAATTAAAAGTGAAAGACTTAAATATAAAATATAATATGAATAAAACTTGTAAAAAATTTCTTTAAAAATCTCAATCTCGGCTTTCACACATTCACTCCAAAAAGTTAAACGAAACGTAAAATTATTTTAAAAGGTATGCCTCCTCAGTTCCCCATTGAAGAAATTTCGACTGATCTACAAAATCAAGGTTTAGCCATTCATAAAATCTACCAAATGGAAAAAAAAATCCGACAACGGGTCTATAAAGCTTCCGATATTAATTATAATTTTAGACAGTAAAGAACAGCTAGCCAAATTAAATAACATTCGCTATAGTTGTAACCTAGTAATAAAATGGGAAAAATATAGGTCTAACTAAACTTTAACTCAATGTTACAACTGTCAAAAATTTAACCACGTGGCACGTAATTGCTCTAAAAATCCAAAATGTTTGAAATGTGCTGAAGATCATCTTTCAAAGGACTACCCAAATATATTAATCGACGGGTTCAAACCCAAATGCTGTAATTGCTCCGATGAACATTTTTCAAATTCCACGGAATGTACGAAATATCAAAGAAATCTCGAATTACAGTTAAACAAAAAAAATCCAGCACTTCGAGCGATTCCACGAAAAACATTTAAACAAACCGACCAAGAATTTCCAGTTCTAACAACCCCGAAATCTACGTGGTCTCAAAACACATTCTCTCCGAAAACCGCCAACAACAACTCTAACGAACCTACCATGTCTGATTGTTTTAAAGAGATAAAAAATATATTCAATTTATTTAATGTAAGTAAATTAATTACAAACTTCAAAAAAATCTTATTACAACTAAAAGACGGCATTTCAAAAACCTTTATTCTCGTAGAAGGATTACGAGAGGACCATTTTGATTAATGGTCATTCTATTGTGCAAAAATATTCGTAATATTTATTTATTCAAACTAAACTTATGATGTGGAACGCATAAACTATTTGCGGAAACTATGTAGAATTTAAACTATTTTTAAATCATAACTAACCCCATTTAGTCTCTGTTTGTTAAACACGTCTTTCTGAAACTGATCGTTTCTCTCTTTCGGGATATGTCATTTATAGACGAGACCGTAGTAGAGCTGGAGGGGGGGGGGGGTCATGCTTTTAGTGCGATCCGATATTCAGCATCATTTTATACACGTTCCTGACTTAATGTTTACCGAAGCCGTCGCGATTAATACTGCTACGGTCAAGACAATGACAGGTATACCACGCCTAGAATGGCCCAGATGGGGCTAGAGACTTCTGGGCCTGGACAGTCCTCGAAGTGCCTGGAACGGCCCACCCGCCTTACCTGCGCCCGGGTCTAGAAGATTCGGTGGTGGTTCAAATATCGGTCCACTACGCCTGGGTCAGTCTGTCTTGATCTTGCTCAAGTGGATGTATCAGTGAACAGTGACAGTGAACAATTCGTGACAGTGTAGTGAAACTGTGCGTCAATATTGTGATAACCGGTCGGTGGGAAATTAAAAGACTTTGTTTTTATATTGTTAGGAATACCTCATTTTATATGTATACTGTTTAGTGGGTTAAGCTAGTAATTCAATTATTATTGTAACTATAGTGATTAGTAATCTTTTGTATTTGTACATTCTGTATTTAATAAATATTTGTAATTTGTAAACTGGAGTAGTTCATTTCTCACACCCCGTAGCCCGTAACAATTTGGTGTCAGAAGTGGGATTATTGTTATAATTTTGGTTGTCTTACTGTAGTAATTATTGGGCTACTGTGCGGAAAATGACTTCTCAAAGTGTTAGATCGAATGATTTAAAAGTTGCAGACTTAAGACGGGAGTTGGAAGAACGAGATCTGGATACTTCCGGAACTAAATCAGTATTGCAACAACGCTTGCATAAATTTTTTGTTGACTCAGGAGAAAATCCAGACGAGATTACGTTCGAAACGGATTTAAGTAAGTTGTCTGCAACTTTTAAAAATGAATTAGGCACTGTTAAAAATGAGTTACAGAATGAGTTAGGTAATGTAGAAAAGAAGTTAGGTAATGAGTTAAGTACTGTTAAAAATACATTGGAGTCTAAGTTAGGCAATTTAGAAACTAAGTTAATGGAAAGTGTAGATAATAAGTTAGCTGATGTAGAATCTAGATTAGGAGAAAAAGTCGATTCAGTAGAAAATGAACTTAGGGTAAGAATAGATGCTCTAGAAGAACGTATGAGCAACCCACCGACAATCGACACCGACGAACCCTCTGAGAGAAGCCTTCACAACACCATTCCCTCCGCCAATGCTGGGATGCCACCAACGCACAACTCCATCCCATTGTTCGACGGGAAGACGCCGTGGGAGGACTACATGACTCTCTTCGAGACAGCGGCTTCGATCCACGGGTGGTCAAAGGAGACGCAAGCATCAGCGTTGTGCCTAGCCTTGCGTGGAGACGCCTTAGGAGTGCTACAGGGGATGCCCATGTCGGAGCGGTCCAACTACGGTGAGCTGATGAGAAGACTGGAGATGCGTTTCGGCCATCGCAACATGGACCAACTATACCGTTCCCAGTTAAAGAATAGGGTCCAGAAGACCAACGAGACGCTGCAGGAATTTGAAGCAGATATCGCCCGGCTAGTGAGGAATGCCTACCCAACGGTCACCGACGACGTCTACGAGAGCTTGGCTATCGACAAATTCCTAGATGGACTTCGAGACCCGGAAACCCAACAGGCAGTGAAACTCGCACGCCCTAAAACTTTGGGCGATGCATTGTCGCAGGCCATGGAATTCGAGGCTGTCAGGCAGTCAGTCCGTGGACATGCACGAGTTCGAGCGGCAGAAGCGGAGCCTAACGCGGTCCCTACCATCGAGGACATAGTAGCATTGGTTTTGGAAGCCCTCAGGACCCGCAAAAAGGAGATACGCTGTTGGAGCTGCGGTCAACTTGGACACCCTGGAAGCAAGTGTCCTACCAGGAAGCCGGAAAAGCCACAGGAAAACTAAGGAGGGTTGATGGGAAGGGGCAACTGTCAACCCGTAGCGTCAAAGGCCCCAGGGTCGCCGCGACAATAGGGAGCAAGACAAATAGTTTTTATGTGGATGGAATGGTGAACGGGCAGCTGCGGAGTTTTCTGCTGGATACCGGCGCAACCATGACAATACTGAACCCGAAGGCAGTTACCGCTAAGAAGATATCACCTACCACTTGGGCGTTACGGACAGCCACAGGACAGCCAGCCGAGGTCTACGGGGAGACAGTTGCCACTTTCTTCATCGGGGGTCAACGTCTAGAGCACCGCGTTCCCGTGGCGGAAATAGACGAGGAAGTCATCTTCGGCATGGACTTGATGATCAAATACGGGATCAAGCTGGACATGTCGAGAGGTGTGATGACGCTGGGAGACGAAGAAGTCATCCTTCGGCAGGGAAAGGACCTCTATGCACGAGTACTCCTACTAGAAGACACAACTTTACCTGCACGGAGTCAAATTCTGACGCATGGGACGATCAATGGACGACTACCGGAGGGTCAATGTCTTCTACTTGAACCTGGAAAGCACGAGGAGCAGGAAGTCGGGCGCGGTGTTCTGGTTGCTAGGTCTCTCATCAAGGTCGGACATACCACCCCAATCCGACTGATGAACCTGAACAGCTTCCCGTTTACACTAAAGAGAGGAACACCTGTCGGAGAATGTACGGCCGCTACCTCAGTAGTCCGACAGCTACAACGCCACCCCACCGAGCAACGAGGACTGCCCGAAGAAATAAAAGGATTCGTAAAGGAATCATGCAGAGAACTTCCGGCTGAACAGAGCGAAATCGCGAAGGGAATGATTACCCGATGGCAGGACATTTTCGAGATCAGCTCGGGACCACGGGGTAGAACGAACATCGTCCAGCAAAAAATAGACACCGGGGATACAAATCCCATCCGACAGATCCCGAGGAGGCTGCCGCTAGCTAAACGAAAGGATGCCGAGGAGATTATTAAGGACATGGATGTCTCCTGTTGTACTGGTAAAAAAGAAAGATGGCACGACAAGATTCTGTGTAGATTACCGTCTTCTGAACAACGCCACGAAGAAGGACAGTTATCCACTTCCAAGGATTGACGACACGCTGGACACACTAGAGGGTTGCAAACTATTTTCCACCTTGGATCTCCGCAGTGGATATTGGCAGGTTGGATTGGCACCGGAAGATAAGGAGAAGACGGCATTTTCGATCGGCACTGGCCTCTGGCAATTTACGGTAATGCCATTCGGGCTTTGCAATGCTCCTGCAACGTTCGAGAGGCTGATGGAAAGCGTCTTAAGAGGCCTCTCTTGGGAGATATGCCTGGTTTACTTGGACGACATCATTGTACTGTGAAATTCCTTCACTCACCATCTGGAGAATATGGAGCGGGTCTTCGAACGGCTGCGTGCAGCTAATCTAAAACTGAACCCGAAGAAGTGCAATCTCTTCCGAAGGCAAGTCTACTACCTGGGGCATGTTGTATCAGACAACGGAGACCCAGAGAAGATTACAGCGATCACCAATTGGCCAGCACCTCGAGATAAGCACCAAGTGAGAAGTTTCCTCGGGCTCTGCACCTAGTACAGGAGGTACGTGAAAGGATTCGCTAACATCTCAAAACCTCTTACCAGGCTCACTGAGGAAAAACGGACTTTCCTTTGGGATCGCGAGTGTCAAGCCTCATTTGAGGAGTTAAAGAAGTAATTGAGTAGTGCGCCTATTCTAAGCTATCCACGTTCCGAGGGCAAGTTCATACTTGACACAGATGCCAGCAACACTGCTATTGGAAGCGTCCTTTCCCAGCTCCAAGACGGAGAAGAAAAGGTTATTGGATACTTCAGCAAAGCACTCTCAGCTCCAGAACGCAACTACTGTGTCACAAGGAAAGAGCTTCTGGCGGTAGTTAAGTCTATAGAACACTTTCATAAATATCTGTACGGAAGAAGATTTCTACTAAGAACGGACCTCGCAGCTCTAATGTGGCTCATGCGATTCAAGGCACCGGAGGGACAAGTTGCGAGGTGGATCGAGCGCCTTCAGGAATACGACTTTGAATCTGCTCACCGTTCTGGAACGAGTCACCGGAATGCGGATGCGCTGTCGAGGAGACCTTGTGATGGAGAATGCAAGCATTGTTCTCGACAAGAAGAAAAGCAAGCAGCAGTGTTGCGGACCACGGTTGTTACCGACGGTTGGCAGGACACAATAGTGGCAAAGGAACAGGACGAGGCCCGGACTTAAAACAAATAAGGGAATGGAAGCTATCAGGTCAAAGGAGACCAAACTGGCAGGATGTTGTCCCAATGTCGAAAAATATAAAAACATATTGGGCTCAATGGGACTCCATTCTACTGGACAAAGGTCTGCTGAAACGAGCATTGGAGAACACGGAGGGAGATCAGCGAAGATTACAGCTCATCGTACCAAAGATTAAAGTGCCCGAAGTACTGAGGGAACTACATGATGGAGCATCTGGCGGCCACCTTGGAGTTCACCGGACATTAGAAAAGGTTCGTGAACGCTTTTACTGGGCAAACCTCAAGGACGATGTGTTAGATTGGTGCCGGCGGTGTGCAACTTGTGCCGCCTCTAATGGACCGATAAGGAAAAAGAAGGCACCTATGAAGAAATACAACGTAGGAATGCCATTCAAGAGAATAGCGGTAGACATCGCTGGCCCTTTTCCTGTGACAGATAATGGTAACCGATATATTCTCGTGGCCATGGATTATTTTTCAAAGTGGGTGGAAGCTTACGCCTTTCCGAATCAGGAGGCCGCCACGGTTGCAGATGTTCTCGTGAAGCAGCTCGTCAGTTGGTTTGGGGTGCCCATGGAACTTCACGCTGACCAAGGAAGAAACTTTGAGTCTGCAGTCTTCACCGGGATGTGCGAGGCTCTAGGAATACGGAAGACCAGGACGACGCCTCTTCACCCTCAGTCCGATGGCATGGTAGAGCGCATGAACAGGACAATGGGTCGATATTTGGCCAAGGTAGTTTCTGACCATCAGCGAGACTGGGACCAGTATCTTCATCTGTTCCTGCTAGCCTATCGTAGTTCAGTCAATGAAACGACAGGGCAGACCCCGCCAATGTCGTGTTCGGCAGAGAACTACGCTTGCCTTGTGATCTGAAATTCGGTTTCAGGCCTGATGAGGAAGTCTCCGGAGAAGACTACGTCACGAACATACGGAAGCGGATTAACACTATTCACGAGAAGGTTCGCACAAACATCCAGGGAGCAAGTGACAGAAAGAATGAGCGTTACGACATCAAGGCAGAGAAAGGTGGCTTCCAACCTGGAGACTTGGTCTGGCTACACCATCCTCGAAGAAGGCAAGGCTACTCACCGAAACTTCAAAACTCCTGTGACGGACCGTATGAGGTCATCAAGAGGATCAATGATGTCATCTATAGGATCAGGAAGCAGCCCAAAGGAAAACCCAAGGTAGTCCATTTCAACCGATTGGCCCCATACAAGGAAAACCATGGCCCTACAGAGGACCAGCAAGTCAGGAACCTCACCGACAAGGACCTAATTCTACATCCTAAGGCGCCAGACTCCCGTAGGGTAACGCAGACTGTTTACAGAGACATATTCTCGTTACCGGTAGACTATGCTCTAGCCCATTGCGTCGCCGAAGATCTGAGGAATTCCCTGGGGATTGCGATGGTCGTCTGGAAGAAGTTCTATGGAATTGAAGAGCTGGAACGCCAGGGACCAAGAGTTGGGAAGACTCTCCATCAAGAGCACGAAGGCCGGCACCTGTTTTACTTGGTTACCAAGAGTTCATCAGAGCAGAAGCCGACATACGACACACTGCGCCGGAGTCTTGACGACCTGCGGAGAAAGCTTCTGGAACTGCGTGTCACCAAGCTCGCCATCCCGAAGTTAGGTAGTGGATACGATGGCCTGGAGTGGAGGATTGTCAGGAACATTGTAGAAGAGACGTTCGCCAACTCTGGAGTCAACATAATGGTATGCACGTTCAACCCCTGGAAAGACAAAACACCTACATCTGAGGAAGAAAAGCATCGCTCAGCTTCTGCGATCTGTCTAAGGAGGGGGTAGTGCTAAGGTCAAGACAATGACAGGTATACCACGCCTAGAATGGCCCAGATGGGGCTAGAGACTTCTGGGCCTGGAGAGTCCTCGAAGTGCCTGGAACGGCCCACCCGCCTTACCTGCGCCCGGGTCTAGAAGATTCGGTGGTGGTTCAAATACCGGTCCACTACGCCTGGGTCAGTCAGTCATAATCCGGCTCAACAAGCATCTGTGATGTATCAGTGAACAGTGACAGTGAACAGTTCGTGACAGTGTGACAGTGTAGTGAAACTGTGTGTCAATATTGTGATAACCGGTCGGTGGGAAATTAGAAGACTGTAGTTTATATGTAATTTATAGTTGTAAGTTTTAGAATAAGTCTAGCATATTGTATAAATTTACGTAAGTAGTTTATTTGTTAGGAATACCTGATATGATATATGTAGACTGTTTAGTAGTTAAGCTAGTAATTCAATTATTATTGTAACTAAAGTGATTAGTAATCTTTTGTATTTGTACATTCTGTATTTAATAAATATTTGTAATTTGTAAACTGGAGTAGTTCATTTCTCACACCCCGTAGCCCGTAACAATACAATTATTAACAACAAATCAACCACTGTAATATATATCTGTAATATATCCCACCAATTAAAATAAATATCCCAGATATTAGTAAACTATTTAATTGAAATAAACAAGTTATCATTTTTGACGATCTAAAACCTCGAGGGGTAAATGGGTAGGGTAACAGGAGGACTAGAGAGGGAGATAGGTGCGGGCATCTCCCCCACTCTTTGCGAATTTATCAAGCCATAGTGCCTTACCCACTGCTTGGTAAACCTCCAGTCCTCCCTATCCCTACCAACGCCTACTGTCACCTCCTTGTGGTGCCCCCCGGGGAGTCAGATGGGACTCGCGGACGACAGAGGCGGGGGTCTGTCACCCTGGTGACAACCCTATTAAGGCACCCAAGCCAGGTGGAGGGCGCTCGAGCTGAGGCTGAATGGCAGGGGGTGTATAAAAATACACTGTTTCTTATCGACCCACTTGGGGCATCTAGCACACCCCATTTAAACAAAATGCCCGCTGCAGGGAGAGGGGGTTGTACCTGCAGTGTAGTTACCCCCGTGCTCGTGGGAACAAAATGTCACAACTAAAAAAAATTTTTCAGATAGCGAGGAGGAGGTGGAGGCGAAGGAGTTATTGGAGATGATGGCCGTGGAGGATTCTTCATCATCCTCATATGGCCGGTCGGGGACTCAACTGGACCCGTCGACTGCCAGCGTGCAGCAAGATGATGACGAAACCAGGCCTCTGTTGCATCGGAGGGTGAACGGAGCTTGGGTGGGCCCATTGAGAGAACCCCCAAGCCCCAGGAGGTGAAGAAGCCCTCCGGTGCTCAGAGAAGAAAATTTAAGAAATTGAGAGAGCAAGAGAGAGCTCAAACTGGGAGTGATGCTGGACTCCTGGAGAACCAAAGTCAGACCGCCGGACTGTCGGGACTCTCGGATGACCGGAGTAAAGCTGTTCCTGGAATGAGCTCTGAGAAAAGACCTAGGACCTCACCCGGAACCTCTGCGCCTATGGCAAAGAGGGCCAGGAGTGCGGCCCCTAATGTTATTTCATACGCTCTAGCTGCCGGAGGGAGTAAGGTAGCTATCATTCCCACTCGATACCCAGCTGAACAGCTCACCTGGGAGCAGAGTGAGGATGTTAAGAAACAGCTAGAGGAAGGTGGCACCCAGGCTGAGTTTAGTGGGTTCAGCTTTAAGATGGGTGGCTGTGTGGTGGTTTGCGACAATCAGGATTCTAGAGACTGGTTGTCGGAAATCATAAAAAATATTAAACTTAGTGGGGGCCTAGCGCTCCGTATTGGTGACTTTGAGGAGCTCAAAAAGCCGGTCAGAGTCGGTGGCTTTTTCCCTGGGGAAAAGCTCACAGAGCACACTTTCTGTAGGCGTATACGCATACAGAATTCTAGAATCCCTGAGGTGAACAGATGGTCACTAATGGGTGTAAAGGAGGAGAGGCACGGATTCTTCGCCCTGATGAGAATCCCGGAGTCTAGCCTTAGGTTCTTGGAAGAGCGAAACTGGCTAGTGACCTTTGGGATGGGCAAGGTCCAACTCAGGTTGCTGGAGAAGAAGAGGCCACCCAAACCTGCAAAGGAAATGGCTAACAAGGTCTCATCCGTTGCCAGGGATGAGGGCAGGAAGACGGAGCCTGGTCAGGACGGAGGAGCGCCGCTCTCGATGAAGGAGAAAACTGCTTTGGCTTGCGGGGGTGGCCCTGTGGTGGGAGCTGGGAGGCCTGCCGATCCGGGTGTCTCTATTGTAAGAACCGGTGAAGGCACGGCGTCTCGGCTTCCATCTGGGGATACCTCCTTGGCGGGATCCGGTGGGCCTGCCGATCCGGGTTCCTCTGCAGAGGGCCCCGGAGAAGGCACGGTCGGCCGGCGCCCGTCTGGAACTGGCTCTTCGGCGGGGTTCGGGGGGCATGCTGATCCAGGTACCTCCACTGGGAGGACTGGTGAAGGCATGGCTCCTCGGCGACCGTACGGGGTTGGTGCCTCGGTTGGATCCGGGGGGCCCGCTGATCCGGGTACCTCTGGGAGGACCGGTGATGGCGGCGTCCCTCGGCGCCCCCCGGTGTGTGACCCCCGCAAGACCAAAAAGCAGTAATGGTGTTGCGGCTGATGCAGATCAACCTGCATCACTGCATTGCGGCATGTGGTGCCCTACAGCAGTATGTAAGAGGTAAGAATATTGACATTATTCTAATACAAGAACCTTACCTTTTTAAAGACAGTGTAAAGGGGCTGGAGATGCGGGGTTACAGTGTAATAGCTATGCCCATGCGCTCCAGGACCTGCATACTGTACAAAAACAACCTAAAGATATTACCCTTGTGGCAATTCTGTTGCAGGGATCTGACAGCAGCAAAAGTGACCCTCCTTGAGGGTTATAACAGAAGGGAGATCACAGTTTGCAAAGTGTACCTTCCTTGTGAAGAGGACATCCCCACTGAGGCTCTCAGAAGGCTAGTTGCCGGGATGGAAGGCGAAGGCGCCCTGATAGCATCATTGGACGCCAACGCTCACCACAGACTCTGGGGCAGTACAAATAACAACCAGAGAGGTGAGTCTCTATTAGAGTTTATCTTAAGCAATGATCTTGAAATCCACAACAAGGGCAATACTGCCACATTTGTCAACAAAAATAGATCAGAGGTCATTGACATAACACTAAGCACTAATTGTGCGAACGATTTCATTAAGGACTGGCATGTCTCTCTTGAGGAGTCATGTTCAGATCACAAATATATCAGATTTGACATAGATGTCAACGACATGTTTGAGACGGTGTACAGGAACCCCAAACTTACTGACTGGGGTTCCTACTGCACCCAACTCGAACAAGAAATAAGACAGTGTCCTAAATCAATTAGAGACAAATGGCAATTGGACTGCCTTAACGTATTACTTACTGAGGCAATAATGAAATCCTACACTGATAATAACAGTGTGTGTACTGTCAAGTCCAACAGGAACGTTACCTGGTGGAATAGTGAACTTGGCAAGCTGAGAGCTTCTACTAGGAAACTCTTCAATAAAGCCAAAAGTACAGGTAGTTGGAATGCCTATAAGCAAGCACTGACCGACTACAATAAAGCCATTAGGAAAGCTAAGAGAGGGGCATGGAGGAATTTTTGCAACGACATCAAAGACACATCCTCTACTTTTAGAGTAAATAGAATCATATCCAAGAGGCCGGGCCAGGGAGCTATGGGTGCCATCAGTGCGGAAGGGGGCCATACCGATTCATAGATTGGCACCCTGAAGGCACTTGCTAGAGCACACTTCCCTGGCTGCGAGCTGATGGATGAGGAACCAAACAATCCCACCTCGGAAAAAAATACTATTAATTCAGACAGGTGGGCAGAAGCTAACAGAATAGTCAATTCTGGGAGACTAGAATGGGCAGTTAAAGCATTTGCCCCATTTAAATCAGCCAGCACTGATGGAATTTTTCCAGCTCTCCTTCAAAAGGGCTTTGAGGTGCTGCGACCCCACCTCCTTGTTTTACTAAGAGGTAGTTTAGCACTTAACCACATACCTGATAGGTGGAATGTGGCTAAAGTACGATATATACCTAAACCTGGGAAGGCTTCTTATGACCATCCCAAGGCGTATAGGCCTATATGTCTGACATCTTTCCTATTGAAGACACTGGAAAAGATTATTGACAGACATATTAGAGACAATATACTGGCTGATAAACCACTACATAGTGCTCAATATGCTTATCAGCCTGGCAAATCCTGTGAGACTGCCTTACACTTCCTGGTCTCCAGGATTGAGAAAACTCTGATTAACAAAGATATTGTGGCAGGCATCTTTGTTGACATAGAGGGTGCCTTTGACCGAACTCCTTATGACACTATGGCATTAGCCTTAGAAAGGAGAGGAGTGGGAGGACTAATCTCCGGATGGATCAATGCCATGCTGGAGGGAAGGATGCTTACATCCGAACTGGGACACTCCAGATTGTGGATTAGACCGAGAGGAGGATGTCCGCAAGAGGGCGTCCTATCTCCACTTCTATGGTGTCTGGTCGTCGACTCTTTGCTGACAATCCTGAGTAATGCAGGTTTCTATGCACAGAGATATGCTGATGATATCGCTGTGCTAATTGAAGGCAAGTTTCCGGAAACCATATCGGATCTGCTCAAAACAACCATGAAACTTCTTAGGGAATGGTGTCAGACGAATGGTCTAAGCATCAACCCTCAGAAGGTCAATCTCTGTATCTTCACTAACAAAAGAAATATAACCATCAGACCACCTCACCTTGGTGAGGCTGAGGTCAATATGTGTAGTGAAGTTAAACATCTAGGAATTACTCTTGATAGTAAATTAAAATGGAACAGCCACATTGACAAAACCTGTACAAGGGCACTTAAGTGCCTCTTTGCATGTAAAGGGGCTGTTGGAAAAACATGGGGCCTCAAACCGAATGTGGTCCTCTGGATATATAAAACAGTTATAAGACCGATGGTCCTATATGCAGCCGTTGTGTGGTGGCATAAGGCAAATACATGTAAATCCTTGCTGCAGCTTGGGAAGCTGCAAAGACTGGCATGCCTTATGACAACCGGAGCTATGAGTACGACCCCGACTGCTGCAATGGAAGTTTTACTTAACCTAACACCATTGCACATAGCAGTAGAAACTCAAGCACTTAACACAGCCTATAGGCTCTCTAAGTTAGGAACAAGATCCAGCTCTTTGGTTTACCGGGGCCATGGCAACTTGTTCAGAAGGATTGATGAAGATTCGGTGCTTGCCATGCATTCCGATCTTCAAGTAAAGAAATACAAGGACACACTTTACTGTGCAGTGATCAACAGGACTGACTCGCACAAACCGTGCAATGGAGTCAACTGCTATACAGATGGATCTATGACAGAGCTAGGCTCAGGTGCTGGAATATGGAGAATGGATAAACCAGAGGAAGGGTTGTCCGTTTCCCTTGGTAAGCATACCTCAGTCTTCCAGGCTGAAGTAATGGCTATCAATATCTGTGCTCAAACCTTAATTTCAGAAGGGATGGGAGACAGACAGATAACTATCCATACCGATAGTCAAGCTGCTATTGCAGCTTTGGGTAGTTATATAACACGGTCCAAATTAGTAGAGGAATGCAAAAACAATCTAAATATGCTTTCCCTGCTAAATAAAGTCCGGGTATATTGGGTGCCTGGTCACTCAGGCATCTTAGGAAATGAGAGGTCTCATTAGTCTCAGCAAAGCCAAAGGTCTGATTAAGAGAGGGCTGCTGATAATAGATCCAGGCAATACTGGAGGGATACCGATAAGCAGCATCACTCCAAGATGTTTCTGGATGGACCCTGCAAAGAGAGAAGTCATACTCTACTCTCTATGGACAGGACAACCCTAAGGAGGGTAACAGGACTATACACTGGACACTGTCAACTTAATAAGCATCTCCACAATATGGGTTTGGTGGCCTCACCGACTTGCAGATTCTGCAAGAAGGAGGATGAAACTGCATTTCATTTGATATGCAGTTGCCCAGAGATTGCCAGGACACGGTTTTACCATTTTGGTGTCGACCGTATCCCTGATCCCAAGTTGCGTGAACTGATTAACCCCCACAGGTTAGTCAGATTCACCAAGGCGCTAGCCCTGTATTAACAGTAGATTGGACGGCGCACGATAAGCCTAAATTGGCTGCAGTGCATTGGATTAGCCGGCAAAAAAAAAAAAAAAAAAAAAAAAAAAAACTATAGTGATTAGTAATCTTTTGTATTTGTACATTCTGTATTTAATAAATATTTGTAATTTTTAAACTGGAGTAGTTCATTTCTCACACCCCGTAGCCCGTAACAATACAATTATTAACAACAAATCAACCACTGTAATATCTGTATATATCCCACCCATTAAAATAAATATCCCAGATATTAGTAAACTATTTAATTGAAATAAACAAGTTATCATTTTTGACGATCTAAACGCTAAACACACACAGTGGAACTGTAACAGAACAAATAAGAACGGTCAATTAATACTAAATTTCATCGTAAAAAAACCATATTCAATTACACAGTCCGTCTGAACCAACCCATATACCGAGTATCATCGATTTGGCTCTTACAAAAATATTTACAACTTATCACATCTTATCGCTTTACCATGTTCAAATTCGGACCACAATACCGTGATTTTTCGTATACAATCTCCTTTACCAAAAATTTCCAAAATACTCAAATTTTCGCTCAAAGACGCTGACTGGCAAAAGTTCAGGAAAGAGCTAGATTCCCGAATCAATATAAACCCAACCATAAATAATTCGAAAGAAATCGATACCACACTAATCGATTTTTATGAAAATATAAAATTATCTATGTCCTTATCCATTCCTTAACAATATTACCACCCGTATTGTCATAATAATTTACCATATCGACTAAGAGCCTTAATATATTTATAAAATTCCAAAAACCAAATTAGTCTATAATAAACCAAACAGTTACATTAAAAGACGCCTTCATGACTAGAAAAACGAAAAATGGGCTACGGTTTTGAAATCTTGTCAGCCAGGGGACAATAACATGTGGAAAATTCACAAAAATTTAACTAAGCAGTCCCCGAAAATTCCACCTTTAAAAAATAACGACGGCTACGCATATCTGGACAGGGAAAAAGCTCAGCTATTAGTCAAGCATTTCCACACAACTCACTCAATCACGTCTCTGTTTGGTTCAAATCAAAACAACCGTAAAATTCTAAAATCCGTCAGCGATTATTTAAAATCACCTTATTGTTAATTTCTCTTCCATCTCCCCAAAAGAAATCGCAAATATCATTAAAGAACTAAAACCAAAAAAAGTCCCAGGTGATGACATCATCCCCTCCTTAGTTATTAAACATCTAAGCCGTAAATCGGTATATTTTTTAACTAAAGTATTTAATTGCACATTGAGATATAGCTACTTTCCTATCATCTGGAAAACTTCCAGAACTATAGTAATAAAAAAACCGAATAAAGACCATAGTAATGTTTCGAACTACAGACTTATAAGTCTATTAAATATACTTTTTAAAATTCTGGAAAAACTAATTCTCAAAAGAATTAACAAGCACATTAGACTAAAGAATCTCCTAATAGACGAACAATTTGGTTTTAGGAATCACCACTGCACTATTGACCAATTAGCACGACTTATTGACTTCATCACAAAAGCCTTTAACGAACGCAAACATACCGGCATGCCGCCTTCTAGACCTTGAAAAAGCATTTGATACCATTTGGCACTCCGAGCTCATATACAAATTAATCGCATACAACTTCCCACCATACATACATGATTCACACCATTCACCCCTATTTAACAAATAGACAGTTTTATATTCAAGTTGGCACATACACTTCCGACAAACTCTCCATCTCAACGGGTCTTTCTCAAAGCTCTTGCCTATCTCCAATCCTATTTGAAATGAAATGAAAAGAAATTTTATTCTAGGACAGCTAGTCCCCTAAGAATAATATAAATGTACAATAAAATATTTAAATTCTGGCTATATAAATTTTAACAACATGGTATCAAATTATATAGCATATGGTATATACATGCATGCACACACACAGACATACACACATATATATACACACACATTCATTTATATACCTACATATTTATACACACATTCACAAACAGAAACACATATATATATATATACATATATAAGGTCATATTACCTCAAAGAAATACAGATATTAAAACGAAAAATAGTGAAAATTAAGATAAAAATAAAGAGGCCAAACAATAAATTTTATAAAGGCACGGAAGATTGATGTTCGAGGAGATGGATAAATAGGTGATGTTTGAAGGAGGCTCAGGGTTGGCATGTACGAATCGACATGGGTGAGGAATTCCAAAATGAAGATGCACGTATGACAAAGGATCTCTTAAAGGAAGCAGTTCTGTGGGATGGAATGAGCAAGTTCGAGGGCTGGGATCTTGTGTTGATAGAGTGGACAGAGGATAGGGGGGTGAACATATTGTAGATATAAATGGGTTTTTTGGTTCTAAAGGATTGGTAAAGGTAAGTTCCTAAGAAGTATTGCCGTCGGAATTTTGGGTAAAGCCATTTCAACTCTGCATACCAGGTGGAGACATGAGAGCGCCTGGGAATTCCGAAGATGAATCTAATGAAACAGTTCATCAGTCTCTTCAGCCTCATCTCAAGCGTCTCGGACAGTCCTCCAAACACCAGGCAGCCATAATCGAAGTGGGGGAAGATAAGAGAGGATACTAGGAGTTGGCGGGTTTTAAGGGGTATAAGTTTGCGTAATCGAAGGAACTGTTTAAGGATGGCTATGGATTTTCTAGAAATTTGGGAAATGTGATTATTCCAGGAAAGGTTTTGGTCGAGGAATACACCTAGGTTTCTAACGGACGTGTGGAAGATAATGGGTCTATGGTTGAGGTAGAGTAAAGGGTGACAGGTGAGGGAGTTGAGGAGATGTTTGGAACCAATAAGAATGGCTTTGGTTTTATCGATATTAAGCTTTAGGCTATTATTGATGGCCCATAAATTTATGCTGTCGATGTCTT
This sequence comes from Piezodorus guildinii, assembly GCA_023052935.1. NCBI lineage: Eukaryota > Metazoa > Arthropoda > Insecta > Hemiptera > Pentatomidae > Piezodorus > Piezodorus guildinii. The sequence goes on along the minus strand of CM041295.1, from coordinate 6,362,656 downwards.
CTTGTAATTTTTGGACCATCTCAGGCATTTCGGAGGGATGGAAGGAAAGGTAAATTTGGAGATCATCGGCATATAGGTGGTATTTAGAGTGATGTATGGAATTGGGTAGGTCATTAACATACATCGAGAAAAGGATAGGTGAAAGTGATGACCCCTGAGGAACTCCATGTGTTAACAGGATCGATGAGGAAGGAGGTTTATTTGGAATTATCACAGTTTGAGTTCGGGAAGATAGAAAGGAGAGGAACCAGTTTAAGACACTATCAGATACTGAGAGGTTTCGGAGTTTGGAAAAAAGGATTTCATGATTCACCATATCAAAGGCTTTTGAGAAGTCAAAGAGAACTAGGATTGATATTTTCTTTTTGTATATAGAGGATTTAAGGTCTTGGGTAATTTTTAGGAGAGCTGATTGTGTGGAATATTGGGATCTAAAGCCAGACTGGAAGGGAACAAGTAGAGATTTTTGTTCAAGGAAGTTATAGAATTGGGAATGAACTATTCTTTCAAGTGGTTTTGAGAGGTTGGATAGGATCGATATAGGTCTGAAGTCCGATGCTGAGGAAGGGTTGGGAACTTTATTCAAAGGACGAACTATAACCTTTTTCCAGGCTATTGGAAACACGGAGCGTTGGAGAGAGAAGTTATAGATATGTAGGAGAGCGGGAAAGATGGCTGGGAGGCACAGTTTTATAATTTTCACTGGGATTTGATCAGGGCCGTAATCATTGGTTTTCGATTTAAGGATAGAGCATAGGAGGTCGTCGGGTGAGATGTTCTGGAAATAGAAGTTTTCTGAGTCAAAGGTGCGTTGAGGAAAGCAGATTTGGGTCGGGTAAGGCATAAGAAGAGGATCAGCAAAATGCTTATTCAGTTCGTCGGGAGTTACGGGGTAGATGGAATGGGATTTTGAATTTATTACGGATAATTTTTTAAGGATTTTCCATTTGGATTTGGAATCAGGAGCTTGTGAAAGGGAATCATGGAAAACATTGCTTTATCACGGCTTATGGAAGATTGGGTGAGGTTTCTGAGGGATTTGAAGGTGGAGTAATCATTACTAATTCTTGTGCGTTTAAATTTTCTTCTGGCAGCATCTCTTTGCCTCATCAAATCTCTTATCTCTTGATTAATCCACGGTGCTGGGAGGCGCTTCATGGTGGAAGTCTTGAGCGGAGCATGATGGTCAAGGAAAGTAAATAGATTAGAGGATAGGCATTCCACCATTTCATCAATGGATGTTAAGGAATAAATTGGTTCCAAGGATTGGGATAATGGATCAAGGTATGGATTAATCTTTTCTGCTGTTAGGGAGTCTAGATCGCGCCAAGTGGCTTTCTTAGGGATTATTTGTGGAGTTGGAATATTATAGGAGATATTGATGAGATCGTGATGCGAAAGAAAAGGCAAAGGAAGCTGAGATGAGGAGGCTAATTTATGAGAGGAGTCAATGATAAAGAGATCAAGCCATGTGCTGGAAAATTGCGTGTGATGAGTGGGTTGAAAAGGAACAATAAAAAGGTCTAGGGAATGAAAGAGGTTTGTTAGGTATGATTTATCTGGTGAATCAGAGATAAGATTGGTATTGAGATCACCGGTTATTATAACATGGTTGTACATTGGTATATAGGTAAACAGGGAGGATTCGAAGGTGGAATCATATCGGATTTGAGGAGGACGATATATGACGATGAATAGGAGAGTAAAGGTATCTTGAAAAATTTCTAGGAATAGATAATCGATATGAGGAGTGTTTTGAGGGAGATTTTAGGAGGGTTTTGACTCTCAAACTATCATGAACGAAAACACAGACCCCTCCTCCAGTTCTGTCCTCTCGATCATGACGAATGAGGGTATAATTAGGAATGGATACAGAGGACGTAGGGATAAAAAGTTTTAACCAGGTTTCAGAAACAGCAATAATATGGTAGAAATTGTGAAGGAAATAGTCGAGAAATTCGTCATAGTGCGCCTGAAGGGATTGGGAGTTAACATGGCAGGATAGTAGGATATTAGACATTTATGGAAAGAAAAGGGTTTGTATTATTTAAGGTTTGGGGAGCAAAGGAATAGTAACAATGATAATATAAAATAGTTAATAATATGCTTATTTCTAGATATTCAGAAATTATGAATACAATAATAAAAATAAATTCAGAAAAAAATAAAATATGCACTATCGGAGTAGCCATAAAATAAACTTGTCTTGACAAATCAAAGAAAAAAAAAAAAAAAAAGGCCTCTAAAAAAAAAAAGAATTTATCTTAATATGAAAAAAGAAAAGAAAAGCTTTTTTTAAGAAGAAAAAAGAAAAAAAAAACATTAAAAAAAAAAAAAAAAAAAAGTAAATAATGGGAACGGTGAGTTTATTTCATTGAAATATGTCCAAGTCCTCGGTTTTGTTTATGATGATTGCTGGCTGTCCGTCGTCTCGTCTACAACGCACTTGTCCTCCGGCAAACCACACGTATTTTATCCTGGCAGCGGCCTTCTTCTGCCTCACCAACCAGTATAGGTGCCGATTCGAAGCAGATATCTCCTCCGCGATATAGATCCGGTCGTCGTTGTCCCAGCCAAGGTGCGTAGTGGTGAAGTCCCTTTTAACTTTTATTTAATTTGTTCATTTCTGATCTACCAGCCCATCCATTTGTGACGAGGTCATTATTATACGCCGATATTACAGAATTGTATATCTCATCATACCGCATTGATACAATAGCGAATCGCCTTCAACAATATTTTAAAAAATTTCACAAATATTGCATAAAATGGAAATTGAAAATTAATCCCACCAAATCTGAAGCAATTCTTTTCACTACACGTCGCCCACAAATAAACCACCAAATCAAGATAAATTCAGCTCTCATCCCATGGTCAAAATCCGTACAGTACCTAGGCATAACATTAGACAAATCTCTTACTTTCACAGATCATATCAATAGAAAAATCGATAAAGCCAAAAAATTAATATTTAAAATGTTTCCATACTTTAACAAAAATCCCATTTGAGCTCTCATAACAAATTAATAATATACAAATCAGTTATTCGCCCCTTAATTACATTCACCTCACCAGTCTAGAGCTCAACCTGCTTGACTAACTACCAAAAACATGAAAGAATTCAAAATCTATCAATACGGATAATTAACGATTACCCCCGCTACACTAAAATATCTATGCTCCAGGACTTGCAACTTCCAACAATTAAACATTTTGTCCATACTCAAGCAGCTTCTTACTTAAGTAAAACACCTGTCTCCAAAAATCCATTAATAAAGGAAATCGGTATCTATAATAAACCATCTCTAAAACGCTACACTCATAAAAGAACTAAACATGTGTTGCTAATGTAATAAACTCATTAAACAATATTCAACAACAATAGCAACGTTTTATTCCGTCATTGAGGTTATCCATTACTAACTAACAAAAACATATGTTTTTTTACAATAATTATATACAGTGCTTAGTGTTATCACATTCTCACCCCCCCCCCCCTTAAGCCTTCACCCTCGCCTTCATCTTCCTCGCTGACTATACCGAATGTTTTGAACATTTGGTCCACGTGCCTCTTCCAGGTAAGCTCAGTGCCTTCAGGCCTCACCAGGTAAAGCCATTCTCCAAGCCTTCCTGTAACAACAGCTCGGATCCACTTGGTTCCCTTTCCTGATGGCGACTCTCTGTAGTCCCGAACGTACACATCTTCTCGTCGGAACCCTATCTTCCTCCCTTTCTTTTCTTCAACTCTTGGCGTTCCTTCATCTATCAGAGCATCCATCCTGCTTCGGATTTCTCTCCCTAATATCCGCTTAGCTGGAGTCTCTCCAGTTGTACTATGGATAGAAATCCTGTAAGAGAATAGATACCGACTGATTGCAGTTGCCAAGGAATGATTTTACTTCTGTTACGGAATTTGGTTGAGGCCACTCCTTTGCTGAAGAAATTTTACTTAAATCCTTTCTGATACCTCGTCTGTCAATTATGTGTCCTAAGTACTTAATCTCCTCTTTGAAAAAATCACATTTTTCCAAATTACAACGGAAACCTGCTTTCGATAATCTTTCAAAAACCATTTCTAAATTGCTTAAATGTTCTTCCCGATTTCGGCCAGTTACAATCAAATCATCCAAATAGACAATAACTCCTTTAAGACCCTGTAAGGTTTTTTCCACTTCCCTTTGGAAAATCGCCACCGCTGGTTTAGGCCCGAAAGTTAGCCGGTTGACTTTCAAGACTCCCCAATGTGTTGACCAGGCCAATAAATGCTTAGTCTCCTCATTTAACTCCAAATGGTTATAGGCCTGACGAAAATCGAGTTTCAAAAATGCTTTTCCCCCTTCTAAGGTCGCCCAAATTTCTTCCATTCTTGGTAATGGGTGGTCTTCCAAATGAGGGCTTACAGTAATTTTGTAGTTGGCACAAATCCGTATCTGTCCATTTGCTTTAAGAACCGGAACCAACGGTGTGTACCCCAAGTCGACGAATCAATCCTTTCATTCATCCCAGTTTGCTCTAATCGGTCTAATTCTTCACCAACTAGGTCACGACAGGCAAATGGGATCGGTCTAGGTTTACAAAATCGTGGTGTCACATTGGGTTTCAACTTTAGTTCAATTTTAGCATGCTTGTAGCGACCTACCTCTTCTTTAAATAGATCCGCATACTTAGTAATTAAAGTTTGTAGATCCTTATCAGCTTCTTCAACTGATTGAACGTCCTTAAAGCCCCATTTGTCGAATTTTGTAAGCCAATCACGTCCTATGAGTGCTTGAACAGCGCTATCAACAACAAGCAATTCACAGGTCGTATGTTTGTCTTGCCAATTTACATGGACGGTCATGGAACCTCTAGGCTGTATAATTAATGGTTTCGTTCTTTTGAAGTATTCTTCATAAGTGCAGTGTGGAATAAGTGAAATGCCGCTACCCGTATCCACTTCCATTCGCAAATCCACTCCATCGACTTTCACTTAACAAATATTGGAGGAACATGAGTAATTTTACCCAGCTGGCAGACTTCAGCAGAACTAAGCCGGTGACAAACCTCATCATCAGTATTTCCTCCACTAACAGAACGTTGGTCGATGGCCGTCGTCTTCAGGTCCTCTTCTGGCACTCTGATGTTGCGCTGAGGGCACATCCGTTGTAGATGTTCAATTTTCGGCAGAGACGGCACCTGAAATTTTTATAACGGCAGGCAAACATTTCATGATTAGTATATCCACATACTTCACAACATTTTTTTTGATTAAACCTCCTCGAATTAAACCTAACCAATTCGACTTCAGATTGGGCCCTTTTTTCCATAGCTGGTTCTTTACTTAAAGCCAGCTCATATAAATCTAAAAGACTTTTACTATTAGGATCCTCTTCACATAACCTATTTTTGTTCAAACCTTCACGCAAGCCACAAACAAATTTGTCAATGAGGACTCCGTGTAACCTCTTCCCAAAACTACACGAAGGAGACAACTTTTTAACACGAGCGAACCATCTTTTAATAGATTCTCCAAAATCTTGTTTATATTGTAGAATATGATCCACTCCCTAATAATTGAAACCTGCTGTGTAAACTGGCGTTTCATTATCTCACATAAGGTGGGATAAGGTAAATCCTTTGGTAATTGAGGATCGCATAGATCTCTCAGACATTTGTAAGCCATAGTACCTATGGACGTAATAAGAACCGATACCTTACGGCTTTCTTCGATGGCATTAACATCGAAGAATTGTTCGAGGAGTTCTTGGTAAATATTCCAGTCATCAAATTCCGCTACGTAGCCTATATTAAGAGAAGGAAAATTACTCTTACCATCATACTCCTCTTCGATGCTTGGACGGTAGTTTTTCCTTTTATTTGCTGTGGGTACGCTAAAACTCGTCGCCAATATGTAATAAACTCATTAAACAATATTCAACAACAAAAACAACGTTTTATTCCCTCATTGAGGTTATCCATTACTAACTAACAAAAACATATGTTTTACATACAGTGTTACATATAGTGTTATCACATTATCACAGCTAACTTAAGCTAGTTTGTTTTAATTTCTAATTTTATATTATCAATTATGTTATCCGTTTTTATTTTGTAGGTTTTTGTATAATTTTTCCTACAACCTTATATAATCACAATTTAATTTTACCACATATTATAGATTAGTTAATTAGATTATAACTACCAAATGAACCAAACATTTGCTGATTGTAAGGATGTCTCATCCGAAATCATTTATAAATATTTTGTCAATTTTTAAATATGTAAATAAAGTTTATTTTCTTCTTCTTCATCATTAAGGACTCCTAATTTTGTAAATATGGCGGCCACGTTTTCCCCCATACTACTAGGCTTTCTTAGGGGGCTAGATGGACGAGATTTTATCGCTTGTTTGCATGATGAACAGATCCATTTATTTTTATTTCCATCGAAATTTGTGCATTTAATATGGAAAATCGTTTTGCATGTAATACATCTAATAGTGGACTTATCGTCGCGAGCGATAGTCAGCTTGCATACGTTACATTGAGCCATCTCTCCTGGAAGTAGGCAATGTACTGATAAGCGATAGTAGAAGTGGGATAATGGTGGGGAGCCTCGGCTATGGTGGGGGCACGTCTCTTATCTCGAAAGCTAGAGGAATTAACTAGGTTGTTATCTTACCTTCGTTTCTTTTCCTTCGTTCTTCGGTCAATTATTAATTAATTTAATTTAGTTTCCCAGAAAAACTAAACCTGCAAACCAGTCTCTCTTTTAACTTTCACTTGGTAAACTCGTTAAATAAATAATTTAAAGCTAGAGTTTTAATGGAGATAGATAAAAAATGAGTAATTATGATGGATGTTCACTCACCAAAGGCTAGAACCAGATTGATATATATCTATACACGTTAAAAAATATTTTTAGAAAAACTAATAGCGAAGAAATTGCTGTGAGTTTTCTTCAGACACGTGGAATTGTACCAAAAAAAAAAAAAAATGTAATAACAATCATGACATGAAGATTATGTCTTGATTTTTGTTGCAATGTCGGAGGATGTAGAGAAAATAAAGGGATAAGTAAAAATACTTGGTTAGGTTTAGAGAAGAAGGATCGAAGTTGGATTTAGAAACAATCCTTCAATTTATTTATAGCTTAGCAAAGGAATTGACCAATACCAGGTTTTGCATGGAGCGTCTGGGTATGTCCAAAGACAACTTTGTTGACTGGGGTAGTTTTATGAGGAAAGTGTGTTGCATGGAACATTGATAAGGACGCATGAAAGATCGACGTTGAAGCTCAGTATATCAAAATAGTCGAAAGTTTGTTCACCGCAAATATAAGGTTAGGAGAGTATTATCCCATCAATGGGCGTTTGGTGGCCTTTATAGGCAAACAGGACAATGCTTTCTGGAGTTAGTTCCTGGCAGAAGAGAATAAATTTCAATGGAAATAATCCACTGAAGAATAAACACTAGAAGCATTAATGTGTCTGATGGTTGTAAAGCGTAATTTTCACTTTGTTGGTCCTGAAACCCTTGCCAATACTTGTACTTACCAAAGGATAGAAAGGCTCTTTGGAAGTGCAATGTGGGGGAATAAGAAAAGAAGAGGAACGAGCTTCTTAGCGTCATATTTGGCGGAATTCGTGGGGAGGCAACAAAATGAAAATCAAAATTCATTTATAATTATAATAAATGACATAAGAAATTAAATAAACGCAGTTAAATATAGTTTATTGGATGAATATTTGTTTGTGTTAGTATAACCTTATTGAATTAAGTGGTTATTAGCAAAGGTTATTCGTTCATCATACGATCGATTTTTCACTCGCACTTTCGATGTAGCCCTTATAACCGTAAAATACCCTAAAATACAAAGTTCTAAGTTGTGAATAGTATTAAACAGAGAAATGTGAATTCCTTCCAGTAAACAGAGAAATATTTTAATGTCACTCTTTATGCCCGTTGCTAGGTTTTTGTCTGGCCTTTAATCCTCTAAGTGAATTATTGAATGATTCTGGAATAGTTGCAAACTTAATAAAAATGGGACCATAATCTCTCAAGCTCGTTCTATGAACGATTTAAAATTTTTCTCAAGAAGTAAGAAAAACTGATGAACATGTGGTAGCGTCATTTAGTAGTAATCATTTCATGATGCCTATTTCATATGCCTGATAAAAGCACCGTTATGAACATTAAAACATATACATTGTATTCATTGTAACTAATAAATATTACTAATAGATGAAGATATTTATCAATAAAGGTCTATTGTCGACGTACTTACTCTAAGGCTTAGGGATTGACTTCGGCCAGTTGTTTCCAAACACAGTCCGAACTGTTTCTCTTAATATTTTTTTGTTGTGATAATTTAAATAGCGTAAGTGCGGGATATCCGATACACTTTTTAAAACTGTTAAAATTGGAAATATGTTCCAGGTTGTAAACTATTGTTTTATTTTATTACCTCTATGCCCTACCCTTTCTATATGCTTATTTCAAATGTAATTAGCTTTGGCTTGGTAGATCGATTCAACAAGTGTTTTCAGAGCATTCCCTACTGTTGTTAAAAAATTGGGAATTCAAATAGACTCTACTACAAGACTGAGCATGTTTTTTTTATGTGATTAATCTGTAATGAAATGAAAGACCAAGGAAGAGTACCTTTACGTGTAGTGTTACGAAATTTTTTGAATCATATAGAAAATTTAGAGTCTCAAAGTTGTCCAGAGAAAAGTTATGAAGCTGAATTTCAGGTAATTAATTTTTGTTTTTCAATTTCGGTGTAAATGTAAATTTATTCGTTAGGTTTTGTGTACCTATTGGGCAGATTTATGCAGGAATTCATTCTAATCATCTCATTTATTATCATATACTCTGTTAGAAACTTATAATTTTGTATTATTGGCCTTTCCTCAATTTCATTATAATCCTGGAACACACTACTAATCAATCTTATAAAAATTATTAATATTATGATTCTGAGAAAATATATTGCTGTCATTCAAATGACAGAGGTTAATATTTAATATATTATATATCACTCCTTAACTGCCTAAGAATCTTGCAGATCATATGGAGGACATTTTTTCATTGTTACTGTTCTGAACTAAACACTGAAGATTAAAACATTAGTTTCAACTAACTTCAAAGTTAATAGAGGGTTTCACACAAACAGAAAATTATAGGCTTGCCTAAATGGGAGAATAGACCCAAAATCCCAGATCATTCAAAGATCATGCATACTTTGAAAAGCAATCAGCATCGATTAGAGTGGGAATGAACCTGTTATTATTGAATGTATTTCAATTAATGTTAACTCTTCTCCAAGAGCAGTAGTATAAATACTTTGAATATAGCAACTCTTGCCTTTATTGAAAACTTAATGACAATTTATTTTTTTTACTTGTCAATTACATTTAGGTTTCTATACTATTACTAATGTGATTCTAAAGTAATAAATATCTTGTTAAAATTATATTTTCGACCAATAAACTTATATTATCAACATTTTTACTTTCACTTACTTATTTATATAACAATCTGATAGAGAATATATTTTCATCTTGAAAAATTTTAAATGAGTTTCAACGGAATTTAACATTTTAAGTTTCTCTTAGCTTTATGTACCATGTTTTGCTAAATGTTGAATATGGCAGGTAAGTATAGCCCAAAAGAATTTTGAAACATGAAACAATAAGATATTCAAGATAGATTTGCTTGTGATGTCATTGCATCCTTTTTACCGGAATCTGCTTATTGGAAATGCCACTGTTTGTAGTCTGTTTTACAGGTGTATACATTTTTTTTATTCTAGAACTTATGTGATAATACTTGTTTAATTAATGTTAAGCTCAATGAATCATAAATAGGTTTTATCCGAATTTAAAGTCTGTTTGGGCTTAGTGCCAAATTTCTTACTGTTTTCAGTTTTAGTCCCTTGAATTTCTATTTAATTGGGGCTAGTCTCCCACACTAAAGGTTGTGAATTCTAGTCACAGCCTCTCCTCCGGATGTGAGACCCGTCAGCCAACTGGTGGCCACTCATTAAATTAGGCGTTGGGAGTGATGACTCCCTCCCCCCTATAAAATACATCGAGAAACATAAGTGTAATCTCCCAGGAGATTACTTTATTAATTTATTTAAAGTAATCAACCATATTCTATTGCATAAATATAATCTACCTAAGACATTAATAATGAATACAGGAGAAGTCCCAAAAATATTAACCCATATAGAATTTTTACCTAAATAAGAGCGGCACTTGAAATACATATTAATTAAGTAAGGAGATAAGAAGAAAAAAAAAGATATTCGTATAAAACCAAAAGATACTTATTTTATTTACTTTGTTTTGTTTTTTACTTTAAGTTGTTTTTGTTTTTTTTACTTTAATTGGTTTTTATTGCATAGGTTTTTGTTTTTAAATTTTTCCTACTGTTTCAATACTAAATTAGGCTATGAGTACCATTCACCCCACTTATACATACTGCTTACAGTAACATGTAATAGGTGCAATACCACAACATGTATAAAGTCTGAGGCTTCTGGCCACTTGTAAAATAAAATTCTTAATCTAAAAAAAGTATGGAGCTAAGTAAAAATTGTGTGATGTGCTTAGGAGTGGTATTCATTAGATGATTTACTTTTGTTTATGTTACTATCTCAATTTCAACCAAAATTTCTTCTGTCTGGTGTATTTTATCATCTTCCTAACAATTTTTGTATTTCTTTCTTCAGGTTACTTTCACCAATGTCCCCTTCAGAATATATTTTTTATGTGACAGATATTCAATTTTTGGTTTTAATTATTTTGTACAAGTTTACTTGGAAAAATTAATGCTAAATGTTTTGTGTTATTTCTATGACTCAATTTAGGGCCAATGAATTATACATTTTTTTCCTAAAATACTGATTGTACGGATACTTATTTCAGTCACATTAATATATGCACTTTCCAACTCACTTTGACATTTATTTGTTATGTACTTTTTTTACAGAGCTTTTTAGCTAAAGATGTATTACACCAATAGGAGCAGGAGCAAAAAAAATAAATGATTAAGTTTTATTGAAAATATGGCTATCATAAATTTATGATAATATGTTGAAAGTATTTAACATCACATTAAACCTTAACACATTTTCATATTTTACTTTCCCCTACTCTCGCCATGTAGCGTGGCCTCAGTTGTTAGTCTGACATTAAAAAGTAAAATATGCAACTCATACAAATTTACAAAATATAAACAATTAAAAACAATACTTTAAAAAAATACACACACACATATATATATATATATATATATATATATATATATATATATATATATATATATATATATATATTATAAATTAATCAATTTATTATTATTATGAGTTTTTGAGTGGTAATTAATTGTATTGGGTTTTCCAGTAAATAATATAGGATTACGGTTTAATAAATATTTTTACCTGTTTTTTATTAATCTTAATTGTGTCCATTTTTTCTAATGCGTTAGGAGCCTTTCTGTACTCTCTGAATAGAATTTGGAATCCATAAAATTTTTAAAATTCAGGGCATCTTTCTAAGGCTTGTAAGCAAGGGTCATTGATCAATCAATTTTTTTTTTTTTTTTTTTTTTTTTTTTAAGTCCTCTAGATGTCCACAAAAATGTTAATCAGTAGGAAAGAGGTGCGGATAGTAAAAGGCAAGTGTGGCAGAGTCTCATAGCTAAGCTCCAACAGTTCTCGTGACTTTGCCTAGCCTGTTGAAGTTTACCAAACAGTAACCATTGCCTTTTTTTTTTTTGATGAATTGGGGGCTTTGAAAAATTTGCCGACTCTCCTTGGTTGGTAAATTATCTAAAATGTCTGCTGTTCTTGTGCAAGATCCACTTTTTATCACAAGTAACAATTCTTGACTGAAATGGATTGTTTTTGTTTTGGCAAAGAAGTGAGGCACACATTTTATGAAGCTAATTTTTTTGGCAGTCATTTAATTTAAAAAATTTAGTTGACCCAATATTTTATGTTTCAAACTTCTCCAGTTACCACCTATGCATGTTATTTATTCCCAGCTAAAATGCAAATTAAAAAGTATTAGGAAAGCCATTCAAATTATTCCATGAAAGAAACTGATTCAGTTCTACAAGATCATGAAATGAAATTATTTCCAATAAGTATTTATTTATTAAACAACCAAAGACTAGAATGGAGACCGAAATATGAGGGTGAATCAAATATAAACAAGATTTTTGGTCTTGAAAGCCTAGTATAGGTGTTAATACTGTTCCCACATTTAAGGGTGTTTGGTAAGGATGTCAGGATTGGGGAAGCCTTCACTCGACTGCACCCAGTTACCATTGCGATAATGTCCCACGAGATTGTACTCCCTTCATTGTTCAACGTATTGTGATCCTTGCTGCTGAAGGGGCTAGCTCAGGTGCTAGGCTAGTGGGAATTAATGCACACCGGTTTCCTGAGTTCAGAACACTGCACAGACACTCCTGAGCAGTAAACAATACTTATAATCTAACATAAGGTCATATACAGTACACACCTCTGGAGCACATTTCCTGACAGAATCCTAGACAAGGGTATAAATCGTCTCATAGGTATGTGCTGGCAGCTGGGCATATAATAAGTGGGATAGTGGACGAACATCTTTGTATGTCAACGACAGCGCTCATAAACCCAGTGAGCTGCTCTACTGCTTAGGTATAAGAGGCTTGATAGTTCTGTCAAGACAGCTCTTCTAAGAGAATTAAGCTCTGAAAATAAATCATCTGGTCCTCCAGGTTGGTTGTTCAGTGTAGGGTTAACGTCTCGCCTCGGATAAAAACTCATGTTATGAAACCAGAAGAAAATAGAAAAGCCAGACAAATTATTAGGAAAAGGACTGGAACTTGAAAAAAGTGAAATGGCATCAGAATTGGAACATGGAACGTACGTTCCCTATTTAGGCCTGGAGCCTTAAAATCTCTATCAAGTGAAGCTCTCAAGTATAAATTAGATATATTGGCTGTACAGGAGATGAGATGGACTGAGAATGGGATCATGGACCGGAGGGATTATTTGGTCTTAAATAGCTGTCAAGATCGAGACCACACATTCAGCACTGGCTTCCTTCCTGGGCTAGGATCTGTAAAATTAGAGTGAGGGTTACTTTTTTCAACTATACAATAATAAATTCATGCATTCACCAACTGAAGATAAGCCAGAAAAAGAAAAAGAGGAATTCTATGACTTAATGGAAAGAGTTTGCTCTGTAAGCCCCAGGCATGAATTAAAGTAGTAATAAGGATCATCTATGCAATAACATTGGAAAATATGGACCACACTCAGACCATTCTTACAAATGTTTCTGTTTTCTGAAATTTGCTGTTACCTTATAACAGGAGGAACATTGTTTGATCACAAAGACATTCAGAAGGGAACATGGACCTCTCCAGATGGTAATGCATTAAACCAAATTGACCATATCCTAATTGAGGGATGCCACAGATCGGATCTACAGGAAGTTATGGTGTTTAGAAGTGCCAACATTGATAGTGATCATTTCCTTTTAGTTGCTAAGTTTAGAGCAAGAATATCTAATTGTAGGAATGTGAAGGGCACAAGGGCTATTAGATACAAAACAGAGAAGCTTAAGAAAGAAGATATAACTAAGGAATTCGGAGATTGTACTGATCAGAAAATGGTAGCGTGGAAACGGTCTAATAGTGAGTTACAGGGAGTATTGAGCCATTGAGATGGCCTTAAAGAGTATATTGTTTGCCGCTGCAGAGAAAACTATAGGTGTGAGACAGAACATCAAAAGGAGTGAGTTGTTTGTAAGGAAATAAGGAGTAAATGTGAGGAAATAACAGATATAAAAAACAAGGCATATCAAATGATGATACTAAGGAAGTTTACTTGGGGTGCTCAGGAAGAATTTGAAAATGATAGAAAAATTTATAAAAAGTGCAAAGAGGAAAAAAATAAAGTTTATGATGGAGCAGCTGCAAATCATAGAGGGAGTTCAAAAGCAAGAAATTAAGCCAAGACATGTCTAGAAAAATAAGCAACATGGGAAGAGAATTTCAGCCTTGATCTATTGCCTGTAGAGATAAAAGCGGAAACCTCCTTTATAACACAGGAGATAAGGAATTAAAAGAGAGACTAAAAACTTTAGTGAGCTCCTAGATAGGAATAAAAAGTATAGTGCAGGAGCAAGAAGAGAGGATCAGGGATAACAAGAGTTAGGGGATGACAGGGAAGAACTGCTCCCTTCCTATGACGAGGCGTGCGAGGCAATAGAGAACCTGAACAAAAATAAGTGTAGGTACGGATGGTCTTCCAGGAGAACTTCTTAAGAGTGCAGGTCAGGACTTCGTGAAGGAATTAACCTATCTCATGGAACGGATTTTGGACAGAAGAGGAAATTCCTGAAGACTGGAATAATGGATGGAATGGTCTCTCTATTACACAAAAAAGGTGGTCAGTTTATTTGTAAAAACTACTGAGATACTTCTCTGCTGAATACAGCATACGAAATATTATCCAATATAATAATCGCGATTGCTTCCGTATGCAGAAATATTTATTAAGGACTACCAATATGGCTTCATATGAGGTAAATCAACGACTGATCAGATCTTCACGCTAAGACTAATCCTGGAATAGACATTGGAATTTGGAATAAGTTTTAGTTTTTATTTAACGTTGTAGGGAATTAATGGTAAGATAAACAATATATATATTTATATATAATACAATACAATACATATATATATATATATATATATATATATATATATATATATATAATATATATATATATATATATAAAAGGGAAACAGAGAGGCGAAATAAAACCCACGCTTACTTGATAACACTCTTCCCATCATAACTCCCCCCTGCCAGTTTACGAACACTGTTTGTAAACTACCTAAATGGATACAAAAATAAATTACATAACTAGACAAATAAACTAAACTAACTAAACAAGAAATAACCGACATAAAAGCGGACTTAAATGTAACTTATAACTAAACACAAGATAGAACAAAAATTGCACCCACCTAAACTTGGGGAAGAAAGAAAGCATAAAAAAAAAAAAAAAGAAAGAAAGCAGAAACTTGAAGTTAAAACAATTACAAAGCATTACAAAACGATACTACCACATAAAACAAAAAGCCAAGTCCCTATTAGACCCCAGGTCTGAAGCAGAGGATAACTACGATTGAGGAATTCACAATTGTTCGGTATGAACTGTCCGCCGTTAACGGGGATCCGCCAAACTCTGCACCGTCACCACGTTGTGTTCCCGAATCACAACCACCCTAAGCGGGCCCTCATACCGAACAACTTCCTTACTCCTTTTCGAACTGATCCGCCGATACACTATCGTACTAATGCAAATGTCCCCCATCCGATCACGAACACGAAGATTTTCTTTAGTAACGCGCCTACTCTTCTCCGCGACCAGCCTCCCGCGCACCTTTCCCCATAATTTGACAAGGGCCGCCCGGTTACTGATCAGCACGTCGGATAAGTTCCCCGCCGCCGCTGTGCCCCTGTAATCCCTGCGCCGATCCCACAGGCCAAAGAGAATTTTAAACGGCGAGAATCCCGTCGCCGCATGAATTGAGTGGTTATACGCCGCCACCGCACGCGGCATAGCCACGTCCGGTTCTAGTCCCTGATCCACCTGATACACCCGCAAATGATCCCCTAGCGTACTATGCAGCCTCTCGATGCCCCCTCGACTCTTGGGGTGTCCCGGCGTATTGAGATGCCAATCGATATCGAGCGCCTTCATTGCCGCACGAACAGTACTATTGTCAAACTCCCGACCCCCGTCTGAAGAGATCCGCTCGGGCACGCCATAGAACTGAAACCAGGTACGGAGGCCAGCTAAAATCGATTCCGATGACCGGTCCGACACGAGATAGGCCATGGCTACTTTACTAAAGAGTTCCATCATGGTGACCCACTTATACCCCCGCCACGTAAAGGTATCAACCTGTAAGTCACACAGCGGCGCATCAGACGTTGGCGTCATCTCCTGCACTCCCCGAGGTGGGTGGCGATCATACTTGGTAGCCCGACAAACCTCGCACGCACCCACAACCTCCGTGATAGTCCGCCTCATACCCCACCAAAAATACCGTCGCTTCAAAGCCTGTAGCGTTTCCGGTTCCCCGCGGTGGTACGCTAGCGTAACTTCCCGCTGTCGTTCCTCATCCGATATTGTCTCGACCGACAGAGTGCACCGCACAAATATCCTATCGATTCCAATAAGCTCACGTTTCCAGAGCCGCTTAATCTTCTCCCATATCGTCGCGTTTCCCACGTATAGATAATGGGTCTTCCCCGGCTCGGACGCATCCTGAAGCGTCCTGCAAATCTGATCATCCCTAACACCCGGTTGCGACCATACGGTGGTAATGCGCGACTTGCTGTACCGCGTCTGCTGTAACTTTAGTGGACCCGAGGTTCTAGTCTTCCACACGATTTGCCTAAGTTTGTCATTGATAATCTCCTCCATGTCTGACGCGCGCCTGTCGGACGAGCTACCTTCTTCTACTGACCGATCGTCCCTGTCGGATTCTGAGGACCCGCGTCTCCCTTCACTCTCCGGCGTCCACTCACGCAAGAAGTGCCGCGCACCGCCCAACGGATCTCCATCCTCCTCCTCGATGGCGTTAACTACCAGCGCCCGTGACAGCCAGTCAGCCACAACGTTGTCCCGACCCGGTTTGTACACTACGTCTATATTGTACTGGCTGAGGAACTCCTTCCACCGGGTAACTCGTGCTGACGATTCCTTGAGGGTACCTACACATTGCAGTGGCCGATGATCAGTATGCACCTTGAATCTCCTCCCGAACAGCTCCCAGCGCGTACTCACTCGCGTCCGTGGTGACTGAAAACGTTCGCGCAAAGTCCGGAAACGCCAAGATAGGCTCTTCCTGTAATCGCGCCATGATGTTCTCCTCCATAACGGGCGTTACCACAACCGCTCGACCCTTCTTTAGCAGGTTATTAAGGGGCACGAGATATTTCGCGCCATGTCCGGCACGAACCGCATATAATAGTTTAGCGTTCCCAGTAACCGCCTAATCCCTTTAATATCCCTCGGAATAGCCATGTTCCGTATAGCTGCCACCTTCTGCCGTGTCCTCATTAGCCTGTATCAAGTTTAAGATCTGTCTACGGACCCGGCATACTAATGCCGCTCTAAGTGATACAGCGTCTTGAGAATTCATCAAACTCTGAGATAATTTGGCCTCAATAGTTGCCATAATCCTGTCTCCTCCCTTCAAGAAATGATTGAGATCGCCGACCTCTCCGTCAAAGCGCTCGGAAATGGCTTTTCTGACATCTTGCGCTGTCGCCGTCCAAACCTTGACCCACTCTAGAATGGTTGTGTGGTTCCCGATGGGAACTTGTGCTCCCGCTAGCGACTGAGCCGGTAGTGGTTGTATCTTCTGAGTTGAAGACTGAGGTAATGTTCTATCTTCCGTAAGGACTGGTTGTATCGAAATATTTTCTGTCATTTTTAAAGAGAGAAATGGAAAAAACAAAGAGAGAGGTTATAATGAGAAAAAAAAAACTTATGTAGAGTAAAAAAGACGATAAAAGTTTCTTTTCCCTCGAAAACGATCAAAATAACGTTCCCGGGTTTCGGCACCACTTATTTCTACCGAGAAAAATATATTAAAAAGGGAAACAGAGAGGCGGAATAAAACCCACGCTTACTTGATAACATATGATTTATTATCACTTATACATTAAAAAGGTTTCATAAATTCAGGTGTTATTTACGTTTATATCAAAGGTGATTAAAGTTAATATTAACACTCTTCCCATCTTAACTTATATATATATGTATTGTTAAAATATATTTAGTGCGGTAATTATGATTACGGTAATTCAAATTATGCTTGTATCTTCAGACCCTTTAATATCCTCTTTGAGAATGTGTCAAAAAACTAACAAATCATAATTACCGTACTAAATATATTTCAACAATACATATATATTGTTTATTTTAATTTGTTTTCACATTCTATATGTTAAAGATATAGAAATGTGAATATTATGATTTTTTAGGAATTCCAAGCACATCGTTTCATACACTTTCAGTTACGGACAATAATACTTTAGCTGGCATTAAAGTAATAATAAGATAGACGAAGTGTATTCCATGGAGCTTCATTTTGGCTTTCATTACATCTCATGTATTTTATAAACTTGAAATGTCTTTAAAAATTTAGAAAAATATTGTTCATTTATGAGGATAAAAAAAAAATCAAAAATTCATTCAATTTTATATTGGAAACATTTGGTTTCAGTTTTTATTTAATGTTGTAGGGAGTTAATGGTACTAAAATACCATGATATAATTTGATCGATCAATGCGATCGATCAGTTTTATATAGATTTAAAGATTTGATGCCATATCTTTTAATATTAATTTAGGCAAAATCCTAAAATATTCCTTACCTCGATTGGATCATTTTGTTCGGTAGACGGTCATTCCAATCTTAACGCCACCCATGAGGTCCCTGACGTTCCGATTATGTTTGGCCACCCGCTTACGCTTTTCCGTGTCAATCCTTTCTCGAACCTTGTCCCAGCGTTTGACCATAGCCAAGCGGTTGTTCAACATGCGTTGCGACATTCCCTCATCCACTGTTGTGCTCGCACTATCCCGAGGCCGTTCCCGAAGACCAAAAAGAACCTCAAACGGTGAGAACCCCGTTGGTATTACCATTGATCAAACCCTTTCTTGGAAACCCCATATTGCCCATATTTCCCGACAAATGATAAGCACTCTAAAGTTTTTTCATCGCTCCAGGCATCTTCTCCCTCTTCCCACCCGTAAGCTTCTCGTCTCCTCATTAATATTCCCCCACTTCGATTATTGCTGTGTGGTATATGGTGGCCTCCCAAAGGTGCTCGAAGACAGACTCAAGCGTATCATGAACATGTTCATAACATTTATCTTCGGCACCTTGAAGAGGTCTTCAGTGACCCACTTATACAGCGAGTTGAAGTGGCTCCTACCTGTTACACGGAGGAAATATTTTCTCGAATCATACCTTTACCAAATCATAAACTCCCAGCACCCTCCATACATTCACAGCATCCTTAAATTTAAATCCTCAGTCCACTCTCTCGAAACTAAATCCCGCCATTCCGACCTTTACATTTCCACCCTTAGAACTAAATCTTTTGATCACTCCTTTTATATCCATTCTGCAACCCTCTGGAATTTCCTACTTACTCATATTCGCCATGCATCTTCCTTTCTCTCATTCAAATCTCACCTTTTCCAACATCTTTTGGCATCCCAAATAGATGCACAACAAATGTAAATCTGCAACTGACTTATTTTTATTTTAACACAAGTTATAATTATCTATTTTATCCTAAAGCTAGTGTGGAATAATTAGTTTGTTTTGTTTTTTTATAATTCCCTCAACCCTATCAGTAGCCTTTAGGAGATTTCTCTTCTTTCTTTCTTTCTTTCTTTTTTTTCTAATCTTGTGTGTTTATTATCCATACCTTTTGTACATGAATGTATATAAGTCTAGGTAGTGTTTAATGTTTCCTTTTTGCTCATTTGTAAATAAAAATTAATTTTATTGTTTTCTTGACCAGACATATATGAATATCTGCTGTTCATTTCTGTTATTCTTAAGGGACATAGTCCCAGAATAAAGTTTTTTATTATTATTATTATTAAATATTAACTTAATAACTTTTTAAAACTTAATTAACTTTAATAACAGAAATTTTATAACGTGCAATTTTTTTAATTTAAGGGGTCCTTGCCATTGTACTGAATATATGAAGGGGTCACCGAAATTTTTTGTTGGGAACCGCTGCTGTGGACAATACAGATATAGCCTTGAGTTAGAACTGGTGGAGGGCTGTAGGATTATGATCCTGCTTGTTGCTTTTAAGTATGGATGGAGCAACATCAATGAAATAACTTTAGTGACCAATGTATAAAATTCTTTTAATAATTATGTATGTCTTTAATATTTTAGAATATACGAATTATGTGGATTCTACTATTGTGATGACAATGGTAGCTTTTTGCTTTTTTAATGCTTGAGAAACAAAAATCCCTCTTATCTTCTTTATCTTATCACTTCTTGAACGCAGGATTTTTACCTACCTAGCTGAATGTTGTATCCCTTCTCTGGAAAATCCTTAATCCATCCTACTTTGTTATCAGATTCCTTCCCTATTTTCATTCCGGAAGTCTTCATATATTTCTAATATACACTGCCGGACAAAATTAAAGGATCACTTACAAATATTTATATTATTATTACATAAGAGATAAAAATATTAATTCCTTTGTCCCAGACTGGACTTAGTGTTGTATCTTATCAAGTTAATCCTCTACCTGTTTATATTATCACCCGTTTATGGAGAAAAGGGTCAGTTAATCCTCTTCTTTTCTTTCTTCCTATCAGTAAATGGTTAGTTGTTAGCAAAGATTCATCTTATTGAAGATTTTCTAACATTTAAGAAACTTTAGTTTTTACTTTGAGTTTAGTAAGAACGTTGTGATGGCCAACAGAAGAGCATTGACCGAAGAGGAATCAATTCGTGCTGTTGCTTTGAGTGAAGGAGGGTTTTCTCAAAGGCATATTGCACAACGGTTCCAGCGGTCACAATCCGTAGTGTCCAGGGTGCTTAATAGGCACTGTCAAACTGGAGGGCATACAAGAAGAGTCGGACAAGGCCGTCAGAGATCAACTTCCCACCGTGACGAGAGATTTTTGCAACTGCGTGCTCTTCGGGATCGCCAATCAACTGGTCACAGTCTGCATGGTCTCCTCCAGAGATTCAGGAATGTGCAAATTTCAGAGCGAACCGTGAGAAGACGACTCAACGATTATGGATTGACCTCCTGTCCTTCAGCTACTGGACCTCTACTCTCCAGGGAATACTGGGTTGAGCGCTTGAGGTTTGCTCGGGAGCACCTAAACTGGACTCAGAAAGATTGGAGCCTCGTATTATTCAGGGATGAGTCAAGATTCTGTCTCCGATCTCCAGATGGACGGAAAAAGGTATGGAGAAGGCGGGGATAGAGGTATGCTCCATGCACTTTTTCTCCAAGGGTTGCGTTTGGTGGTGCGTCAGTGATGGTGTGGGGGGGCATTAATTTAAACTCCCGTACAGAGTTGGTTCTTGTGAACCATGGCTCTATAACTGCTGACAGGTACATTAGGGAGGTACTTGAGCCACATGTAATACCTTTGGCCAGAAATATCGCAGGTAACTTTATTTTTATATAGTTATTATATATTTATTACCTCACGTTGCTCGATCAGTGAAAAAATTTCCTCAGACAAGAAATTTGGCAGATTTAAGGGAAATGTTAGTGGAAGAGTGGAACAACATTTAAGAGCCCTGGTCGCTGGAATAGGTAGGAGAATGGAAGCAATTATCAGAGCTAGAGGTGGGAATACCAATTATTGATCGTTTTCCTCGAATTCTTCCTTTTTATTCAGTTTTGTTATTTCATTTCATTTTAAAGATTTACTTTTTCATTTTGAGACTGTAGGACATTTTTATTTTTTGATTTGTTTTCCTATTAAAAATTTCTAGAAAAGAATTTTTTATTTTTTATTACCCTTATAATAAAGTGTGACTTCCAAAGAAAAAAGAATATTTTCAAAAATACCCTATACAGTTCAGTAATTTCAAAATATTGAAGTGATCCTTTAATTTTGTCCGGCAGTGTAGTAATACATCAATTATCTTTATTAATTTGAGTTTTCTTTCGTAGGACTTGAAAATATTTAGTGAAAATGTCAAGTGTCTCAAAGAATATTCTTGTTTGGAAGGTGAGAAAGAAGTTAATCGCAAAAAGAACAGATACAAAGATATTTTACCTTGTAAGTATTATTCATTCCTCAATTTAATTTCTATTTATAAGCATAAGTATTGCCTTATCTATAAGCAACATTTTATTCATATATATATTCATGTGTATATATATATATATATATATATATATATATATATATATATATATATATATATATATATTGTTTTGTATTGAGGATACTGAGGGGTGTAAATTCAGCATTGGATAATTATTATATTAAATAAACATCAATACGCCTTTGTCGGCGTAAGTTCAGAAGGTGTTTACCCCCCTGTTTCCCCATCAGTCTGGGATACCAGAACCCCTGGCAGTTTCCCCAGCGGCTGCCTACAAGAATATTAAGGGTGATTAAAAGATAAAAATAAGATCACAACCGGGGCACTTCCCATATCATCCCCACTAGAGGTGATGAGGATGAGAGAGAAGATTCGAAGTGCAGTCTTATTCCAGCCACGAGAGTTTAAGTTCCATCTGCAAGAAGAGAAGAGGTTTGTCGGGGGTCAGAGCAGTTGGAAGATGAAGCCTAGAAGGGACGCCTAAGACTGAGCTAAGTTTTTCTAAGGTATTTGTTTATTGTAATATTGTATTGTAAGTTTAACTATAATGTCCCTCAGTATTCTCAGGCATTGTGTAAATATATTGTATATGTTTAAGTTAATCTAAATAATAATGTCATCTATTGAAACCTTTTTAATTTAATATTACCCTGTATGCCACTTACTTGGATCGGTAAACTAGATACCTTTGGAAAGGAAATCCAATGGTTTCATTAAATATAGTTTATATATTGATTAAAGATATCAAGTAAGCTAGTTTTTGAAGGTACCACTGCCTTAGAAAAGCAGTTGGCCAAAATATAGCAATATATATAATTTTGTTTTCCCATTATTAGTCCTACAAAATGAAACATTTTCAAATAAAAAAAAGTCAGGTAGTCCTGATTTTCGGTTTGCTATTGGGATAAATTAAATAATTCAGATTCCTGAAGTCTTACATATTCCTGGAAGGTAATTCATTTGTCAAAAATGATAAATCACCATTTAGTGCAAAATATAATGAAAACTGCTATTTCTACTGAAGATTGTTGCTATAAAATACTTCAGTAGCTGACAAACATCTGTATATATAACAGTTAGTATGAGATATAGCAATGTTTTTGACTATTCATTTTAGTATGGGTGTTTTTTAAATATTATTTTTGTTGTTGACTGCTGGCAGCCTTTGTATTTACTATTGTTTATTTCCTTTGTACATGCAAAAATGTTATGTTTTCAAATTAGGAGAGTGAAAATTAAAAAAGTAAAGCTGAAACTTGTTATAAATTGTTCATTATACTTCCTGTCATAAGTAGTTAAAACCAGGCATACTGAAATGATTTTTTTTTTTTTTTTTTTTTTTTTTTTATGATTGCTGTCTCCAACATTAAATGTTCCTGATATATAAAACTTTCCTCAAGATATAACACATTTTTAATTGATCTAAAAATTATTTCATCATATTTTTCATGCTATGCTTAGGTAATAAAAATATCCAATACACTTTATGTTTTTCATTTTCTAAGTTGAGACGTTGATTTCCAAAAGTTACCATATCCTCTTTAGAAAGTTTCACAGCAAATGCAAAAATATGTCATTTAATTATTATTGGATCAATTTACTTGATTTTTTTTTTTTTTTTTTTTTTTTATTAAAATCTAAAGTTGATTTTATAGTGTGTTAACAACTCATTTTTCCAAAATATTGCACTTTTCCCATGACTTTTTAACAATATAATATAGATATAGTACTTTTTGTAATTAAACATTGATATAGTACTTTTTTGGAAAGAATTAAAAAGGATATAGTACTTTTTGGAAGAATATAACCCGTGATATTCACTGTGTTACTATAGCACGTGATCGTGATAACTATCGTCTTTATTATGTTAATTGCTAAGCTATTTATATTTCCTTATTATCCCTCTGAGAAATATCTTTTCTTGTTGGTTAATTAAATTTTATTGTATATTCTTCATAAAGAAAGCAAATACTTAAAGGAACTTTTATTTATTTATAGTACTATATTATGAAAATATGTAATTATGAAATTTCTTTTGAACTTTTATTTACTATTTCTGTGAATTTAGCAAATGTATTTGTATAATTAACTACTTGTAAACAACATTTAACTATAGAGACTGATAAATAAATAATTTTTAAGATTTTAGGGAGCGGCGTGGTCTAGTGAGTGGGTAGAGCGCTAGTCTACTGTGCTCCGGGTCCTGGGTTCGGATCCCGGCTGTGGTGGAATATTATTTATTCTGTTATTTCAGCCGGGAGAGGGGGGGGGATCCTGGGGCACATCCAGCCTCTATAAAGTGGGTACCCAAAAAAGGGGAAAAACCCTGGCGGCTGAGCATGATCTTGGCCAAATCACGTCATTGCACGGCCGTTGACCTAGAAACAGTACGAATCTCTACATATACTGAGCCCAAAATTCTTCATGGGTTGTAGTGGTACAGATTTTTTTAAAGCTTTTATTTCAGTCTTTTTACCTTTTTCAAAAAAGTTTTTTTCTGTTAGGTTTGATTAGGCGTGTTTTTTCTTCTCATATTTAGCAAGGTCAGTGAATGCTAATTCTATCAATTTTCTGGATCAAATACCATTATTCCATTCAAAAATATCCTCAAACTGCAGATGCTAGAAAATACCAATTTTGTTGTGTTTATATTATTCAATTATCGCTGAGGAAGTAGCTATTTCTCTTTTTTTATTTTCATTCTAAGAGTCTGATTTGTAAATATGTACATATTTTACAACCATAATTATTTTCTTTTAGTTTAGCAATTTGTTGTTCAAAGCCATGACCGCTTTGTTCCGGTTATCAATTCTGTATTTTTATTTTATTCTTAAAATAATCTCAGGATAATAAAGAAATATTTCATTTCATTTTCATTTTATTATAATGGTAGGCTCAGAAGCAACCATGTCCCGTTAGGAACTGAATGAGGTAGAAGTCTATTAGACTGTGCTTTTACTTAGTTGTTACTCAGGGTTGAATCTGGGGAACCAGCCTATAGATTCACCTCCCTTTCGTTGCGGGATCTCATTAAATCTGCCATTTCTGAACCTTCTCCATTCTCTCCACAGTCCTGGGAATCCAGGACAGAATGCATTTGCTCTATTGGAGGCATTTTGGCAATCACACATGCTGCCTCATACAAGACAGTTTCTAAAGCACTTATAGCTTTTAGAGCACTCTGACAATGTATGAAAACCATGAGACTTTTGTAGTTGAGCTCATTCTAGGCACCTTCTCAAATGGCGACTGTATAGAGTAGTATGAACGTCATGACATTCGATATGAAGAACCTATGACTGTACCTGGGTCCTTCTACTTTCGTCATTAGTCGGGACAACGCTGCAGTCATCTTTGCTGTCTTATCGCTTACCTGTTGGATATGCTCCTTGAAGTTCAGCCTTTAATCAATGATCACTCCGAGATACCTCAATGAACACTTGGAGCATATCTCCTGCCTACTAAGTCTGATTGTGATCTCTTTTCCTGCTGCTAATCAGCGAAGCCTCTTTCTTGCCATCTGCCAGTTGCAGTCTAACTTAATGCTAACCAGTTGCGGATCTGAGCAATACTCTGGTTTGCCATCAGGGTCTTCTCCTTTTTTATATTTTGCCTCAACCAACAAAGCAACATCATCAGTAAAAGTAATTGTTTTTGTGCCTGCTGTTAGTCTGATCTGTAACACACCATTGTACATGATATTCCACAATAGGGACCAAGCACTGAACCCTAAGGTACACCAGAAGCTAATTTTAATCTTTTAGATCCTTCATCAGTAAAACACACCAAAGTCTTATTCTTTAAGTTGTTACGGACTATCCTGACAAGATACTTAGGAACACCCATTTCCTGTAGGGCATCTAGAATGGAGCTCCACTTAATCAGTTAAATGTGTTTTTCACATCCAGTGTGACAATCGCACAGTAACAATTTGTGTCTTTCCTCCATCTATTTCCAGCAATAGCTTTTCACATCCTTTCTACTACTACTCTAGTCTTGGCCTTGCTTTTTGGAATCCATATTGCGATATAGAAAAGCCTCCTGCACCTTTGGTTGTCTATTATATTCTATTAGATATAACCTTCTCTAATATTTTTCCAGCAGTATCCAGCAAACTTGTGTGCATGAGTGCGTGTTAATGTGGGTGTGTGTAGGCGTCTGAATGTGGGTGTGCATATGTGGGTGTATGTAGGCATGTGAATGTGGGCGCTGGGGTGTGTGCTCATGTTTTGTATACTTGGACAACAATACTTTTGTGGTATGATACAAATATTATTTGTTTTAATTTATTCCTGCCCAGAAGATAGACATATATTAGCTACAAAATTACTCTCTTCTTTGTTCAATTGGGGCAGTCAGATTTAATTTTGATTTGTTCACTTTTTTTTTAATTCTAGAGCTCTAGATTCCTTGGATATGGTTTATTTGACTTGGTTATTTACTTCAATTACTCTGAGAAGGTCAATTCTCTATCAAGAGAAAACAAGTCATTAAAGCCTGTGGTGTAGTGACTTGCATAATAGCCTTCTATACCCAAGGTCATGGTTCAAACCTGGCAGAAGGTCCTAGGATTTTTAATGGGAGTAAACAATCTTAAGTTATGCCGTCGTTCGGAGGGGATGTAAAAAGGTGGTCCTTGCCCTGTGAGATGTCAGGTACTCATTAAAGATTCATATCCTAATTAAACCTGGATAGGCAAAATTTAGGACTCCCTCCGTTGCATCGTCTGATTGTAGCTTAAAGTGATGTTAAATGAATAAAGAAACAAACCGTCTTCAACCATTATAATTCCACTCTAATGGAGATTATTTAGATTATATAAACTAAGGGAAAATCACCTTGAGATTAAAAAACAGAAAATTTAAGTGCATCAAAAAAAAATTAGTTAAATTACTAGTATACTAGAGTGCTGCCAATGGGCAGTTTCTCTTAAGGTTTTTCATGTACACTATCTTTAATCAGCACATTTACTTGATGTATTCCTATACAGTTGTAAATTTCAATAAAATATAATAAAAAAAAAAAAAAAAATACTAGAAGAGCATTTTAAAATATGGTTTGTGCAAGCAGTTTTTTTTTATACCAATTAAACGACACATTCCAAAATAATATAAAAATGGGGATGTGGCGACCCCATCGCCCAGCCGAAAGGCTGCAGTCAGCTACCAGCTCTCCAGGTTAGGGGAACACAAACATACCGACATTCACACAGTACACTCTATACATTACACTACATACACCCTCACAATATAGATTAAGTTCGCTAACAGTACATACCCTAGGAGCATCTTTCCTAGGTAGCCGCACTTTAATTGCTTCTAGAACAGGTTGACAGGCTCAAGTTGGACGTAACAGCCATCCAGGAAATCAGATGGACAGCTCAAGGAGTTTTGGAGAAGAAGCACCACACAATCTACTACAGTTGCAGCAATAATCATCACACCTTTGGTGTCGGATTGGTTGTTAGAAGATGACTTGTCCTAGAATATGTCTCATCAGGATTCGAGGGAAATTTCCTAACATAAGCATATTTAGTGTTCATGCACCCGTTAAGGATGCTGAAGAAGAAGATAAGGAGTCCTTCTGTGATGAACTTGAAAGAGCATTTGATCCCTGCCCAAAATATGATGTATAGCTAATAGCTGGTGATTTTAATGTTAAAGTAGGTGATTTTAATGCTAAAGCCCGATATGAGCCAACGATTGGAAGGCACAGCTTACATGATAATGCTAATGACAATGGCCTAAAGTTGATCAACTTCGCAGTATCAAAGAATCTAGTTGTGACAAGTACCCGATTCCCACATAAAGATATTCATAAAGGTATGTGGACTACCCTGGATGGCCGACATATTAAACAAATCGACCATCTTTTGGTAAGCGGTAGACACATGAGAAGTATATTGGATCTACGCGTCTTCAGAAGTACTAATGTTGACTCAGACCACTTCTTGAGCATCGCACATATATATAAGAGAGCAAATAACCTGCCTGAGGCATACATCAGCACCGGCAACTAAATGGTTTAATCTGGAAAAGCTCAAAGAGCAAGAAATTCAGAATCCATACTCAGAAAAGTTGGATTAAATGCTATCTCAATGACCAATTAGCGAAAATATCGAAGAGGAGTAGACAAAGTGTTCCTCAGTCATAGCACAGGTGGCGTCACTGCGTCCCAATGTTCTTCCGATCGCAGCATTTGGCTTACTACATTATCTGGTGTGATCGTTCCTCCACACACCATCACCAATGTGCTTCTTTCTTCCACAAAGCGAGTGCAGGCGAAAAGCACGTGCTCCACTGTTTCCTCGACAGTTCGGCATGCAGGGCACTCTGCAGTGTTGTCCAGTTTAAATCGGTACTGATAGGCTCTAAAGCATCCATGTCCGGTCAAGAGTTGGGTAATGTAGAAGTCCACCTCACCATGCCGGCGGCCAAACCACAAGCCCACATCGGGTATTAACCTGCGAGTCCACCTCCCGGAATCTGCAGCCTCCCAATGCTGTTGCCACTGGTCGATAGTTATTTTCCGCTCCTCCTCTCGGGGAACGTGTAATCGTCGTTCATAGTGTCTGCTTCTTTTATCAACAAGGAGTTCCACCGGCGGCATTCTGGCTATCACACACGCTGCCTCGTAGGAAACAGTCCAAAAAGCACTTACTGTCCTCCAGCAAATTCTGCGATAAATGGAAACCATCTGTCTCCGGTATGATTTAGTACCCATCGCATCTTTCCAAATGGGAGCTGCATATAACATAATCGAGGAGACAACTGTAGCAAGAAGCCTTCTGCGACTTTCTCTGGGACCTCCGAGGTTTGGCATAAGGCGTGCCATTAAGGATGCTACTTTAGCAGATTTCATGCCGATGTATTCGGTGTGAGCATTGAAGCGTAGACGTGCATCAATCATGACTCCTAGGTATTTTAAGCAAGACTGGGAACGAATTTCGTGCCTACCCACCGTGATAGTGATGGATTTAGCTTGTTTTCTACTAGTTGCTAGGAGAACCTCGGTCTTGTTGTCTGCAAGTTGTAGGTCTACCGAAGACAGCCAACCTCGCACCGTAGCAATGCCTGATTAGCGATGAGGGTAACTTCCTCCAAATACTTCGCCGCTACTACAACTGCGTCATCTGCGAATCCTACAACTGTGGCCCCCTCTGGCATTGTCAATTTAAAGATTGCGTCGTACATGACGTTCCACAGAAGAGGCCCTACTACCGAGCCCTGTGGAACACCACCTGTCATCTCATATCTCCTTTGGCCAATGTCTGAATTATAGAGCAGAACTCTATCTTTGAAATAGTCTGTGATAACTCTCATAATAAGATAGGCTGGCACCGCCATAGTCCATAGGGCATCTAGTATACAGGTCCATCTTACAGTGTTAAAAGCATTCTTAACATCCAGAGTGATGATTGCAGCATAACACTTGGCACCTCTCCTCCACCTTGCTCCTGCGATTGCTGTACGGGCCGTCTCGACTACCAATCCAACTGCATCTATCGTGGATCGCTCTCTACGAAATCCGTATTGAGCCCCGCGAGAGGCCATTAACTCCCTCCGTGAACTCTTGTAGCCTGGTGATGAGGATTTCCTCAAATGCCTTGCCCATAGTATCCAGTAAACAAATTTGGCGATAGGTTGACGGATCTTCCAGTGTTCCTTTACTCTTTCGAATAAGCACGAGGCGCTGTCTCTTCCAAGGTTTCGGAATGGAGCCTTCCCGGATGCAAGAATCGAACATATCGATGAAAAGATCCGGCCGCTTCCTGAGCGCCATCTTCAGAGCCACATTGGTAATTCCGTCAATTCCTGGTGCCCTGCAAAGTTGTAGGTCCGAGGCGATGTCCTCTATTTCTTTGTGCGTGATTTGAGGGATATGTATAGCTGAATATGTATTGTCTATACGTGCAACAGTTTTCACCTGTTCCGGGAATAGTGCTCTGACGATTTTTTCTATAATGTTTGATTTCATCGGGAGCTGCATCATGCCTTTACCTAGTTTCTTAAGTGCAATTTTGTAAGGTCTACCCCATGGGTCTGCATCCACCTCATCGCAAAGTTCTTTCCAGCACCGTCGCTTGCTTTCTTTAATAGCCTGTCGGAGGTTCCTTCTTGCTCTCTTAAACTCCTCCTGTAGCACAGAAAACTCCGGAAGACGTCTCGCTCGCTGGTAACGTCTTCTTGCTTGGTTGCAACACCGGCGAAGATCGTCTATGGTATCCGTCTACCATTACACTGAGGAATGATGTTTGCCACGCTTTGAGCGGGTCATAGCTGCATCACAAGCCCCAGATATAAAAGAGGTCAGTATACGCGTCTTTTCCTCGGCTGACCCTCTCAATTTACATTCATCATCTAGCATTAGGGTGAATGAATCTTCATCAAAGGTTTTCACGTTCCAGCCATTTGTTCTCCATCGACAACTTTTCTTCCTTGCAGGCGTATCCAGCGTAATCAATATTGCCTGGTGATCACTATTTGTATAAAATTCACAAACTTTCCAAGTAGTGTTACTTTGTATGCATCCACTGATGAACGTCAAATCGATAATAGATGTTCTTCCTGCTCTACTGAACGTCGGGCTTGTTCTGGTGTTCATAAGAATCATATCATTTAATTGCGCAACAGCTTCCAGAATAACTTCACCATGTCGATTTGTTCTCCTACTTCCCCATTCTATTGCCCATGCGTTGAAATCACCAGCTACTATCGCTGGCTTATGGCAACTAGCTTCTAAGACTATGCGATCCAACAAATTTGCGAAGTCTTCAATAGTGATGCTGGGACAGGCGTAGCAGCTGAAGATGAACACGTCATTTATCCTTGCCCATACAAAGCCAGAGTGTGATGCAATATCCACTTCCTGAATAGCTTGGGAGTTACAGGCCCAGATAGCAGTTTTACCACTGGCATCGGACACCCACGAGTTGTCATCCAGATTTCTATATTGTTCACAAAGTATAGCGACGTCGATTTGTTGTTCCCGTACATTTTGGCAGAGAAGATCCTGAGCAGCCACAATTGTTCAAATTAACTGGAGTATCCTCATCTACGATGTTGTTGAATTTGCGTCGTTCTCAATGCTACACGAAAAGCTGGGCATCTACTACCTCCGCTGGGGTGGTCAGCATCTCCATTTCCTGTACATAATGAGCATTGAGGTTTCCGATCACAATCAGCAGCTTTGTGACCTGCTTTACCACAATTTCAACATAAGTTGGTCCTGTCCTTTCCAACACAATTCCGGGCTATGTGTCCGTACTTCCAGCAACGGAAACACTTTGGCACCTTAATTCTTTCGCGTATCCGACTTACAACCAGGCCTACGCGGACCTTTCCACAAGCTATAACCTTCCTAGCCTGGAGAACCAGAAGTGTAATGACTGCTGTTTGTGTTCCTCCATAAGCTTGGCGAATGGATTTTACAGCTGTGGTGGGCACTAACTCTTCACCCAGGAGAGGTTTTAAGGCCTCCGCAATCTCCTGTTTGGTGGTGAGAGCATCCAAATCTCGCAGCTCAAACAGGGATTCCTCCGTCTAGGTCTGCACTTCCGCCCCTTCGCCGAGTACTCCTTCCATCGAGCTTTTTAGCGCAGCAAGGGATTGCTCTTTCTTCCGGTCCAATTGGAGCAACAGGTCACCTTTATTAATTTTCCGGACTTTGGTGATTGAAGAAACAATTTGAACCATCGCCGGATCTTCTCTCACCTTTCGCAGGACATCTGAGTAGGACTGGCTCTCTGGTATTTTCACGATGACCGCATCAAGCCTCGGTGGTTTAGGGCGAGGTTTCTGCCTTGATCTTTTTCGAACTTCTTGCCATTTTTCCTGCTGAGGTTCTTCATGTTGAACTGTCGATTTCTGAGGAATCTCTATTTTGTGATGCACAACTTGTGCATTGGGCTGTGCTGCCTTCTTCATTTTCTTTGTTCTATCACCCGCTAAAGATGTGGTAACTGTCCCCTCTGATTTAACCGTATTCTTTCTCGGTGGACTTACCTCCTTTGTTTGGGTGGAGCCATCTGCTGTTTGGATAGGGAGGGCAGCTGTTTCCAACTTTTCAAAGTAAAGTTGTAATTCGCAGGCGTAGCTCCTTATCTTACCATGTACGTTGGTCTTGGAGCAAATAAAGAAGAGAAGTTCTTTAATCTTGCTTCCAAGATTCTCCATTACTTCTGTAGTGGTTAGTCTTGTGGCATTAGATGCTACAATGGCCAAGTCTCCCACCATTGCAGCATTGCGGTCGTATGATGACGACGCCGGGGAACCTGTTTTCGCATTCCCAATCGACGCCGGTACTGGGGTTCCGTGCCCCTGCACCGTAGCACAGTTATCATGATCTTCATTCATGTTAACGTTCTAATTTTCGCATTTTATACCTCCTCCCAGGTTTTGAAACAGCCGCCTCTAACCTGAGGAACAGACGCTGACCAGTACGCCAGCTATTCTAGGAGCCGTCGCGCCTGGGTTCGAATCTAGTTTTGGTCCACCCCGGGTATTTTATTTCCCCGGTTCCTGCCATATCTGGTGAGAATCCCCCTATCCACCACCTGGGGAGGCGCCCTATGGGAGACTAGCTACTCCACACGAGTATATATATATATATATATATATATATGTGTGTGTGTGTGTATATATAATATAAGTTATCTGCAGGTCTTGAGGTTCATTCAATAAATAAGCAATTGTGTGAAAAAAACAAAAATAGGTTATTAAAAGTTGTATACAATAATTAATAGATGATTTTGTTTTTCAGAGACAGAAAATATTCCTAAATAAATTTAATAATGCATTGAATTTACAATGAATAGATATACAGTAGTTAAATAGACATCTCAATTAATATTTACATTTTTTTAATGTTAGAAATCCTTATAAAATATATTATTACAACATTACTTACAATTTGAGACAAAATGGTGTGTTGCATAGACCTGTGTGAATATTATAAACTTTGAAAGAACACTGAAATAAACATGTTAGGAGTGGTTCAGAGAGAGGTAGGGCGGGATTTTCCAAATTACTGTGGTTTGAGAATTGTTTTTTTGTTTTTTGCTAAGTGCTTTATGACATAATTATTATTATTATTATTATTGTTATAGTTAATATGTGTTAATCAATTTCGCATTAGATAAATTAAGAGTTTGGACATCTGATTTTTTGTTTATTTTTCAATGGTACTAATTTCTTTAATATTTCATTTAAAGCTGTTTTTGCATAATATATAATTTAAGGTGAAAGGAATTCGCATTCATGTCCCATTTTTCTGAAATGAGTGGTTTGGGCAGTTTGATCTAATTTATTAGGTTGTTTTTGTTTTGTTTTTTTATTGAAGTACAGTTGTAATTGTGTTGATACACTCTCCTTTTTAAGTATTGCTCTGATGTTTCAAAATAAGATTTTCCGCATTTATTTTCACAAGGAATTTCTTATTCAACCTTGGATCTTATTTCTAGTTTGTCTTTGTCTTTTGGTTTTAGTGAATAGTTTGGATAAAGTAGTTTTATTATTTAATGTTATAGAAGAATCTATATTGTTTTTGTAAATATTGAGTGCTTTAGCAAGTTTTTCGGAAAGTGTCGGTATACATGAGATTGTGTGAAACCTTTTTGTGCTGTTCTCATTGTGTAGTTTGTTTTTGGGACATTGGTATATGGTTTTGTGGTTTGCAAATAACTTTGTGTGAATAAACTTTTTCTAAAAGGAGTTTAACTGTTTTTTTTTAAGACATAAATTTTCTCGCTTGATCAATTAAATTTTTTTACTGTGTTTATTTTATATCGATTGTGGCATTCACTTGAGTCGTGGAAGTATCTTCTGGAGTGGATAGGCTTTTGCCACCACTTGGTTTCAATTTCCTGTTTGGTTTGCGAATCAGTATTACATCTAAAAATGTTTTATTATTATTACTTTCAAATTCTATGATAAAATTTAATCTGTGCGAATATTTATTAAATTCAAATGTTTGTGAACAATGAAGAAGTGTCCAGTGAAATGAGTTTATAACCTTTGGGTATGTGGATTTGGGTAATTTTATCTTGTAATTTAAACGAATCTTTGACATTACATTTACTAGTTGACAGATACTTCAAAAATATTGGCTAAATATTTAGAAAGTTCATATTTATGGGAATTAATGAATGATACAATAAGTCTGACTGGGTTTCCTAGTTTGTGTTTTTTTATAACTGAATTTAATTTAGGGGATGTTGGGGAATTGGCGATAGGTTTTTGGTAGGTATTAATGTCTACGTATTTTAGTTTTTTTAAATTTTATTTAGAGCTAGGTTGGTATATGTCATCAATTTTTGTGTTGGATTTTAACTGATTTTTCTGTATATGTCGATATCTTTTAACAGTAAATTGGTCTTATTAATATAATCATTTTTACTAATGGCAATTGTTTGATTAGTTTTGTCTGCTTTTTATTATATCTGCTTTAGTTTTTTTTTTTTTTTGTATTTTTCAATATTTTACAGTTTTAAGTATACTTTATATGTACTTTTTATTGTAGTTTCTATTATTTTTGTAATTATGTTGACACATTTACCTCTCATTTCATCACGTTTATTTTCATCTGTTCTTAATTTTAATTGAGATGTTCATTTGACTACTGTTTATGCATTCATTGTAAATTCAATGCATTCTTAAATTTATTCTGTCTCTGTAAAAATAAGATCATCTATTAATTATTCTATATAAATTTTAATATTTTGTTTTTGTTTTTTCTACTGTTAGGGCATGAATATGAGATCAATAAATTCTTGATAACGAAATGTGAAAGAAATGATTACCCTTGAAAAATATAAAAATTATGCCATAAACATAAAATCAGTTGTCCAAAATCTTAATTAATTTTATGCAAATGTGTCTTTGTGTGTCTTTTACCCCACAATGCAGACTTTGATATCTCCCCCTTGTTCTACCTACCCTTTTAGCCCGATCCCAGTCTCTTCCTCTACCCTTCACGAGACCCCCTTGCAATCGAATTTTCGTATCCTTAATACTCTTTCTCTGTATATATATAACTTCCACAATGCCTCTCGGGCCATAATCCTGCAAGAATCCCTGTATTTACTTAACACTTAACTTCTTTTGTCTCCTCAATAATTGAGACGTTGATTTCCAAAAGGTACTATATCCATTCTAGGAAATTTTACAGGAGGCGCGAAAATCACTACATATTATATTTTTAAATTAGCTAATTTGATTCTTTTACCATTTAAATCCAGAATTGTTTTTTTAGTATATTAATAACATCATATTAAAGATATGAAATGAGATGTTTTGGTATAATTTGGAACGAAATTAAATTTGCAATTATTTCCTTTAGAAAATAATTAGATTTCTAAATTGTGTTTATAAAGGGATTGGGTGTTCATTAGATAAAATCAAATAGGAGATTTAGATATAACTAGTTGATGAGAATACAAATATGTAAAAAAATCAATTTTGTAAAAAACGTCCTTTAGTACTTTTGGAAATCAACGTCTCAATTGGCAACCAGCATTGCTTACCACAGATCTTGTTGCATGTTGTGGTGTAGTCGCATCTCCAAACACACTCTTCACATTCCAGCTCACTGCCTCCACTGCCACAGCTCCCCGCTTCTTCACAGCAAGCTAGTATTTCTCCTCATTCTCTGCATAATAATTTCCATAGGCTCTCCTCATGATGTTTCTCTTCTCCTGAAGAAGTTGGGACATTGTCTGGCAATGTGCCCATTCGGGACGGACACCCACAAAATATTTAGAGCGAGGACCGTTGTTGTGTCCTGATAGTCCTGACCTCCGTTAGCCCACCACTGGTCAGTCTCTGCCTTTGTACACAGTTTCCTTTCTTCCCCTACCTAATAGGTTTGTCGAGGTATGATTGTTATAATGGACAAGAAAGGGTATCAGAAGGCCTCGACAATTGCATATTCATGCAAGGAAGAGAGTTAGATGGAGATGGTGCTTGCCGTGGTAGTAGCACATACCGCAGCACCAGGTATGAGGTTACTCTGCCAGGTAGGGGGCGAACCCACAACTACCATTTAACAGAGAGGACTGGTTAGGATGGTTTTAGGTTTTTGGTAGTAGCACGACAGTAATGTTGGTTAGAAGAGAATTCACCTTGCGTGGTAGTAGCACGACAGTAGTGTTGGTTAGGAGAAAAGAATTCACCCTGCGTGGTAGTAGCATGACTGTTGTGTTGGTTAGGAGGAGAGAAGGTACATGAAGGAAGTTAAAAGAAGATAGACCACATAATATTACAAAGGCAGAGTTAATCTTACCAAGGGAGATACCAGTTAGGTGATCTAAAGAGCTGAGCTGGCTCTTGGGGATGTTAGTCATCCACGTCAATAATTAATGGTGAGAGCTATGCTACCAGACTAGCGTCTAGTCCCTAGGTCAAATTACCTTGACAGGTTTATTTATTCTCATAAAACAGTTACATAGATAACAATATTTACAATGGCATTAATTAGTAACAATATACAATATTATTAATTATAGCATCTTCTTATATTCGGCCGGTAGCCCATGTGGCCACCGCTAGTGCTATCTGTGAGCGAGCATGTGAAGCATCTGCCACAGGTTGTTCCAGGGGCGTCTCTCTGGTATCTTGCTTCACCATGATTCCTCTGGCATTTCACAAATGTGTGATCTCTCGTTAGGTACTCCTTCTTTATGGTCTCCTTGGCTAACTGTACTTTGAGGATCGTGAATAAAATGTGATTCTGGCTTCCACTTCAACCAAATTGTTTCTCACATCTTTTTCGTGATTCTATTGTATCTTACTAATGGTATACTTACGGATTGCCTGGTCAACTGTCGTGGAGAAGGCCTTTCCCTAAACATTTGATAAATGTCCTCCTGGGGTATCCATCAACCTCCTCCAAAGGCTTTCTTTGACTGTTCCTTTATAACCCCACAGCGTTTCTTCGTTAGCCTGTATCTGCTTCAGGATGTTCTATCTCACTCTACATAATATGGTTGAATTCAATTGGCATCCCCCAGACTGGCAAGATTTTCCTCTTACTTTGCTTGTATCCTGGCTAAGAGACGACCCCAGCCTTTTAGGAAATGTAGGAGTCTTAATTTTCATCCACACTAAAGTATTTTTTCTTGTGCTTTTGCTCTGTCCCTTGGTAACAGAGGGATTTTCGGAACTTGTTTTGGTGCAGTTATCTAGAAAGTGCTGTGAAAGGATTCTGGTAGGTTGCTAACACCTGCGAGTGTTATTAAGGCTGATACTGCAAGGCTCCGGTCCTTAACGTTTCAAAACTATTTTATTAAGTTAAATGAATGTAGTTAATTGTACAATAACATTTTTAGTACTTAATTTTATGTTAAAACATATTTAGAAAAACTGAAGGTAAATATTGTGAACAAAATTATTGATTGAAAATGTATGCTTGTGCGGATTATTTACAATCTGGAAAACAACATTATTTTTTAAATATCTGGAAAATAACTTTTTTTAAACTTTTTTTTGCCATCTTCTGGTAAAATAACGTTTTAATTGGTATTTCCTATATCCAATTCTTTTCTTGCAGAAAATTTACCCAATGCGATTTTTGTTATTTCTAATAATTATCTATATTTTTAATGTAATAATGTTATTGTATTGTATTATAAACTTTTATGTTTTAGAGTTTAGTTTTGTTGTTTCTTTATTTTTTTCAGTTGATGTTAGCCGTGTTGTGCTTAATGAATATGCTGGCATACCAGGTAGTGATTATATTAATGCCAACTTTATCAAGGGTGCAAGTGGTTCTCCAGCATACATAGCCAGTCAAGGACCTTTGCCCAGTACTGTAAATGATTTTTGGAGGATGGTTGTTCAATGTGAGGTCCAAGTGATTGTCATGGCATGTAATGAAGAAGAAGCTGGGAAAGTAATTGAATTATGATGCTTATATTTAATGGATTTCTGATAGTGCTTTCAATTTATATATATATGTGTGTTGTAACGTCTCTATTTACGTTATATAATTATTTATTTAAATAAGTGCTAGCTCAGCGGAGGGGGAGTGAGTAGTAACCATTTTTAACTTGAAACTTTTTTATTTTCACATCAGGTAATTGAACCCCTACGGGTTCAATATTCATTAATAAATCAAAACCAAACTAATATAATAAACATGTATCACAAACTGAACAAGACTAAGATACATAACCAATAACACCATCAATCTTTTTGTCACCTCCCTTAATTTAAATACTTTTTAATTAAAAGATCAGCTGATTTCATCAGAACGAAGGTTTGTTCCAACTCTAGTTTTTGTCAGCTGTGACATTCTCCTCTCTTCCTGGGGTTGCGGGAGGGCACTCTGCTGCTATGCTGCTCACGGTTTCTGCCCCATCAGTCTTCAACTCTTCTATGTGCCTATTCCCCAAGGGTCTTCCAGCCTCATCGACTACCTCATACACCAGAGCTGATAACACTTTTTTCACCACGCCCTTTTCAAATTTGGGCGCAAGTTTGGCGGTATAGTATGTGCCTAAATCTGAGATTGGATGAGTCCTTACCCATACTTGCTGACCTTCAACTAGCTGGCCTGGTCTCCGTCTAAGATTATAAAGTCGAGCGTTTTTTTCTTGGGCCTGAAGCAACCGACTTTGAACATCTTCCATGACCATACTGAGTTTTTTGTCCGGCGTAGCTATCTCTGGATTATCATTCGTCATGTATTGAGAAGCATGGCTAACCAGTTCGCGCCCTAAGTTGAGAAATGCTGGAGTATACCCTGTTGCTTCATGACTAGCCGTCCTTACAGCAAAGCCGAACTCAGCCAGATGTTTATCCCAAGTTCTATGGTTGTCTTAAATATATGATGCAATCATAGTTTTGAGCACCCTATTAACTCTTTCAGTTGGGTTAGCTTGGGGGTGATATCCTGGATTGTACCGACAAGCAATGCCATATTTGTCAAGCATGTTTTTGAAGTTTTTGCTGGTGTGTTGACTGCCATTGTCACAATATATTACTTGAGGCACGCCAAACATTAGGAAAACGTCGTTTTCGATGTGTCTCGTCACACCCTGTGCTGTTGCCTGTCTTAAGGGAAAAATTACTACGAATTTGGTCAAGTAGTCTGTAACCACCAAAAAATACCTGTTCTGTTTGGAAGAAGGTGGAAATGGTCCCATGAGATCAGTGGAGATCACCTGCCAGGGTTTTGAAGGTATAGCGGTCTGGCCCATCAAGCCCTTAGGAGCTTTTTGTTCCGGCTTCATGCTTTGACAAGTATTACAATTTTTCACAAACTTAGCGACGTCCCGGATAAGGCTTGGGCAGAAGTAGTAAAGAGCAATCCTCTTCTTGGTTTTGTTCACTCCCATATGCCCAGCAGTTGGATCATCGTGATACTGTTTCAGAATCGCTTCTCTTTGATCCTTAGGTACAACCACTTTCCATTGGTTATCCCCAACTTTCAGAGGGTTCCTCTCAAACACATGCTTTATGAGGCGACCCTCAGTAATCTTCCAGGATGGAAACTCTTCAGGATTACTGGCAACTCGGCGCTTCATATTCTGGTACCATGGATCAGCTTCCTCCCCGCTAATGACAACTGCTGCTAGAGCCGGGTTGTGATCCGGAGAATCTAGATTATTATGTATTGCGCGTGATAATGCCTCAGCTGCCATATTCTCCTTCCCTGGTCGATGCTGTATCCGGTAATCGTAATTCTGAAGTCACAGAGCCCACCGGGCTAGACGACCAGTTGGATCTTGTAAACGATGTAGCCATATCAGAGAATGATGATCTGTGATTATAGTAAATTTAGTGCCTTCAATGTAAGGCCTTAATTTTTCTATTGCCCAAATCACTGCTAAACATTCTAACTCAGTTGCGGAGAGCTTTTGTTCTGCCCGCGTTAGGGCTCTGCTAGCATAAGCAATCACTTTCTCTCCTTCGTCCATCTCTTGAGATAAAATTGCTCCCAATCCAACAGAAGAGGCATCTGTTTGCACGACAAATGGCCTTGTAAAATCCGGGCAAGCCGATACCGGTGCCTCTACCAATTTTGTTTTAATATCTAAAAAGGCGTCTTCTTGTTCTTGACCCCAACTCCACTTCTGACCTTTGCGAAGAAGATGTGTTAGAGGTGCCATTCTGGAGGCAAAGTCTAGATTAAATCTTCTGTACCAAGAAGCTAACCCTGTAAAAGCACGAATTTGATGCAGTTTTTGGACGAGGATAGTTAAGAATACTAGCAACCTTTTCCGGGTCTACTCTGAGTCCATTCCTATCTACCAGGTATCCAAGATATCTCAGCTCTTCTCGGGCGAACTTGCATTTCTCTCGATTCAGGGTAAGGCCAGCATCGTTAATACGCTTTAGTACTTTCTCAAGGGTCTCGAGATGCAGCGGAAAGTCTGGTGTCACTATGACAACATCGTCCAAGTAAACGAAAACAAAAGGCTCCAGCTCAGGTCCGAGCACCTGGTCGATTAGTCTTTGCCAAGTTGCCGGTGCATTGTGGAGACCGAAGGGCATTCTGTTAAATTGGAACAGTCCACGGCCAGATACCGTGAAAGCCGTCTTTTCTTTACTTTCTTCTGAAAGACCTATCTGCCAATACGCTGATTTAAAATCCAGAGTACTGAGGTACTTCGCATTTCTGAGGCGGTCTAATATAGTAGACAAATATGATAAGGGGTATGCATCCTTCTTGGATTCCGCATTCAGACGTCTAAAGTCAACACAGAACCTATATGATTTATCATGATGGAGTTTTGTTGACCGTGGAGAAATTAGATGAGGAAGATGGTTGGGGGTGCGGTCATAAATTAAAAACACACATTTAAAATAAGTGTTATTTTAATTATGTTTACCTACTAGATTACTGTTTATTTATCATTTCCTTCGACAGCTCCTTATCGTCATTCGTTATTACCTAATCGTCATTTATCATCGTCATCCGTTATTACTTAATATCTTTTAATCTTTACCTCGTCACTATTTCTTACAATTTTATCAAATACTCATAAGTAATAACTCAAGTACTCTCAAGTAATAATTTTTGGCTATTTTTTAACAATTGAATCAGTAAACATAACTTAGCTTCTTGGAATAGTCTTAACGGACAGTCTAGTTCTCATATTTTCCGTTCCACGCAATGAGCGTTTTTTAAACTGGGAAACATCACTCCTTTAGGCAGCGTCTTCAGGCCGAGTCAAGTATGTATCTCTTTTCTTATTGATAAGGATCTTTTTTCATCGCCCATTTCTTTCTCCCTCTTTCCATACTCATATCTTTCTCCGTTACATATCCTGACATATAATTATTAGTTTAATATTACATTATTTTAAAATTTAAATTATTTTTTATTCATACTGTTTCTCTTTTGTAATGACTATGTTCTTTTTTTTATATATTACCTATACTCTTAACTATGTTTATAATATATTACCGTCATATATCAACTCAAAATTGTTAATATTTAAAATTTTAATTGTTCACATATTTTTCCTTTGTCATTTTTTTCATTTGCTTAGTCTCTCTTTATATATTCTCATTACAATATTATCATCTCAATTATGTTTACTTCCATACTTTATAACTATCATCTTAATTTTGTTTATTTCCATACTTTATAACTGTCGCCTTATTTCCATACTTTATAATTGTCATCTTATTATCATTTTACATTTAATTTTATTTATGTTCCCATAATTTATTACTGTCATATTATTATTATATACCTAACTCATTATTAAGTCTATAATTACATTGGTTGTTATCTTGTTTCTTTTAGCCCTGATGAAGGCCCACATTGTAGGCCGAAACGTCGGCACATAATTAAAATAACACTTATTTTAAATGTGTGTTTTTAATTTATGACCGCACCCCCAACCATCTTCCTCATCTATATGATTTATCAGGCTTCCTGACCATCACCACTGGAGAGGACCATGGGCTGCTACTTTTCTCGACCACACCCATAGCAATCATCTCATCCAACTGATTGTGCATTCCTCTAAGAACAGCTGGTGACGCCGGATAATATCTTTGTTTTATGGGTGGATGGTCTCCTGTATCGATTTTATGAGTGTAGTTCTTGACACATCCAATCTTCGATCCCCTTTCATCGAGGTGTTTATTTAGAAGTTGTTGAAGATGTTCTCGTTCAGTTGATGTTAGAAACTCTTCTGAAACCAACGCGCTAGCAACAAGACAATTTGCGTTATTGGTAGGGTCCTTGAACATCCAAATATCGTCGTCTAGATTTGGTACGACTCCCATCGATTTCCAGAAGTCCACTCCGAGGATCAAAGGTATAGTAAGATCAGGGGCTACTAAGGTTGTGATTACCCTAACTCTATTTTCCAATTTAAAGGGTATGGTTACCTCACCTAATACAGAGCATCATTGACCGTTAGGGACCACAATCTTTCCGATATTAGATTTCCTCATCTCTAGTTGGCCTTTAATAAGGTCCCAGCCCGGTCCACCTAAAATCGTCCGAGATGCGCCGGAGTCCAATAACCCCATCATGGAACGGTCCAAAATTTACACAAGTAGGTATGGCCGCTGATCTTGAGAACCGGATCTGCAGAGTTTATATTTTTCTTGGGCCGCCTCAAATGTAGCCAACATCTCTTCTTTGGCGTTCGACCGGCCCCGATTTGGCAGAGAGGTGCGGGGCAAGACTAATTCCCCTCTGCTTCGCCGTTTCCCGTCTCCGCGGGCTTCTTTGTCCTCCGCATCCTGCACTGACCACATTCATAAATTTTCACTCCTTTCTCGCCGCAGCCATTACAAAAGATACGTCGAGGCTCTTTACAATCACGGAATCGGTGACCTTGTCCATCGCAGTTCCAACAGATAGCGTTACAGACCTTTTCATTTATGGGTAAACGATTCTGTTTTTCAACCGTATTTAATTCAGCCAAAGGTTCTTCTAAGGAAGTTTCCATGTCGAGAGAAGCTACAACACAACGCTTTTCTCCATGATACCCTAAATCAGACTCTAACAGACCACGGGACGGAGGTTCTTTGAATCTTGAGGCAAGGACTCCACCTAACGACAACTTTGAGAGTGTCTGCTCAAGTTCTTCTAAATTATCGTAATTTGCTAATCCGAGAAGCGCCAAGTACTCCGGCCTCAAATTTTTTTCAATTATGGTCATGTTCCCTCTCAGTCAAAGGGGTTGACAGCCGTCCCATAAGAGACCTTATTTTCGCAATAAATACCACTGTTGGCTCATTAGCTCCCTGCGTCCGCCGGAGGATTTCGTTCATTAATATTCGATCATAATCAGGGTCCCTGAATGCCTGCTTGAGCCGACTCATACCTCACTCCAATTAGAAAACCTATTTCGATTCACTCTAAACCAAACCAATGCCGATCCAGTTAAGAGATCTCCGGCCGCTTGATATAACTCTTCTTGACTTATGCCACGTGCTAATCTTCGCTCTTCAACTTCTTCTAAAAATGAACTCAAAGATTTACTCGCTGAATCGCCTGAAAACTGTAGTCCCCATTTGTAAGCCTTGATGTTTCTAATATTCGACTTTTGATCTTCAGTAGGTGACATAGTGGCCGCATCGCAAGGAGAGACGGTTGGTAGTTCGATCGTCGGTTTTTTGTCCCACAATTCAGCCATTAAAAACATAACCCTGTCACTTTGACGCTTCCAACGCTCTTCGAATTCTGAGGTGACAGTCTACCGCCCTAATCGACCATGAATATGCCAAATCCGTGAATCCAGACGCCTAAATTCCATTATATCACTGACTGTAAGCTCATCAATTCGTTCCGCCAAAGCGGCATACTTTCTCATACAAACGTCTATCTCTTCCCCAATATTTAACGAACCTACAATTTCAGGTAGCGGCTGAACACTTTCAGCAAATGCTCTTGAAAGCATCCTCCTCAAATCCATGGCATCACCAGAATCAGAAATCCCACGAATGCGTAACTCATACGCCACCTCGTCTTTGAATAATTTTGTGGCATCCATTTTTTATACAAATTCTCCCCTTTAAATAATCTCAGCCCCACGTTGGGTGCCAATGTAACGTCTC
Organism: Piezodorus guildinii; assembly: GCA_023052935.1. Taxonomy (NCBI): domain Eukaryota; kingdom Metazoa; phylum Arthropoda; class Insecta; order Hemiptera; family Pentatomidae; genus Piezodorus; species Piezodorus guildinii. The sequence goes on along the minus strand of CM041295.1, from coordinate 6,318,710 downwards.
TATTTACGTTATATAATTATTTATTTAAATAAGTGCTAGCTCAGCGGAGGGGGAGTGAGTAGTAACCATTTTTAACTTGAAACTTCTTTATTTTCACATCAGGTAATTGAACCCCTACGGGTTTAATATTCATTAATAAATCAAAACCAAACTAATATAATAAACATGTATCACAAACTGAACAAGACTAAGATACATAACCAATAACACCATCAATCTTTTTGTCTCCTCCCTTAATTTGAATACTTTTTAATTAAAAGATCAGCTGATTTCATCAGAACGAAGGTTTGTTCCAACTCTAGTTTTTGTCAGCTGTGACAGTGTGTACACTTCCCCTTTCAGTTGCTCTCTTGTCGTACCCTTGTATTTGTGATTTTATGGACATTGTTTTTGTAATTTGTGACATTGAGATATGTAAACTCTTGTTAGGGATATTGGTAAATCATAATTTAACAGGCTGAAATATGAATATGTATACCACACACAGACCTTTTCGCACGATTTGGTTATTTGGACTCAGGGGACTCTAAAACGCGTATTTCCGTTGAAAACTGGAATTCAAAAATTTTCATGATCGCAATACTTTCCCCCCTCACTATATTTTTCATATATGAGGTAAGTGAAAGTTAAAATATAATCCATTATATTTATCAGTTCCAAGAGGTTTGAGGTATGATCGGGTTTGAAACAAGGCGACTTCCTTTCACCTGTTTTGTTTAATTTAGCACTAGAATATGTCATAGAAAAGGTTACCTGTACCGAGAAAGGTTTAAATCTGAGAGATAAAATTCTGGTTTTGGGATGCACCAATGATTTGGAACGGAAACTATACAACTAAATACTAGTGCGTTAATAAAAACCAGTAAAGAAATAGAGCTTGAAGTAACACCGATAAGATGAAATACATGATTAGTAGTAGAAACAGTTACGATCTTGGTGATATTGATATATCAGGACATACATTTGAACATGTAGAGAAATTCAGTTATTTAGGTTCAATGATAACAGGAAAGAATGAAATATAGGAGGAAATAAAGACCCGACTAAAGGTGGTAAATGCGTGTTATTATTCAGTTGCGAAATTACTTAGCGGTTATCTGTCTAGAAACTTAAAAGTTAGAATTCATAATACTATTATTCTTCCGATGGCTCTTTATGAATGTCAAGTGTTGCCGCTTAGTTTGAGGGATGAACAGCGTTTTAAGGTTTTCGAAAATAAGGTACTGCGTCAAATATTTGGTCCATAGATAGATGGGGCCACTGGGGAGTTTAGAAGGTTGCACAACACAGAATTTCGGAGGTTGTGCCCTGTGAATATAATTGAATTAATATCATCAAGGAGACTCAATAAAGGTTGTGGGGCTCAGTGAAGAATGAATTCCAAAAAAGTTGGTATTCACTGAAACGACTGGTAGGGGTCTGTAAGGTAGGCCAAGGCATCAAAGGGAGGATTGTGTTAAAAGTCTGATCTTGGGGGCTTGGGCTTGAACAGTGATCATTGGACAAATCTGTGTTAGCAGTATTTTGTGGTATCGGCATCCAACCTTCAGGTTTGGTAAGCCTATTATTATTATTCAGTCCCAGCTTTTCTATATACACCAAATTAATCAATTTTTCAAGTATATTTGAGATGTTTGTGATTCATAATAGAAAAGAGAGCTTTATGAGAGTTCACATTTTTGAATTCATTGATATTCATATTTACAGGTATTATTGCAACTGTATTAGTATTCAAAATAAAAAATGCATACCTATTTAAATTTACCGTATTCATATTCCCACAAGTAAATTTGTATCTTTTCATTCATTCGACTTGAGGAAGCTCCATTGTATTTTTTCATATTTAAAAAATACTGCCATAACATTATTTATTCATTTAAAAATTTATTTACTTCTCTTCAATGTTTCGGGGTCTTGGTCCCATTTTCAAGACTATTGTATTTTTTTCCCCATTCCCACATAAATAGCTTAAAAATAATTTAATAGCTTACAGCTCTGCTACATGTCAACTTGTTGATGACAGTGAGCCATTAACAAGTTGACATGTAGCAGTAAGCTATTAAAATTTATGTAGGAATGGAGGAGGAAAAAGAACAAAAAATAGTAGTCTTGAAAATGGGGACAAGGCCCAGAAACATCTATGAGAAATAAAAAGAGATGAATAAATAATGTTATGGAAGTAGAGAATGCTTTTGTAAGTATGTAAATTTGTATCTACATTTATAGGATAGAATAAATACGTCTTTAAGCACACCTATATCCGTATTCAAATTTTTAAATAAAAATGTGCATATTAGTCTGTTTTTTTCTTATTGGAGTTGCCATAATTGTAATTGAAACCTTTAGCCCGGTTAGTATAGATTTCTGCCTTAAGTCTTCCATTTAAAAATACACTGGGCACATCAAACTGATGAAGATTCATATTTTTGTCAGCAACATTACTAAATCCTGTTCTGTCAGTAGTTTGAAAAAAATCTGGTCTAAAGATTTCTCCTAAACTTTGCCTTTAACAATATATCACTACCCTTGCATTGTGGTTTAAGCTCATGCAGTACCAGTCTTATGCTCCTTTTTATCTTATACAAGGCATTTAGATGGTGACACACAGTATCCTTCGACACTCCACTCTCCTTGGCTCAATCACTTGTACTTTTGGATGGATTTGATCTAACAGCTTGCTGATAAAGAAGCTCATCAATCTTGGGTGATGGTTGTTGCCCTGAGCCCTTCTTCATAAAAACTATCTCTTTGGTTTCTCTCAAATGAACACCATTTTTTAGTTAGATTATATAAATTTCAGTTATCTTTCTTTAGTTATAAGTCTCCATCCAGCTGTAAAATATCTTTGTTATAAATGTTACACTTTTATCATCATGCAACCACTAATTTAAAAAAAAATTATTCTACAAATCAAAAATTTTGCCTACTGGAAATAGTATTGTCTAGTTAGTATAGTCCCAACCACATGTCTCATGCAGACCCGTTTGTCCTAAATTTTTCAAACATTTCCTCTATCATATTATTGGACTTAATTAACTGTAAAAAAAAAAAAAAAAAACTGTTCGTAAAGTTAAACACTTTATAAATCACAACTGGAGGGACAGGTGAGTGCAGTTAATTTTCATCAGCACGTTATAGACTGGTGATCGCCAGAGCCTGTAGGTAGTATGAGGATACATATACAACCTGCCAAGAGGCTACTAATTCCTTCTGCCCAGCTATTGTTTACAAGGTCTTGACCAACACTGTTGTCATTTCCCACTTTGTAACCGAGACATTATTCATATATACATTTTTTTTTTTTTTTTAAACATATGGATTGATATTTACTACTGTATTAAATAAAAATACATCAGGTAAATGTGATGGTAATATATAAACTGTCATGAAATACATGTAGAGACATTACCCAGTGGCAGCACTCAAAAATTTTCTAAACTAGAAGGTCCCATGGCCATCTTTTTTTCAGACACCTCGGAGGATTATCAGGGATTGAAGAGGAAGCAAGGATTGAAACTAATGGATTCTAGTGGGAATGGAGTTTTTCATGGAAGGAATATTACCTGGTTCGGGCTAAGTCAGCAACATATGGAATATTAAGGTCTTTATGAATGAGTTTGTTATTTACAAAATAAGGAGCATTGTGGATTTTCCAAAGGATTTTGGATTGTAAGGATTGGATACGGGAGGAATTCGATGGTTTAGTAGAGCCCCATAGCTCTACTCCGTAAGTCCATATCGGTCTTATGATGGTCATATAAATAAGTCTTTTGTAATTAAGTGGAAGGTTGGAGCTTTTGTCCAGTAAGTGTTGAAGTAGTCGAAAATGTCAGGCAGTTTCTTGTCGTTTCAGTCTTGTATGGGGATTCCAAGTTAAGTGTTTGTCAAGGTGGAGTCCTAGTATCGAACCTGTTCAACAGGGGCTAGTGGAGTGTCATTAAAGGATACTGTAGGAAGTCATTGGTTTACGACAAAGGGTAAATGTTATCTGGTGGGATTTGTTAGAATTAGTTTTAATCCTTCAATTCTGGCACCATACTTCAAGGTCTCGGATGTGGGATTGAAGAGTGTGGGAGGCAGTAACTGGATCGTTATTTGCTGATAGCACACACATGTCATCAGCATAGATAGACAGGAAAGTGTTTGGATCGGTTGGGATATCAGCTGTATAAATTGCATAAAGAACAGGTCCTAGGATGCTGCCTCGAGGAACACCAGCAGATCGAAAAAAAAGGGAGGAATAGGAACTATTGTGATTTATTTTGAAAGATCTATCAGCGAGGTAGAACTGGATAATAAGAAAATAGGTAGGAGGGAGAAATAGGCAGAGCTTGTAAAGCAATCCCGGATCTCAGACTCGGTCAAAGGCCTGTTCTACGTCGAGAAAGGCTTCCGTGCAGTATAATCCGCGCTCCATCACAGAGGAGACAACATCCACCACACGATGACATTGCTGGATAGTGGAGTGAGATGTACGGAATCTGAATTGATGATCTGGAATAATATGATGGGAATCAAGGATTGGATATATACGTTTCAGAAGAAGTTTTCCAAAATTTTACCCATTATACTTAAAAGAGATATGTGATGGTAGGAAGATGGATTTTCAGGTGACTTTTTGGGTTTAGGAATCATTTTTACTGTGGACAATTTTCAGGAGGCAGGAAAATTAGTAGCACAAAGTACGGCATTGTAGATGTAGTAAGGAATAGAATGGCTTTTTGAGGGAAATGCTTTAAGATATGGGAAGTGATTAAGTCATGGCCAGGAGCTTTTCGAGCAGGTAATATGTGAATGATATTGGATATTTCTGAAAGATGAAAAGCATTATGTGGGAGGTTCATTTGGAGGGCAATAGTTAAGTCTTCTTCTATCCTTTCAAGGTGATTGGGATTAAGGATATCTGGATGTGGAGTATAAGTATTGTAAAGATGTTGTCCGAATATCTGGGCTTTCTCTTCATCAGATCTTGTCCAGGTTGTGTTTTCAGTCAGGAGTGGATGGTTACAGTGTTACGGTTAAAATTTGCAAAAAGAATTAATTTTAATTAAAAAAACGAATTCCCTAACCGTAACTATGCCCCAGATACTCAGTGGAGATGGGCGGGTTCCACAATAAATTTATCTCGAGCACCACGCTATTTGTTAAATAAAAAAAGAAATAAGGTAAATAGCGAAATCCTTTAAATTAATAATATTTTTAATGAAAATAAATAAAAAATTAAAATTAAAGTTACAAAAAAAAAAAAAAAATTTATTAATAACAGGTGGTTACGAACTCGTTACCTCACAGTCTGAATACATCTACCTATCCCATGAGCTTTTGGACCCATATGACGTCACCATACCTTTACACAGTACTAGACTCGACGAGGGTTGTACAGTATTACCTTGTTAAGGTTAATATTAAATAGAAAATATTTAAGAAAATATTACTTAAACAAAAAAAAATACAAAACTTTATTTCTAATAGTAAGACAAAATAAATGATTCTTTAACAACAACAACAAAAAAAAAAAAAAAAAAAAAAAAAAAGAAAAAGAAAGGAAAACTTATTTCTACTTATATCCTAAATTTATTTGTTTGTTTGTGTTAAAAACAATTATTTGTCCTTCTATCTTTCGGAACCTTAGCCACTCAGGTTATAAGTTTATTTACAAAAATAAATCACCTTGTTTCTGTGTTTGTTTGCCTCGAGAAATGATCTCCTTTTCTGGTAGCTTCTTTGCCACTTGGATCAGACTTCGTATCTGGTCCGTCGTGTTTTGGTCACTCGCCACAACCTTACTTTTTGAACTACACTTCAAAATTTTTTTCTTCATTCACTTGCAATGGGGCCTCGCTCTCATGGTTCCCAAAAACGTTCTACACAACACTCACGAAAAAAAAAAAAAAAGTCTATTAACATTTTTTTTTTTTATTTTGAGTAACCCTCTTCGAGGCATTAAAAAAAAAAAATCTTAACTATTATTTAACTCAAATTCATAATAATTTAATTTTTTTTTTTTTTTTTTTTTCCACGTAACAACAGTCGTTGAACTTTTTTGTGGTTGTCCATAATGATTTGTCTGTTGTAAGATTTCATTAATTCTCTTGTCACCCTTCTTAATAAATTCCTTATCTCAATCCCATTTAATCTCCCACAATGAGTGTATAGCACTCCCTATGCACCTATGACATCCCGAGTCCTAGATGTCTCATTTAATTCCGATTCTGCTCACATCGAATTCCTTTTCGTCAAAATATCCTATAGTACAAACCCTCTCCTCTATGCTGTGGTGTACTGACCCCCTTTAGTACCTTTTGATCCATCCTTTGAATCTGTCCTTTATAACTACATCCCCCTATATAATAATATCATGATATGCGGTTATTTTAATACCAACCTCCTTTCTGACTCCTATGATAGACATTACCTCTTCTTCTCTCTCTTCACACTCCAACTCATTATACTCAACATTCCGACACCTGGCTTGATCTAAATATCATTGATTCCGCGCAAAACCTTCTTTTCGCTTCTCAAGTGCCTGTTCCCTTCTTATCATCTCCCGATCTTATCCAAATTGCATATAATTTCCAAACTTCAGCATTCCTTCCCATAGCGTCAACTTTCCGAAACCTAGATAATCTCACCCGAGAACATATTTTACCTGACATAGAATCCATGAACTGGAATAAAATTTATAGCTGTTCGACCATTGATTCAATGGTTGACATTCTCACTTCCAATCTCCTCAGTATCCTAGACAAACATGCTTCACTCAAAACATTTACCTTCCGTCGCCGTCCCGCTCCTTGGATGAGTCCAGAAATAAAATACTTACAAAAGAGGCGTGAGGCAGCCCGTAGACGCTTTAGACGCACAAGACTGACAGAGGACTACCATACATTCAGGGCACTCCGCAATCTGACTCAGACAAAAATTAGACAGGCTAAATCTAACTACTTTCACGAAGCCTTCTCCTCCCCTACCGATTCCAAGTCAAAATGGAAACTCCTCCGCAAACTCTCACTCTGCAAATCATCTTCCTCACCAGTCTTTCAAGTCTCACCTGATGAATTAAATTCCTGCTTCTCATCCAACTCCTCTGATAATTCTACACCATCTCCTCCCGAATTTTCAATAATTCCATCATTTAACCCTGATAATTTTTATTTTTCAGATATCTCACCAACTGACCTTATATCCTCTGTTATGTAATCCCATACCAACTCCATAGGATTTGATGGAATACCTGTCAAACTACTAAAATTATGCCTTCCCAACATCCTACCAGTTCTTCTCTTTATATATAATCTTTCCCTTCAAAATTCCGTATTTCCAACTACTTGGAAAAAAGCGATAGTTCATCCTATAAATAAAACCTTGAACCCTACATTCCCTAAAGACTATGCCCAATTTCCATCCTATCTAACCTTTCCAAACCTTTAGAAAAAATAGTCCAGTCACAATTGTCAAACTTCCTCGAAAAGTCCAAACGTCTTGATCCTCTCCAATCCGGTTTTCGACCCGGTTTTTCCACACAATCTGCCCTCCTTAAAATCACTAGTGACATACATACTGCCATACGAAAAGACACTTACAGTACTAATACTTCTGGATTTCTTAAAAACTCACTTGATCACTCTATCCTTTTTTCCAAACTACAGTCTTTATCCTTTTCCAACAACACTATTCATTGATTCAAATCATTTCTCTCTAATAGAACTCAAGCTGTTACCATTCCTAACCATCCTCTTATCTTCCTTCCTTGCCCTTTCGGCAGGTGTGGCCCAGGGTTCAAGCATATCTCCTCTCCTTTTTTAATTCCTATATTAATGACCTTCCCAATGCCATCCATCACTGCTCCCACCTCTTATACGCTGATGATTTCCAGATCTACTTATCCTTTCCTCCCTCCGAGTCTCTAATAGCATTTGCCAATATTCAGGAAGACCTGGATAGAATCTGTGCCTGAGAAACTTTGAATAAACTAAGTCTAAATTCTACAAAAACTCAGGCGATTATTATAGGTTCCAATCCCCTCCTTAGATCCCATACTACTTTTCCGAGTCTAACCCTAAATGATCACCCAACCACCTTCACTTCCTCTGTCAAAAACCTAGGTACTACCATCGACCAAACCCTTTCATGGAAACCCCATATTGCCCAAATCTCCCGAAGAACAATAAGTACCCTCAAATTTTTCCATTGCTCCCGTCATCTTCTTCCACTATCTACCCGTAAGCTCCTTGTATCCTCATTTATTTTCCCCCACTTTGACTATTGCTGTATGGTATATGGTGACCTCTCGGTTGTGCTCGAGGACAGGCTAAAGCGAATTATGAACATATTTTATAAGATTTGTCCTTGGTACACCGAAGAGGTCTCATGTGACCCATTTATACAATGAGTTAAAGTGGCTTGCTCCTTCTATTTGAAGACAGTATTTCCTAGGATCTTATCTTTACCAAACAATCAACTCCCAGCTACCTCTATATATCCACAGACTTCTGCAATTTAAATCGTCAGTCCACTCTCTCCAAACAAGATCGCGCCATTCCGACCTTTATTGTCCGCTCCACTACTCTCTGGAATTCCTTACCTACTCATATCCGCCATGCTTCTTCCCTACCATCATTCAAGTCCCAGCTATTCCAGTACCTACTGTCATCCCAAACAGACGCTCAATAAGATATTTCAAATCAAATATCAAATCACAAAGAAAATTTGTTATTTATTGTTCATATTTTTATATGGATCAATTATGAATCAATTTCAATGTTTAGTTTTGTTTAACACACCAGAAGTTATTATTTATTTATTTTACTCTTTGGTTTTTTTTTATATCCTTTCTTTTCTTTATGTATCATTGTGAATAAGAATTATTTATATACCTTTGGTCTTGTAGCCAGACACATTATATATATCTTAATTGTACATTGTTGAATTGTTCTTGAGGGACCTTGTCCCAGAATAAATATCTTTTTCTATTCTATTCTATAGCCCCTGACTATAGTATTGTGGAATGCAAATGGCCTACATAACCACCGTGACGAACTCGACATATTCCTACATGACAAACAGATAGATGTTGCACTACTGACTGAAACACACTCAACTCAACGATCAAAATTTTGCACACAAGACTACAGCACTTACATATCGGACCACCCAGACAACTCTGCCCATGGCGGATCATGCATTCTATCAACCTCTATAACATTTCAACTCGTCCTTACCATGTTCACTTTCAGCTGTGTACTGTCCTCCTAATAAATCCCTTGCATATAACCAACTTGATACCCTATTCTGATCCCTAGGACCACACTTTATTGCTGGAGGAGACTATAACGCTAAACACCAGCGATGGGGTTGTCAAACAACCTCTCTAACTTCTCAATCTCCAATTCCTATACTATCCTCTCACCCATGAACCCTACTTATTGGCCTTCATCCCTCCAAAAATGTCCTGATATCCTGGATATATTTGTTTCCTCACAGATAAACCATGATTCAATCTCAATGACCTCTCATCAGATTGCAGTCCGGTTCTGCTTTCCTTTCATTCGAGCTTTGTTTCTAAACCTCCCATTTTCCACATTGATTACAGGATAAGTGGTCTAGGAGGGACTCCGATTCAACTTAAAAAATGAATTGGACCTAAAAATTTCACTAAAAACTCGACATGATATTGACAAAGCTGTTGAAATTCTGACTGACTCAATAAGCTCCAGTATAAGAGACAACACTTCGTCCACATCCAACATCAATACTACTTAATAGACTCTACTGACACAGCACATTCGCATCTTGTTAAGAGAAAAACGCAGGGCAAGATCAAAGTGGCATAGGACTAGATATCCATCAGATAAAACTTACTATACCAAATTGACCAACAAACTGAAATCAGAACTCAGGAAATTCATAACTCAAACTTTACTTAGATACCCATCAGATAAAACTTACTCTACCAAATTGACCAACAAACTGAAATCAGAACTCAGGAAATTCAAAACTCAAACTTTACTTAGATATCCATCAGATAAAACTTACAATACCAAATTGACCAACAAACTGAAATCAGAACTCAAGAAATTCAAAACTCAAACTTTATTAAATATGACTGAAAACCTCACTACCACTGATAAATCACTATGGACGACCACTAAAAAGCTCTTGAAGTTTAAAGATTTTAACCATCCTCTCATAAACAAATCCCAATCCTGGGCAACATCTGTCGAACAAAAATCTCAGACATTCGCTCAGCATCTCTTTAAAATTTATAACCTGCATCCTGATATCCTTAATTCTCTTCACCTTGAATGTATTGAAGCTGAACTGGATACTCCTCTTCAAATGACCCTTCTTCCTAAAGCATTCCATCCATCTGAAATATCAAACATCATCCATAGTTTACCATCCCGCAAAGCTCCTGGACATGACCTAATCACATCCTATATCTTAAAACACATGCAAAAAGCCATCCTATACCTCTCCTACATTTACAATGCTGTACTCCGCACTACATATTTTTCTGACTTCTAGATATTATCCATTGTAAAAGTGATTCCTAAACCCAAAAAGCCTCTAGAATATCCATCCTCCTACTGTCCCATTTCTTTCATATGTGTTATGGGTAAAATCCTGGAAAAACTTCTGCTTAAACGTATTTATCCCATCCTTGATTCCAATAACATTATCCCAGATCATCAGTTTAGATTCCGGACAACTCACTCCACTATCCAGCAATGCCATAGCATGGTGGACATTATCTTCTCAGCATTGGAGTGCAGATTGTACTGCAAGGGAGCCTTCTTTGACGTAGAACAAGCTTTTGACTGAGTATGGCACCCGGGTTTGCTTTAGAAACTCTGCAAATTCCTTCCCCCTACATACTTACTTATCATCCAGCCTACCTCATTGATAGATCCTTCAAAGTAAATCACAATAATTTCTATTCCTCCATTTTTAATCGGTATGCTGGTGTTCCTCAGGGCAGTATTCTTGGACCCATTCTTTACAGCTGATATCCCAACCCATCCTTCCATCTTCCTTTCTATTTATGCTGATGACACCTGTGTATTATCAGTCAATAATGATCCCACTATTGCCTCTCAAACCCTTCATTCCCACATCAGGGAACTTGAAGTATGGTGTCAGAATTGGAGGATAAAAATTAATTCCATTGTTCGATAAATATTAGGCCGTTTTACAAAAGAATTCTTGGATATATTTTTTTAAACAATTTATTTAATTTCCAGTCATCGCAACGTTTCAGCCTCTAGGTCCATTCTCAAGCTTCTGTAATTAATTAAAGTTTCATTGCATTTATACATTTTCATCAATCTAATTACAACACATAATAAATTATTTTTAATAATTATGTCACCTACCATGCATATCCATGTTACATATCATTTCATTTCACCGCTTTTCAGAAGCGTCGTCATAATTTTTAAAAATATCATTTTTCAAAAAAACCTGCACTCAAAAAGATCATATTATATTTCATCATCAATTAAAAAAGGGATCTATTTTATATCTGGAAAATAAATAAATTGTTTAAAAAAATATATCCAAGAATTCTTTTGTAAAACAGCCTAATATTTATCGAACAAATATTCAAACAAAAGAACATAGTATTTTCAGTGCTGAACTCTTTGCAATTTTGAAAGCCATAGATTATTGTTGTAATACCATAATATATTCAAGTACTAACATAGTAATTCTGACAAACTCCGCCTCCTCTTGTAAGCTTCTAAAAATAATCAATAGCAGAAAAATTACTTCATATTTAACATTTGAAATAATCATCTCCATAGTCTCCGACAACAACTACTACAAATTTCAATGGATTCCAAGCCATGTAGGATTATCTGGAAATGAGGCTGCTGACAGAGCTGGTGGGACAACGCAACTATTGAAAGAGAATACCAAGGTACCCATGGTGGATCTCCTAAGATACTTAAGGAAAGAAGAAATAAAAAAAATGGCAAGATAGGTATGACTGGGAGTCACAATCAAAAGGGAGAGATTTCTATAAGGTATAACCCACTGTGAGCCTTGTTCCATGGTTTGCTCGGCATCAGCAACTTAGAAGAACGAGTATCGTACAAATCTTAAGACCAAGGACTAACCACGGGTGCACTAACAAATATCTTGCGCTAATGGAAATAAAAAAAGATGGAAAATGTGAAGTATGTGGACAGCGAAAAGACCGGTGACACTTAGTTTCCAGTGCAAAAAATACAAGAGAGAACGCGACTTTACACTGGAGGAAGAGACTGCATTTTTAAAAATCTTGGACAAAGTGAATATCAAAAAGATAGAATTGTTCTTTTAAAAAAATACAAATTATAAACTTTAGTTTTAGTAAATGCTTTCAATAACTCTGTACTTGTACATTTATCTCTTTTAAATTGTACACTGACCAGATAGGATTTGTTATCAGGTCTTGAGGGTCATTTGTATTATAAATAAATTCCAATAAATCCCACCAAATAACCTTCACCCTGCGTCGTAAACCAATGACATCCTGCCCTACAGTATCCTTCAATAACACTCTGCTTGTCCCAGTCGAACGAATCCGATATCTAGGACTCCATCTAGACAAACGTCTTACTTAAAATTCTCACGCAAGACTAAAACCACAAGAAACTGCCTGACGTCAACTACTTCAGCACTTACTGGACAAATGCTCAAAAATGACTATCATCATGGCCGATATGAAGTGACGGAGTAGAGCTTTGGGGCTCTACTAAACTATCAAATTCTTTCCGTCTCCAATTTTTAGAATCAAAAATCCTCAATGCTCCTTATTTTGTCAACCCATCCATCCATAAATCCCTAAGTTGCTGACTTGGCCCGAACCAAGTACCACTCTTTCATGACAAACTCCATTCCCACTCTAATCCACTAATTTCAAACCTTGCTATCTCTACAATCCCTGATGATCCTCTGAGGCATCTGACAAGAAGATGGCCCCGAGACCTTCTGGTTTAGCATAGTTTTTGAAAATCTGCTAATGGGTAGTATCTCTATTTATTACACAGTTGTAAATATCAATAAGTATATTTTTATTTTTTTTAAATTTAATTAATGATTTATATATCTATCTATCTGCGTGGATCTACAACCCTTGGTGGGTCTTGGCTTCCTCAATGAGCCGCCGCCATTCTGTCAGATTCTGTGCTGCCGCTCTCCAGTTCCTGACTCGCAACAGGCTAAGTGCGTCCGCCGCCACTCCATCAATCCATCGCAGCCTTGGCCTACCGTATCGTCGGGTACTGTGAATGGGGGTTTCCAAAGCTCTTCAGAAGGGCAGTTCTTCCCCTTGCATCCTTGTGACATGGCCAGCCCAACTGAGCCTTCCCAGATTTATAAATTTCAGGATATCTATTTCTCTAAAAAGGTCATGAAGTTCCCTGTTCCTCCTAATTCTCTATAGGGCCAAATATTCTCCTCAAGATTTTTCTTTTGAAGGTAGCTAACCTTTGAAGGTAGCCAGCTAGGCTATTTTCATTTTTCGCTGAGATGGTCCAGGTCTGAGAAGCGTAGGTAATGCTTATCACATAATCAGCAGTGATGTTGATACACTTCATTGGAGTAGGAAAATCTTAAATTTTCCCAAGTGTTCTTTTCTATTACAGCAGAACATTATATTAATTAAATTGCAATTTATTGACTTTTTAGTAACTGTTCAGTAATACATTACACCAAAATTGTTGTATTTCAAGGTAGTTTCTAATATCTACAGTTTTCTTACCTTTTAAATTTTCAAATTATTGGAGAGGTTCATTCATTTACCACCGTTCATTACATCAGTGTCCTACCCCTGATTTACCATAGCCCACTCCTATGGCTCAGAAATGTTTTTCTGTTAGGAGAAGATTTTTCTAAAACTATATAAGAAAGGATAAAATTGTTTTAATTTAGATGTAGTTTTTAGTAGCTACTTAAAATAACATTAAGCCCTTATGATCTGGAGTGTGATTTTATCTCTGCCTAAATTTACTCAATTAAATTTTCAGATGATAGGAAAGGAGGTTTAGTGTGTGAGGTGAAGTATATGTTGAGCTTATTTTGTTATCTTAGCAGAAATGATGACTGTTGAGGATATTACAAAGAGTTCCTATTTATGACAAAAATAATCTTGCCACTGTATTCCTAGATATTCCCTTCTCCAGTTTATCTAGGCCCCGAACAAAGTGTTATATTCTCTAGATTGATTCTAATTCCTTAATTTTTTTATTATTTGACTTCTGAGGTGCGTCCCTATTTTTTTTATAGTCTGATTATGTTCAGCTGGATTTATAAGTTTTTATATGAGGAAGATGGTTGGGGGTGCGGTCATAAATTAAAACACACGTTTAAAATAAGTGCTATTTTAAATGTGTGTTTCTAATTTATGACCGCACCCCAACCATCTTCCTCATCTAATTTCTCAACGGTCAACAAAACTCCATCATTTTAAGTTTTTATTTTTACTTTCACTTACTATATATAGTATTGTGATCGTGAAAATTTTCGAATTCCAGTTTTCAACGGAAATACACATTTTAGGGTCTTCTGAGTCCAAATGACCAAGTCCCGAAAAAAGGCAATGTTGCGATGGGCAATGACTCATTCAGGAGATGTTTCAAGGCCTTGCGCAACCTCCTCTTTTGTGGTAAGAGCATCCAAATCTTTAAGTTCGAGAAGTGACTCCTCCGTCCAAGTACGCACTTCTGTCCCTTCACCAAGGATTTCCTCCATTGAGCTTTTTAATGTTGCAAGATTTTGCTCTTTCTTCCTATCCAATTGCAACAGCAGGTCCCCTTTATTAATATTCCGGACCTTAGTAATTGAAGACGCCATTTGCACCATTGCCGGATCATCTCTAACCTTTCGCAAGACCTCTGCATAGGACTGGCTCTCCGGTATTTTCACAATTATTGCATCAGGCCTTGGTTTCTTCTTCGACCGTTTTCTTACTTGTTGCCACTGCTCTTGCAACCCCTTGCCTTGATCTGCTGAACTTTGAGAGCAATCTCTGTTGTGGTGCACTATTTTATCTTCTTTGTGTCGCACCACTTGATCTACATTGCATTTTGCTATTTATCTCCTCCTAGCTTCCGTTAAAGAAGGTGTGGTAATTGTCTCTTCGGATTTAAGATGAGCAGCACTCCTCCTTGTTGGGCTTCTCTCTGTTGGTTGGGTGTGGCCATCTGCAGTTTTAATCTGGAGCGCAGCTGTTTCTAGCTTCTCAAAATAAACTTGAATTTCACAGGCATAGCTTCTTGTTTCCCCATGAGCGTTATGCTTGGTATGAATAAAGGAAAGAAGCTCATTAATCTTGAGCCCAAGGTTTTGCATTACCTCTGAAATTGTTAGACTTGTAATATTAGATGCTACAATAGCCAAGTCCTCCGCCATTGTAGCACTGCAGTCATATGATGACGTCGGGAAACCTGTTTTCGCATTCCCATTCGCCGGTACTGGAGTTCCGTGCCTCTGCACAGTAACAAATTCAATATTGTTTTCCATCATTTTTTATTTCAACAATATGCATTTTATACCTTCTGCCAGGTCTGAAACAGCCGCCTCCAACCTGAGGAACAGACGCTCAGCCTAATCTAGGATCCATCGTGCCTGGATTTATGCTTAGTTTTGGTCCACCCCGGGTATTTTATTTCCCCGGTTCCCACCATATCTGGTGAGAATCCCCCTATCCGCCACTTGGGAGACTGGCAACTCCACACGGGTGTGTGTGTGTGTGTGTGTGTGGTAAGTCTAGACATGTCTTCATATTTAAGACAACAATACACCCGAGATGTTACGGCAACTTTTTCACTAAAATCGGCTGACCAGAAGTCCTACTTTATCCCATACATTTAGCACCTTTTTACAATTTTCTCAAAAAACGTCCTAACAATTTTGATTAAGCTCACTATATCGATGTAAAATTTGATGGGCTTTAATATGATATAAGTTTATTTCTAATTTAAATAGTCTGGCAGGGCTTAAGTGCCGATATTTTAAATTTTCTTCCTCTAAACTACCTTTAATTTTGTACATTTTAAAAGATAAACCATATCATCTTAATGGCACTGATGAAGGACGGCTAAATATCAAAGTTGAGTGAATTTGATTAACAACTAAAGGGGAGGAAAAGTGCAAACATATTTTTTTAAGCAAAGTTTTTTTTTTTTTTGGACACAGGAATAGTAATATAGATGTATAATATACCGTTGGATAGCTAAAGATTTTAGAAAAAATATTATCTGATACACGGAATTGTAAAGGGTAATGGAGAGTGATGAAAGGCCGATAAAACTAACAGTTTCTGATTCCTGAAAAGGGAAATTCATGTTGATCGTGCTGCCACCTGGCGGGCTGTCAGAAGCAGAGTGTGTACAACACGATCATCACAACGATCATCTTGACATTGAGTTGGAGGTGATTACCCCAAACACTAACTGATTGCTGTAGATAAAAATATAATATATTATTTAATAAAACACATATTTCTATTGAAATTCAATTTAATTAATTCTTTAACAATTTATTTTTATCTCTACGTGTATTTAAAAATTCTTAAATTGATTTTATCAACGGAGGTAAGTGATGTGAAGTCATGTGTTTCGCGCACCAGATTTAAAAAAATGATTTTTCCACACATATAATGCGTCATGTGATTTATCCTTCTGCTTTTGTTCATCTATTACTTATTAGGAGCCTCATTAGTCTATCTGTATCCAGCTCTTGCCCTTCTAGCCTAATTATTCTGTCTCCAGGTACATAAGTTTTTCCTATTCTCATCTCCTTTGACTTTTCATGTCTTTTTATCTCATCATCACTATCTTCGGTGGGAGAATGAATGTTTATAAACGCGATTTTAGACCAACGACCCTGAAATATAGCAGCCGATATTCTTTCACTAAAGAACTGTACATCCCGTAATGCGGAAAGAAATATATATATATATATATATATATATATATATATATATATATATATATATATATATATATATATATATATATATCACTTTGACGACCACGCGTGTTTGGAGCACCTTCTCTTGTGGACCATAGCGGGCGTATGAGTCCGCTGCAGCGGTTCCAACTGGGACCGACTAAAACTGGCTATTTTGGTTCAGTGGCCCAAAACATTATTATCAGCTATTTGTGTTTTATTTCACCCGAAAAACAGATAGTATTAATAAAATTGTGATAAAAGTTACTTTAAGTTAAATGAAACAATTAATAAAATCCCGTTTACGCCCGCTCGAGGCTGGTAGTGATAGCGGGAAAGCGGTCCCTCTCGCCCTGCACATGAACCAGGGAGCGGGCCAGGGATAGACTAAGCCAGCGGGCGTATACGCCCGCTCTGGTCGTCAAAGTGTTAAATATATATATATATATATATATATATATATATATATATATATATATATATATATATATATATATATATATATATAGTGTACATTACTAATAGTTAGTTTTCTAGGCAAAATGTGAGAAATACTGGGTGGATGATGGAGAAGAAAAGCAGTTTGGAATGATAAGTGTCAAGCTTCTTAAATCCAGTACAGTGTGTCCTGACTTTTCTGTTAGAACTATGCGTCTCAAATACACCAATTGTCAGTCAGTTATAGGTAATTTTTAATAATTAGATTTGTGTTGTTGATTTAAATTTCTGTTATGTTATTATCATTATAATTTTATATTGTTTTCTCAAAAGTGATTTGTTTACAGAAGAACGGACTGTTTGCCAATTGCATTATGTTGCATGGCCTGACCATGGTGTACCTTCTGTTGTTCAGCCACTTTTAGATATGGTCAGACTTGTAAGGGATACACAAGCATCAGAAACACTACCTGTTTTAGTTCATTGTTCAGCTGGATGTGGACGCACTGGTACGATTTGTGCAATAGACTATGTTTGGGGTCTTCTAAGAACAGGGGTATGCATTTAATTTAATTTAATTTATTTTTTTTTTGGATTTTTGCTAACTACCTATTTTGTTAAATATTTAATATTTGTGTCTTCTTTTTATTACGTTTATGGCCTATTAACTGTTAATGATGAAAAAATATTACTCAAAGAATATTCTGAATTTAGAAAATATTTTTCAAACTTATGTTTTATTATAATATTTAATAATTTTTTTTTTCCGTGTGTGTTTTTTACACTTATTACTTAATTGTTGTAGCTAGATATTAATAAGTTTCTCACTCAGTATCCTCTTAACTAATAATTTTATGAAATTCTGAATGAAAAGTGTATGTTTAGCCCATACAGCTTACTTTTTTTATTGGAAGTAGGCCCTTGATTCACCTATTGTAAAATGAATAGAAATAGGTATGACTAATTGTTGGGTTGTTTCAATTTAAACGATGATTTGAAGGTATTTCGATCTAATTGATTTGATTTGATTTGTTTTATTATTGATCCAAGACAATAATATAAGAAATACTAATTTACTAAAAGTACTTATTTGTTTTATATTCATAAAGATCTTGGTTTCATTTCAATTATAAAAATGGAAACATTCAATTTATAAGTGATTATAAATTTATTTATTTTTTTTATGAGTTGAAACTTGATAAAACCCAGACATCACAGAATATCAATCAAGCTTTTGGTAAAAGAAGTTCTTATTAACACATTCATGCCGACATGACCCACCGGTGGGTCACACTTGACTTTCCGTGGGACAGTATGACCCACTAGTGGGTCACACTTAACTATCCCATGGGGCGATGTGCATCACAGGTGAGTCACTTGTTTTCAGAAAATAAGTTTATTTTATTTTTTCTCAACATTACATGTTGTAGCAATTAACAAGCATAAGGGTTTTTTATTAAATATTTTATAACCTTCAACATCCCAGTTAGTTACAATCTTGCATTTAGCTCGTTCCAAGCCTCAAACTGTTCTCATCTTGCATTAAACATGTTTCAACTTGCAACATTGCCCCGCCCCACGAAGTGTAAGTAGCTAGGATAGTCCCGCCTCACGTGAAAAAAGTAGATATTCGCTCTTGCGTGAATGTGTTAAAGAGCCATTATGTCATTGGTTTTAAAAATGTTTATTTGAAGATAGGACCTTAAATTTTTACCTGTAGATATATAGATATAGAATATATTATTAAATGTAACTAAAATCAAACTGATATAGCAATTTTAGTCTTGATAATAGGGACAAAGCCCATAATAATAAAGGTATGATAAAACAAAATTATGCTTGATTTAATATGTAAAAATAAGAAGAACTTCCTCAAGTCAAACTAATCATAAAAAAAATTGTTTTTTTTTTTTTGCGTGATCTTACAAAAACATTATTTTTAAATTATTGAATAATCCTATTTTAATTTGAATTTATTTTACCTATAGTAAATCTCTTTTCCTGATAAAAAAGGGATTCTTTCACAGCCTCCTCCCTTCCCCCCTCCCCCTGCTGGGTAAGTGATTCCCATCAGTCAATTGGCAGCAGTAAATAAGTGTAAGGAGTGATGACCATGCCCCCAATAAGTTAATCAGAAATGTTGGTGTATTAAGAGACTGCATCACGTGGCCTAGGGCTTATGTAGAAAGTCAGGCCAAAAAAAAATAATAATAATAAAATGGAACTTGGTTAATATTTGGTTTATTCTGTCTTGGTGCATTTAATCTGTTTTATTCTTAAAGGGTATAGCCGGGTAAGTATGGCAAATCTCTGCACCCTTTGCTTTTTGACTAAAATTTGGGGAGGATTGATTTGGTGTCTAATAAAAATAATTCACCCTAACTTTTTAGCTTTTCAATTCTAACGGTTTTCAAGATTTTTAATAATCTCTTTTTTTCGATATTATTATTTCTTTTAATAGTAAAATTTGAAATTAATTAATGATAATTTTTTTCCCTGATTCTTAGGAGTCAAAGACATGAAAAAATGATATGATCATGATTCTTATTGAAAAATTATATTAAAAAATGTATCGTATTGAGGATGTATAGTCGACTGTAGAAACTATTATAGGTGGAATAGTCAGGAATCAGTCATTTTTTGAAATTTTTTTTAATTTTGCCAATGTTGCGGCTCAAGCTTGTGAGCCATCATCAGAGCTACAAACATCAGAACAAAAGAGATACATATTAATATGATATGATAATGATAATGAAAATTTTCTTTTGAATGTAGTGACAATGATTTGAATTTGAAATAAAACAGAAAATATACCAACATACTTAAATATTATAGATACAAATAATGATAATATGATACATAATCTGATGATGATAAGCATAAAAATTTTTACAAAACTTTAGACTCTAATATAGAAGTAAAAAATATATATAAACGTACCATTGCTGAGCCATGTCCAAGCATAAACTGAGTGAAACCATAAACATAGGTACTATGGGGAGGGGTTCATGTAAAAACCCTGAAGGTTTTTCCCTCTAAGTGTAAATACTACAGCTTATCTTTGTTTTTAAAAGGTTTTACAAAATTATATATGGAAAAAACAAAACAATATATCCGTATGTACAATAAGGCTCAACATTTTTAACAGAAAATTATAAACACTAGAATCTGAGGTATTTAAAAGATCCATGAGGTATATAATAAAAAATAAAATAAAATAAATAACAAAAACAAGAACCAGAGGTGTTATAAACGAAAAGATAAATATACAGTAAATAAAATATACATTACACAAGCAATTTGTACAATAAAGTGATAGAGTTATAATTTAAGGAGACGGATGATGTTAGCATACGAGGGAGCTCACAAGTTTGAGCCGAAACGTTGGCAAAATTTAAAAAAAAATTTCAAAAAATGACTGATTCCTGACTATTCCACCTATAAAAAATGTATCATATAAAAAAAAAAAAAAAAAAAATCCTACTGAAAATTCAGAATTACATAACTTATAAAACATTTTCAATCATTTTACTAAAAAATAATTATAAAATCAAAAAAAGAGTTTAAAAAAAACAAACTCGAAAACGGTTATAGCTAAAATAAAAAATCATGTTCTTGATGCTTAGGAGCCAAAGACATGAACAAATGATATATTCGTGATTCTTAAAAAAAAATTATAAAATCGAACAAGAGGTCTTTTTAAAAATCTTGAAAACCATTTGAATTAAAAAGCTAAAAATGAGGCAAATTATATTTATTTTTAGTCATCTCCAAATCGATGCCCCAAGTTTGAGTCACAAAAGCCTCAGGTACAGATATAAAGTGTATTACATTGTCAAGGATTGGTTTTATTAATCAACTTTATTTATTGGTGGTAGAATTAATCAATAAACTTCTGGATTAAATATTTATTCGTTATTTTTGGCTGCAAAAACTTTTTATTTTTCTAGAAATTGACTAGTGATTTTAGTCTTCTTGGACTGATTAGAGATATGAGAAAACAGAGGATAGCTATGGTTCAGACAAAAGAACAATATGTTCTTGTTCACCAAGCTGTAAGAGAACTGTTTAAAGAACAATTGTGTATGATAGATTCTCATCCTTATGAAAATGTTGATCCGAATGGTCTGTTAGTTATTAAAGATGAAGAAAATACTTATGACTGCCTAGAATATGTTTCAACCTGCAGTTCAGAAGGTAGATAAACACTTGTGTAAATGTCCTACTATGAGAATATATATGATATTTTATTTCTCTCTCTCTCTCTCTCTCTCTTATATATATATATATATATATATATATATATATATATATATATATATATATATATATATATATATATATGTTTGTATGTATAATTTAATCTATTCTGAAGTGGCTCAAAAATAAGTTATATTTACTCATTAATTCTATGTTTATTTCAATAATCTTCTAATTATTTGCAGAAAAGCATGATAACAAAAAGGAGAAGGAAATTAAACCTCCACCACTACCTTGTAAAAGAAATTTGACTATATTTTCTTCAAAACATGAAAAAGATGTCGAAAATTTGACTGCTCAACAAAGAGCTATTTATTCACTTTCGAACAATAAAAACTACCTTACTATCAGTCTACCAAATGATAAGAAAAAAAGTAATAACAGACCTCTTCTTAAATCTACTGTTGAAAAATCAAGTAAAAAGGTTTATGATAATCTGATCAAAGTGGACAGTAATAAACCCATTCCATCTAAAGGGATTTTGCGTGTGCCTCAGTTAGAATCATTAGCTCCTAAATGTTCTGCAAGCATTAAAAGAAGTAAATCTCTAAAGGTAGTCAGTAGTAGTGACAAAGGTAATTTAACTTTTTGTCCAAGTAATCCTGCTGAAAACAAAAGAAGATCAAGTTTAGAATCAAATTTTGATGAACTCGTACTTGATACAGAATATGCATTATACGATTTAAATAAATTGGAAATTGGTCATTTTCAAGAACAAAAAATGAAAAACATTTCACAAAAACCCAATAAATATGATTTTATCAATATTCAGGAGCCAAGACCATTTTTACGGAGCCTCACATCTCTAGACTTGCGTCAGAAACTGCATTCTAATAATTTTAATTCAGGAATTAGTTTAGTGCCATTTTCTGATGAAAAGGCTAAGCAAAAATGTAAATTATTAAGATCGAACACCCAAATTAATGTTGCTAAAAGAAATGATCCTATCCTTTATAATTCTAGAAATCCTCCTCTTGAATCAAATGCAGTGGACCTGAGTTCTCGAGGAAACTCAGATGAACATAGTAACAGCCGCTATTGTCATTTGTTAAATTTTTCAGTTTCTGTAGATAATCACAAAGAGCAGAATCTTCATTTTTCAAGAAGGCGTATTGAAAATAGCTCTTTATCTCTGACACAAAACTTGTCAAAACCGAATTCTTTGAAAGAGCCATTTCATAAAAAAATTAATGAACTACCTAAAAGGCCTATACATTCTTTCCACAATGTCAGGAAAAACTTCTGCAACAAAGTTCCTCAAGACCAATCCAAAATACATTCAACAAATAGTACAAGTTCTGATGCTAATAGTTTGGGTAGCAATAGTTTCACAACAGAAATAAATTCTAAACCGGCATTGAAACCAGATAAGTGTCCTTACGATTTAAAATTGTTAACCTCCAGTTCTCATTCAGAAAGTTCAGATTCTTCTATAAACTACCAAAACCCATCCTATTTAAGATCAAATCATTTAAAGCAAATGAATTTAAAAAAAAAAATACAACTTGCTAAACCTTTAGAAGTTCCTTTAAAAACAGAACTTTCGATTCCAAGCCTTAGTTTTCAGAAGGATTATAGCTGTATCAATCCACATCGAGAAGATGCTAGATCAAGACAGGTCAGTGGTAACCATGAAGATTTTATAAATCCCAATAGTTTCTTGGTTGATGATCCTACTTTTGGAGGCCATAATTCTAATAACTTTTTTAATGATGGTTTGTTTCATAGTGATGATATGAATGATATTGAACATGGCCCCAGGGTTGAACGAGACAGAATGCACATTACTTATAATAAACGTAAATCTAGTAAGGAATATTTTCTTAATAGATCCAGGCCTCATTCCTTACTCCATAAGGCTGAAAACAAAGACAGTATACGGACGTTAAACAATGAGTTAGATGTGTCTAAAACTAAAGTTTCTTCTGTAATGATTGAATCAGTTGATGAAACTGATGGTTGTCGTGATCTCAATACGTTTGAGGCTTCGTTTAATAAAGATGGGTCTTCTCTTTTAGTGCCTCCTGGTGAAATTAAATATCCAATGCAAATGAGAAAAAATGTTCATCATTATAATCTACCAACTCATTGTGCAAGAAATTTAGGGTTGGCAGTTTCTAGCAATCATGCTGATGTAGCAGGTTGTATAACTAATCGACAATGTAAAAGTGCAATTTCGCAACAAAGGTGTGTTGATGCCCCTGCCTTCAATCAAGAGAATCCCTTTTATACCCCAGGTGAGCATATTCTTTCTTTCAGGTTTGTATTAGAGTGCTTATCATTAAACCTTTTATACATGATCAATGTTACTAATTTCTTTATCAATGTTACTAATGTTGATAAATCTTGGCAATCATTATTTAAAAAATATGTATATTTTAAATTTGAATTAATAAACTTTAAATAAGAGATACTATAAAAAATTAAAATACTGATTCTCATTTATTTTATTAAAACATCCATTTTTATACATATTATGTTTTATTAAACGTTCATTGTTTTTATACTAGAACCCCAAAGGAGCTACAGAGATAATGACTGTTTTCATACTGCTCCTGGTATAGATCTCGATCAAGTTGCTGCTAGCATAAACAAGAATGGTAATTTATAAATCATTTATAATGATGGAGTAATTGTTGACTTTAGAGACTATATGATGGGGAAATTGGTTGGAGGTGCGCCCATCAAATAGAAATAATACACTAATAATAAAAAACTATTATATTTGTTTGCCGATATTTTGCCCGAAATTGTAGGCCTTTATCAGGGCTAGGAAAAACTAGATAATAACCAATACAATTAAAAGGAAAAATAATTATAAGATAACAACAATAAAATATGGGGAAAAAAACATTTATATAAAATGATATTTTTGGCATGAAAATATTTGGAGATTATTTTAAGAAATAAAAATTATGCAAATTAGGTATATAATATTGTATAAGTGGGGAAATTATGTGGATCTAATATATTAAAATTAATAACTAAAAAATTAAGAAGTAAGATAAAAATTTTTAAAGTAATATAATATTATCTGGCAATCATATGTGAGGGAGCTGGATTTCGATCAAAATAGAATAAGGATAGGAGAGGGAGAAATAAATAAGAAAAGTGTGTAAAGGAATCTAAACAATAAGAAAATACACAATACAATCTTAAATCAGTGATGGAATCCCTACGAGCGATGCCTGATCTATGTAGATATGTAAGATGTGAAAACTAAAAAAAAAAATAATAAAAGCTACGTATACAGAATTATCATTAATGAACCATGTTGACCGCTTTGACTTAATTATTTATAATAAATAGATTAAAAACGTTGGTCAGAATCTATTACAAAGGTTATAGGTATCAGGTTTCGAAAAGATGCCAATTTTTATTTTCAAAATGGTCAAGTTGATACAGTCAGCACAACAGTTAATTTTCAATAATTCTCTTACTTCTTTCTCCCTTTGCTCCTATCCTTATTCTCTTCTGTTATATATCCTACCCGCTCTTATATTATTGTTAGTTGAATATAATACTACTTTAAAATTGTTAGTCTTCTTCATTATAATGTTATTAATTTTAATTAATATCAGTTACTCATATAATTCCCCACCTATACAATATTATATACCTAATTTGCATAATTATTATTTCCTCTTCTTCTTTCTCTTCCGCTTCGAGCCATTATTGGCGTTGAGGGGCCTCGATTCAGCACTGCCAGTTATCCCGTTCTCTGCTGTCGCTTCATTTCTGCAAGGGTCTTGCCTCTTTCACTCCCAATCCTCTGGATATGTTCCTGATAAGAAATTCTTGGTTGGCCACATGGTCTTCTATCTGTAGGTCTAGCTTCCAGTGTCCTTCTATGTTCCCTTATTTCGTCCATACGACAAACATGTCCAAACCATTTTAATTGCCTGTTTTCCAGGATTGTCTTCAATGGTGGTACCTTGCGTTGCTCTCTGATCCTAATGTTTCGGACACAGTCTCGCCTTGTCTTTCATCGTAAGAATTTCATCTCAGCAGCAGTGATTTGGCTAATGACTGGTTGGTGAATAGCTTTATAGATGTGCATCTTAACATCTTGCCCTAATTCACGGTGTCCTTCTATACTATTGTTGATCTGGTAGTACACCTGGTTCGCTTTATTGATTCTTCCTATCTCATTTCATCTTCCTATTGCATATCATTTCAACATTTTCTTCTTCATTCCGTGAGAGAACTAGAATCTTGCTTTTGGAGTGGTTGATGGACATTCCCTTACATAGTAGTTCTGCTTCCCATTCCACCAGAGCTTGTAACTTTTCTTTTGTGTCTGCTATTAGAACAATATCATCGGCATACAGGAGGCATTTCACCAGAACTGTCTGCATCTTCCATTTTCCTATTTCAGTCCATGCCTTTCTTCGCTTGCAGACCTTATGGATTTTGTTCATCAAAACCACGAATAGGAGAGGGCTAAGGATATCTCCTTGTCTGACTCCTCTATCAAGAGGAAGTGATTTGGATTCCTTACCATTTATTCTGACAACTGCCTTTGCATTTCTGTATGTGGATTGAATTGCCGATATCCAATATGATAGTACATTCTTTGCAGTAGGAGCATTACATATTTCATATCTAGGCACAGAATTGAATGCAGCTTTGAGATCCAGGAAAGCCACATGGATACTTTTATTTCTGTCCCATACCTTTTCAGAAATGTTTCGAAGCACAAAGATATGGTCCTGGGTCTGTCTTCCCGGGCGGAAGCTTGCCATCTCCTCTTTGAGTTGACTTTCCATAATGCTGCTAATCTTCTCTCAAGAATTATTATTTCTTGCTTGGTTTTTTACTATAATCTCCAAATATTTTCATACCCAAAATAATATTTTATATTACTGCTTGTTTCCATATTAATTACTGTTATCTTGTTATTGTACTGTTAACTTATAATGTTTCTTTTTAATTGTATTGGTTATTATATTGTTATTCTAAGCCCTAATGAAGGCCTACAATTTACTTTATCATATAAATTGTGAAATTAATTATGATTTATATCGTCTTTTCTGTTCGTAGTTCAATCATAAATTGAATGAACTAAAAACAAATTTGATCCCAGAATATAAAGAGTTGTATTTTCATTATTCATTAGTGAAAAAACTGTGATTTTTACAAAAAAAAAAAAAAAAAAAATTACTACACTGATTCACATATTGCAGCATTTATTAATTGATTGAACTTCCCTGTTAACTCATTTAGCTATTACAGTTTTTTTATTTTGGTGGAAATAGGTATAAGTGCACAATGATAACTTCAACTCTAGCAAAGGGGAGAAGACGAATTATAAATAGAAAGACTAATTATAAAGAATTGGTCTGAAGGCGGAGCACTTTTTGGGATTATGGCTAAAGTTGCATAGTGTTTTCTTCACTAATGAATTTTCCTATACCTACAAAAATAATCTGTGATATTACTTTCTCATTTTTGCTCACTGATTTGAATCTATATTTTAATCACATGTTTTTTGTCATAGATGGCAACCTAATGAAGGTTACCCTCGAAGCATTTCAAGCTCGCAAAACAAAGTCACAAGTAGCGCCGAAAGAAAAGTTGTCATTAAAAGGTATGAATAATTTATTATATAAAAAATAAAATTCATCAAGTTAATAATTTTAAGTGTTAAATTTTTTGGTATATGCTGAATTTTTAAGAGTTCGGTTGTTTGTTTTTGGTTTATTATTTTCAATTATAAACCTTTTTAATCGATCAAAAAAGAAATAAAAATTACCCCCCTCAAAATTTGAGAGCTTACGTTTCAAGGTATGTAGAAACCAAATAACAAATAAAATTTGTTCACTGTTTACGGTTTTTCATTGAAATTAGTAGACCAATTTTTTTTTTTTTTTTTTTTTTTTTAATTCGGCACAAAAATAATATTGCATTTAACTATGATCCTAGCGCATAGACGTTAATATCAGCCGATTATCTTAAAAATGGCAGCCAATCTAAAGTTATTTAATTCAATAACTAGGTTATTTTTTAGATGGAGAAAAATTGTATCAAAGTTTTCTAACCAAGAAACCACAAATAATTATAAAATATAAAAAAGAAGAGAAAAAATTACATAAAGAAAAGGTTGAATTTGGTTTTAGGATCAGGACACTGATACAAATATAAGAAAAGAAAAAAGGAGAAAAATTGAAATCTTGCCTACATTCAGAGTATATGCTAGTAACTCTGTTATTTTCGAACATAGAGAAGAAAATTCTATAGAGTTTTAGAATTAGTACACTGCTATTAATTATAAAACAGAGAGAAAAAAAAAATTAAAGTGTCACCTATTTATACGCCCATAACTCAGTTATTTTTTAAGATAAAGAAAAATGTGTATAGAGTTTTAGAGTCAGCAAAGCGCGAAAAAAAAAGAAATTATTCTAAATATTTAAGGCACAATTTAGAAGAGATGTAATTCCCCTAAAATTAGGTTATAATTGAATATAAATTAAAAATCGAAAATATTTTCGAGATTAAGTCACCACCACTGTTAATTAATCAACCAATCAATTAATAATTAAATAAATACCAACAATTGGAAACTAGCAGTAGTGATAGACCATATTCCTTTGAATTATTTATTGCCTTTCCTATTAGTTAATTGCCTTTAACCAGCTATAGATACAGTTATACTGTAATAAAGCTATTTGAAAATAATAAACCATACTGTAATAATTTGCAGCATTTTGGTTTATTATTTTCAATTATCAACCTTTGTAATCGACCAAAAAAATGAAAAAATTACGCCTGCTCAAAATTTGAGAGCTTACGTTTCAAGATGCATATAATCTGAATAACGAATAAAAAAAACTCCTTTCTTCCACCGTCCGCGGCATTTCTCTGAAACTATTGGACCAATTTTTTTGGAATTCGCCACAAAAATACTACTCCATACAACGATGATCTTAACACCTAGACGTTGATATCAGCTGGTTAGTTTTGAAATGGTGGCCGATTAAACATGATTTAATTCAATAATTCCGTTATTTTTGAAAATAGAGAAAAAATTTATTTAAGTTTTTTAACCAAAAAACCGCGAATAATTATATATAAGAGAAAAAAGAAATTTTTTGAAATTTTACCCATAAATACGCTCATAACTCAGTTATTTTTAGAGAAAAGTATGTATAGAGTTTTAGAATCAGTAAAGAGCGATAAATATTGAATAAAAAAAACTTGAGTTTTTCCATTCGCCTACAACAACGATGATGACCCACAATGGGGGTCGAAACGTTGGCAAAAAATAAACTGTTGAAACTACTCAATTGTTTCATTCACCGACTGCCAACCGGACTAATTCCTTTGTAATTCTCTACGGTCAACTAATTATATCCACTATGGTTCTGTTATTAGGTGTTAAGTTGTGTATTTTTCTACAATAAAGCTCTCTCTCATAAAAAATAATGTTACAAAAACTTTGTACTAACATTATTTCTAAGCTATAGTTGAAAAAAACAATTAATTACAAGAAATAGGAATCACTAATGAAGAATTTGTTTAGTTCTGTTTTATTTCATTACTAACAATATTTTTAAGTTTATACTTAAACATACATATAAATATATATGTATATATATATATATATATATATATATATATAGACACATACACACATACACACACACATACATAGTATCATTTATAATGACTTATTACATCATTAAAGGAATTGGAAGTTCTCTTTCCTCTTCACAACCCATGTGGATCTTTTAATAAAAATACAGTTCACAATATATCTATAATGAAAACAAAGTAACATCATTTCTTTCATATCCTTCTCCTATTTAACAAAGTATTATTAACAAGAATGTTATTTGCACTTCAGCTAAATCTTATTTACTAAATTTTAATGCACCTTAGAAATTATTCTTTACAATCAAATTACCACATGGATTATTCTAATGCTTACTTTACAATGATATTTTATAATCTTTATCTTTCTGCTTTTCAGGATCGGTTAATGCAGACAATGTTGACAAAAAAAAGCAGCAGCAATATCTGTGATATTGTTATTCTATTATTAGTTATTAATTTTGTTATATATTGCATAATAAATTGTTTTTTACATTTTCTGCTATTATATATATAATCATTTAAAAACCTTCACATTTTTTTTTTTATTCGATGATGAGTGAAAAAATTATTTAAATATATTTGTCTCTAGAAATTAAACTTATTTTAAAACATAACAGAATGTCTATTCTTATAAATGCTGCAAAAATTAGTCAAGTACTTTGAGATTAATTATCTCTTTTTATATATCTCTAATGGTGAATTATAACCAGTTATAGACACATTTTTATCTCTTAGTTTTTGTTGTTGCAATCTTTCTTGGCGATGTCCATCTACACCCAGCCCTAATTTTTCTATTAGTACAGCTGAATGATGACCATGTTCTTCCTCAAAATCTCTATTCAGTCTCATGGCCTGGTGTGGATCAAATTTCCAATTAGTTTTTTCATGCAATGTGGGAGTACCTACCAGCGATTCGAGAAGAACATTAATTACTCCACAGCTTATAGATGGCACCCAAAACTGAAATTGAAAAAAAAAAATCTGTTTTTACTCAATTTATATCTTGATAAACATAATTTACCATATTTCTATAACTTTTATTTTCATAACATGAGCTTAATTTTTTTTTTTTTTTTTTTTCTAAATATGTCTATTCAATACAGTAAAACTTCTCCTAATAGACACTCCTCCAAATTTTAAATATTCTGGGGAGATAAAGAAATTTTGATCTCTCTGCCATGGACAAGAAAACTAAAGACACTGAGAAATAAAGTTTACCTTTGTGAATGGAAACATACAATATGTTAGTAATTCAATAACCATTTTTAATGGTTTTACATTGTAATTCAATTACATGCTTGCATGTAAATATTTACAGATCATTTCCAAGTATTAAACCTGTAGCCACAACACTGCTGTCTGTTTAAAGAATTATTCTTTTGTGTAATATATCTATTCTTTTTAATATCTCTGGAAGTTTTTTTTTTTAATATAAACACTTAAATGAGCACTCATTAACTTTCTTTTGTCAATCAATTACTTTATTTCATAAGCATTCACATCTGTCAACGTTTCGGGGCTGTTTCCCCATTTTCAAGACTTATTTTTTTATTTTTTTAAAAACACTTTTTCACACATAACCCATCACTTCACTTCATAGCTCACTGCTATTCGTCCTCATGGGTGTTCAAGCCAATTCTTTAGTAATTCTTAATAAGGCGGATTGGGTGGAATATCCAGAGTGAAAACCTGATTGAAAAGGGTTAAGAAGAGGAAGAGAGTTGTGTTCTAGGTATGTGGAAAGCTGGTTTTGGTCTAATCTTTCTAACGGTTTAGATATGTTTTAAAGAATGGAAATAGGTCTGAAATCAGAGACGTTGGATGGAGAAGAAACTTTGTTAACAGGACGTACAACTAAATTTTTCCATGCTGTTGGAAAGATGGAGTTTTGGAGGGAAAAATTGTAAATGTGTAAAAGGATTGGAAGAATGGCTGGGAGGCAAAGTTTAATCAGTTTTACCGGTATGAGATCTGATCCATGGTCATTGGTTTTAGATTTGAGGACGGAGGAGAGTAGATCATCGGGAGTGATATAGAGAAAGAAAACATTTTCAGGATTAAATCGAATTCTAGAAGGCGAGGCTGGAAAAGTATGGTTTACGTAGGTATGAGATGGAAGATTGGTAAAATAGGAATTTTAGTTCATCGGCGGAAAAAAGATAATTATTAGAAGATTTAGAATTTATGACAGAGAGCCTTCTAAGGATCATCCACTTAGACTTAGGATCAGGAGCTTGGGTTAAAGATTCATGGAAGTACGGGACCTTGGAGCTGCGTATAGATGACTGGGGTGAGGTTTCGAAGATATTTAAAAGTATTATAATCATTAGGAAGTGCGGCGAAACCTCCTCCTGGCTGCATCTCTTCTGTTCATCAAGTCTCGTATCTCCGGGGTAATCCTAGGAGCTGGTGGACATCGGAACGTAGCAGTCTTAAGAGATGCATGATTATTTAGGAAAGCCAGCAGATTCGAGACATTCATCCAAAGAAGTGGAGGTATAGATGGATTCTAAAGAATGATGGAGTGGATCGAGGAAAGGATTAATATTTTCATTTGTTAATACGTCAAGATTACGCAATGTAATTTCCTTCGCGGCAATAATTGGAGTAGGTATATTGTAGGAGACACGAATAAGATCGTGTGAAGAGAGGAAAGTTTCTGGATACTGGGAGGAGGATAATAAATTTTGAGCTGAATCTAGTAAGATGAAATCTAACCACGTATCTGAATATTGGGTATAATGGGTGGGTTGATAGTGTACTATAAATAAATTAAGGGAATAGAAAAGGTCAATAAGATAGGATTTATCTGATGAATCAGCCAAAAAATTTATATTGAAATCTCCTGAAACAATTATATTATCGAACAGAGGAATATAGGTGAAAAGGGAAGGTTCAAATCGAACATGAGGGGGTCGGTACACTGTGACAGACAGGAGGGAAAAAGAGCCAGAGGAAATTCCAGTGAATAGGTATTCTATATGTGGGGAGTCAGTGGCGGGTGATTTGAGAAGGATTTTAGCTCTCAGGCTATCGTGGACGAACAAGCATACGCCTCCACCGGTCGATCGGATCTATCGTGATGAAAAAGAGAGTAGTTAGGGATTGATACAGAAGAGGAAGGAATATGAGGTTTGAGCCAGGATTCAGAGACAGAGATTGTATGGTAAAAATTATCTAGGAATTCTTCATAGTGCGCAGTTAGAGATTGGGCTTTATATGACACGTTAGTCATATGATGGGATGGATAGAGCTCATTTCTCTATAAAAGATGTTCCACTGGATATGGATTTTTGAATTGGTTAGGAATTAAGGAACAATTACAGTTATTATAGTTTGAAAAGCATACATTCTCTAAATGTATGTTCTTGCAATTACTGAAATATATCCCAAAAATCGAAATTAATAAATTTGACTATTAATTAATAAAACACTCAAAAGGTAGAAGCATACATATAAATCGAGAAAATTAAAAATATACACAATAAAAATGAAATAAAAAAGTGAATAAAAAATTCGAGAATTTGAGAAGCTAATAATGTCTTTAAGGCTTTAAAAAATAATATTAAAGAAGGAAGTAAGATTATAAAAAAAGACATATAATGCTGTGTAAAATAATAATTAGAAAAAAATAATACAAATAAATTAATTAAAGAAGATGAAAAAAGAAAAATAATAAATCTGAAATAAGTTAGAGGGGCTGAACGTGGTCCTCGGGGTCAGTCGAAAGCCTCGAGGTCGAAAGGAGAGTTGATAACTACAACTGGGTGGTCATCCGCTCGCCAACATTTCACTTTGCCGTTAATAAACCAGGCGTACTTCAATTTGCCGACGGCTCTTCTCTGCCGGACTTGCCAGTAGAGATGCCTGTTCTTCGGGGACATTTTGTGTCTCCAGCGCTTCGACTGCCTTTAAACGCTCGGCGTTCTCGAAGCTAATAGTCGCTTGTTTGTCGAGGGTATCTTTTATATCCTTTATTTCTCCGGTGTTGGCGGCCAGAGAGGACTTTAAATCTCTGATTTCCAACACAAGGTCCTTCAAGACTTTGAGTACGTCGGCCTCACTGTCTTTATGCTGGGGGACCGACAAGGAGGGGCTAGTACTTCTCTCCCCGCTGGGAAACCTCTTTATAGCCTTTTCGCAACTTGGACGGACCCATAGATTTTTAAGAGCTTTGATTTTATCTGTATCAAGGTCGTCGATTTTTAGGCACCTACTGTGATAGATCGTACGGCAGGTTTCAATGTTGCAGGTAAGGGTTGTTTTGTCATCACGCGATACTATCTGATTGCATTTAGGGCAGATGACCATTTTCGTAATGTATTATGAAAAAAAAGAAAAGGAACGAATGAATAATTTTTTTTTTTGTTTAATTACGAAATAACGAATGGAAAAAAGAGTTACACCCTCCTTAAGAGCTCTTGAGGTACTGGCCCTTATAGTTCCTTATCAACACTGTGTGATCGGTGTGCGTGTGTGTCCCCACTTCTTACTGTAACGTGGCTAACTAATTCCCTTAATAGAATTAAGAAAGTAATATCTTGCGGGTTTTTTTCGGAGAATCTTCTTCTATAATTAGATAAAATACTGCTTAACTGTTCAACTGCTCCAATTAACTCTCTTTCGAACCCTAATATCACTGTTTTAACTGATATCACTGAATAGTATACGAAAGCAGCAAGAACGTTGTCAACACTTTGGAGGCTAAGACCAGACTGGACTTTTATCTTGTTAGCATTGATAAAAGTCGATTAAATATATAAATTGAACAAACGTATGTTTTTAACATAGTAATATAGATGTATAATATGCCGTTGGGAAGTTAAAGATTCTAGAAAAAAAAATATCTTATATACAGAATAGTGAAAGTTAATGGAGAAACATGAAAAGCCGATAAAACTAACTGATTGTAGACAATAATATAATAGATTATTTACTAAAACACATGTTTCTATTGAAAATATATGTAATTAATTCTTTAAAAATTTATTTTCACGTCTAAATGTATTTTAAAATTCTTAAATCGATTATAATAACGGAGGCAAGTGACGGTTGTGTGTTGCGCGCACCAGATTTTTTGAACTAAATGACTCAGGGTTGTGATTGATTATCACCGAAATTGAAGAGCTGACCAGGTTTAATTGTGATCAGAACCACTGCACCAGTTTAAAGGACATTTAGACGAGCGAATGACTCCTGGTAAACTAAGAAGGGGGCTAGAGAAAGGGGCGGGGCTTTGCCAAACGCTGGGAAAACAACTCAAGAGCCAGGGAAATTAAAACGTCTAAACTGGTCCAGTGATTTTGGTCTTGTCTGGAAAATGTGGACTGCAGAAAGGGAAAGATTTCCAAATAATAAAACCTGACAAGTTAAGATTTTGATCATAATTAATTACAGCTTTGAAAAAAATCAATAGCATAAAATGTATTTATCTTTAAAAATTATTAAATGACATCATGGCAATAGAATAATACACACATATAAATATTTATTTGTGATTCAATAGTTTAAACAAATATTATTAATTTGTTGTCAATTTCTTTTTTTTAATATTGAGTATACTATATATTATATACTAATATTGTATTAAACAATTTATTGAACTATAACAATATTGCACCTTGTTAACTGTATTTAACACTGTTAACAATAAGAAATAGTTGACAGTACTTATGGTCATCATTTATTGATCTCAACCATATCATCCTTCATTAATTTCATATTTAGATATCTTTTATCCTCAATTAGTTATTTTTTTTTTTTTAAATACATGATAATGTATATGTTTGAACAAACCACTTTCATGATAGAATTTAAATTATTATTTTTATTAATATGGCTTTGACTTTACAGAGATTGGCAATTAATTTTCATCTTCATTTCTCTCTTTGATATTCTTGAGAACTACTCTAATGTTAAATTTTCTCGGGTGGAGTCTACAAAATCAAATGGGTTTGGCGGGAAACGACACATGACTAATTATATAAAATATTTTTGACGATAGCATGAAAAGGACTTCCTATCAAGATATTCATGAGATGCAATACTATCTTACACTAAATGAGCATTAAATTAAGTGGAAACAGAAATCTATGAAACAGTCAATGATATAGAGCTATTTTAAAAAAAAATTCTTTTACGGAAAAAGGAGATATCACTCGTTTCTAACATTATTTTGGATATTATCATGGAAATGGCTCTTCCTATGAGGATAATTATTATAAAATAAATTATCAAGTATTTAAGGAGTTTTAATATGAGAGATAACAGACATCTGTATCTTTGATAGTAACGTAGGAAGTGCTGTTTCCATTAACATGTCCATAATGAAAATGTAATTTACAAGCTAATAGTATTGTTGTTACATAGCCATAAAGATGTTAGAATGTTGTTAATATGTTAATAATAGTGTTTCCAAGTGATAAATGGTTCATAAATTAATGATGAATGGCCTTGGAATCATGAAAGTCTCTTCACCTTTATAATGATAACCTCGAATATTAATTTCCTTCGATATTATTGAAATAATTTAGACATTCTCGACTATCTCTTTTCCACTTTCCTCAAGATTCAATATCCTTAACAAAAATAACCTCAAATGAATAGTGACCAGAAGTTAATTGACTTTTTTTTTTTGTTTATTGTTGATTGATGAAGTATTTTAAATATTGTCCACAAAAAAAAAAAGGGGGTTTATTTACTACTAGCTACTATTCGTTTAAGGTTTCATATTAAAAACTATATATAGCACCTTTTTACAATTATCTTAAAAACGCCTTTAACGATTTTGATTAAACTCGCTGTAAGATTTAACGGGCTTTAACACGATGTAGGTTTTGTTCTGATTGAAATAGTTTGACTGGGCATAAATGCCTATAGCTGAAATTTTCTTCTTCTGAAATACCTTTAATTTTGTAGATTTGAATAAATTGACCTATCATCTGGTTAGCATTGATAAAAAATGGATAAATGTGTAAGTTGATCGAATTTGAAATACAAGAATGGAGAAATATGTTTTAATGCAAGTTTTGTATTTTTGTACATAAAAACAGTAATATAGACGTATAATATACCGTCGGAAAGCTAAATCATTTAGAACAAAATATTATGTTATAAAAAAAGTAGTTAAAGTTGACGGAGAGTGATGAAAAGCCGATAAAACTAACTGATTGTCGTAGATAATAATATTGATTATTTAATAGAACACATGTTTCTATTGAAACTCTAAGTAATCAATTCTTTAACAATTATTTTCATCTCTAAATGAATTCGAATATTCTTAAATTGATTTTAAGAACGGAGGTAAGTGAAAGTCGTGTGTTGTGCCCATCAGGTTTGTTAATTTAAATCAAGGAATATATTTTTACATCCGGAGTTTAGCGAAACTTTAAAAAGTTTATGGAAGCTAGTAACATTTACTGGGAAAAAACACAAGCTTAAATAATGATTGATAATGACGTAATCGAAATTCCAGTATTAAAAAAATTCTATTATATATTATACAAATAAAATGAAAAATATCTCTATAGCAAATGAATCACTTACCAAGGGTACAAGATATAGTCCTAGCCACATTGTCTAAAGTGGAATGAATCGGTGAAAGGATGTTGGCGAGTTGGTTGCCGTTGGCTAATGGACTGTTGCAACTCACAACCCATTGACGCAATATCTTCATCATGTCTAAACTTCCTCAGTCAAAAGCTTAGCCAATAGCAGGAATCCGTTTGATTCGTAGTCCATCGTATTAAGAATTTTTTTTTTTTATAATGTTTATTGAGATATATTCGTATTACAATTTGTTTTTAAGTGAACAGTAGTAATACTGATACGAGACCACATTCACACAATATATACAGAAAATAATGGTTAAGTCAAATTACATAAAGTATAATATATATATATATATATATATATATATATATATATATATATATATATATATATATACATACACAAAAAAAAACTACAACGTAAATTTGAGATAAATACAAATGGGCCTTCCCTCCAGTTGTAGAGTGAAAAGCGGAATCCAAGAGATCCGAGCGCCTCTCTCTAGCCGCGTCACCGGTGTGAGCCAGTGAAGCCTGAGTTATGGCGCAATAGCTACAAACAGTAGATGAGTGGAGGATATGATCAGTGTCAGAACTCCAGTAAAAATGTTTACAAAACGTCTCGCGGGCACTGCCGTTTTAATCTTCGAGGAGGATTGTAGGGATGGGTGAGCTGGATAGGGATTATGCTAGAGTTTTAGGATGATGAGTAAGCTTCTGATGAAATATGGAAAATTGAGATGGTACCAGGTCTAAAATAAATGGAATATTAAGGTTGTGGTGTAGGGTACAGTCGGTAACGTAATAAGAAGCATTAACTATTTTTCGAAGGACTTCGGATTGAAAGGATTGGATTCGTTTGATGTTAGAATATTTAGCTTTCCTCCACAGTTCAAGTCCGTAGGTCCATATAGGTTTCAGTACTGTCTTGTATATTAGTAATTTTTTGTCAACTGTAAGATGAAATTTTATGTTTAGTGGTCTGTACAATTGGCCGAATCTGCGGTTGAATTCTTTTCTTTTAAGCCTTATACGTGGGTTCCACGTCAGTGTTTTGCCTAGCAAAAAGCCAAGATACCGGACTGTGTCCGAGGAAGGAAGCTGTATGGAAGTGAAATTAACCATTGGACAGGATTTGCGTCGAAGGGTGAAGGTGAAGTGTGTGCATTTCCTTTCGTTAATACGCCAAGCATTACACCAGTCTTCGACAAGCGAAAGGTGCCTTTGAAGATTAAGCGATGCTGCTTCATGACCGGAATTGGATGACAAAATGGCGGTGCCATCAGCAAATGTTGCCAGAAAGGTATCGGGATTGGTAGGCATATCGGCGATGTAGAGGACGGTTCCCAAGACGCTGCCTTAATGAACACTAGCCTCAACGATATAATGTTTGGAAAATTCTGAACCATAGCGAAGTCGGAAGGAGCGGTTTAATAGATAGAATCGGAGCACTAGGTGTAAGGATTGGGGTAAATGGGTTTTGAGCTTAAAGAGCAAACCCGGGTGCCACACCTGGTCAAAAGCTTGAGCTATGTCCAGAAAGGCACCCAAACAATACTCCTTGCACTCAAGGGCGGAGGAAATGTGGTCCACAACTTGGAGTCCTTGCTGAACCGTGGAATGTTAAGAACTAAATCCAAACTGATGCGAGAGAAAATTTTGAAATTTGGCAAGGATTCGTTTTAGTAGGAGCTTTTCGAAAAAATTTGAGAGGATCGAAAGTAGGCTAATAGGTCTATAAGATGTCGTGCTGTTGGAAGGTTTGCCTGGTTTTAGTAAAAGGATGATAGTTAAGTGTTTCCATAAGAGAGGGAAATAGGTAGTGCGTAGGATAAAGTTATAGAGATATGTAAGGAATGTAATGTCTTTAGGTGGAAGTTGTCTTTCGATCTGAGAAGTAAGGAAATCTTATCCAGGGCATTTATGGAAAGGATTTTAAGAAGATACTTGACCTCAGAGGGACTGACCTGGTTTATGATCTTTTGTCCAGTAGGAAGGGGAATTGGGAGGTAGAAGATGAAAGCGTCGGGAGTGGAGTGCAGACTGCAATGTTCGTCCACGAGAATTTGTGGTTCTAGAACCCTAAGTTGGTGCTTGGCGTTTAGTTCTGCACCCAGAATAACGTGATTCCCCAAGGAATTAAGGAATGGTTCCAAATTGGGCAGAGGAAATGAGATGTTTAGGAGGGCAGCATGCTGAATTAGTGACTTGCCGCACTTTATAGTCTATCTCCTTTAGTTATTCTTTAATAGCTTCAACTGGTGTCGAGGGGTGTAGGTTTCTGATTACAACCCTTAAAGCTCTCTCTTGGCGTAGCTGATAGGTAAGGAAATCTGCTTTGGTATCAGGTAGATATTTCATTATTTTTCTGTATGTCTCTGCAGTAGTAGTGGATATTTTGGTGTCATTAATTCTACTCATACAGTTGTAGCTAGTAGAGTCTGTAATTTTGTTCAATCGCGCACACAACAACTGGAAATTTTTAATATTTTTGACGAATATCGGATGAGGCTGCGGTTAACTGGCGGTAGGAGCAGATTTCATGATTTCTTTTGCATTATGTAGGATCTGAAAAGGATTTGGTGTGAAAAACGGAGATTCGCCAGTCGTCCCTTGTGACGATGTGCCAGGTTGTGGTTCAGATTCTGCATTAGTACTCAAAGGGGTTGCTTGTAGATTTAATCGTTTATTAGTATCACGGCGGAGTCTTTGTTTTGTAGGAGACAGGATTGAACAACTAGATCTAGATCCTTTAGTTAGAGCTTTGAAGGACATTGTTACGTGGAAAAAAAAAAAAAAAAAATTAAATTATTATGAATTTGAGTTAAATAATAGTTGAGATGTTTCTTTAATGCCTCGAAGAGGGTTACTCAAAATATAAAAATGTTAAAAAAAAAAAAAAGAAAAAGAAAACACATGTTGATAGGATTTTGTTTTTTTCGTAAGTGTTGTGTAAAATGTTTTTGGGAACCGCGAGAGCGAGGCCCCATTGTAAGTGAATGAAGAAAAACATTTTTAAGTGTAATACTGTGTAAAGGTGTGGTGACGTCATATGAGTCCATAGCTCATGGGATAGGTAGGTGTATTCAGACTGTGAGGTAATGAGTTCGTAACCACCTGTTATTAATAACTTTTTTTTTGTTTGTAACTTTAATTTTAATTTTTTATTTATTTTCATTAAAAATATTATTAATTTAAAGTGTTTCGCTATTTACCTTATTTTTTTTTTTTTTTATTTAACAAATAGCGTGGCGCTCGAGATAAATTTGTTGTGGAACCCGCCCGTCTCCACTGATTATCTGGGGCATAGTTACGGTTAGGGAATTCTTTTTTTTTTTTTTTTTATTAAAATTAATTCTTTCTGCAAGTTTTAACCGTAACGAAATGGCGCCCGAAATAGGGACAAGTAAAAGCATAAATAGAATAATAAATTAATAGAAAAGTACAATTTTATTTTAAAATATCAAATTTATAGATAATAGTTTTATTTAATAAATTTTTTTTTTCTAAATTAAAACAAAATGAATGTCGATAGACTTATTAAGGAAGAATTAGAGTATGAATTGAAGATTCGTGGGGTAGCTGGTTTATTGACGGTAGACGAAATGAAGAAAAAATTTCGTACCCTTTTAAAATTAGAGAGTACAGGAAAATATGTAGCCCTTGTTGTAGATATCCTGGCTGGACCAGAATTGAGTGTGTGTGAGGAAAAACTTGCAGCAATCGAGACAAAAATATTGGGTATCACGGCATCCAGTACCGCGGGAGAAATAGATAAAGTAGATACGGGATTACAACATCTCATAAATCGTTTAAACCGAATTTCTACTGAAGATTCTTTTGAAAGTGTAAAGAAAAGCGAGGCTGTTACAAAGTGTCTCGAATTGTGAGAACTCTTCGAAGACAACGCAGGCCACTCATCGACTGGAAAAAAGGATCCCGTACACTCTCAACGCAGTGAGGGAGTAGAGAACATGGGGAAATCACATGAAAATATCCAAAGCCAAGCGACAATGGTTCAACCAGACTTAGGCGCAGCTGGAGCGACCTATGTAATAAAGAGAACCCAAATTCCCATAAGAGATTGGGGTGTTCATTTTACGGGGGATGGCGACGGTCTAAGCATACATGCGTTTCTGGAAACCGTAGAAGATTTACGTCTGGCGAGGAGTACCACAGAAGAAGACCTCTTTATGACAGCGTACGATTTGTTTAGAGAGCCAGCACTAATTTGGTTTAGATCAATCCGATGTGAAGTGTCATCTTGGTCCGAACTTGTCTCTGAATTGAAGGCTGAATACACCCCGTTAGATTACGAAGATCGACTTTGGGAGGGAATCAGGAGAAGAACTCAACGGCCTACAGAATCAATCGGTACTTTCGTAGCCGTCATGAAAAATTATTTTAACAGGCTCTCAAATGTTCCTACAGAACAAGCGATGGAAATGGGGAGAAGAACAAGAAGCAGCTTTTAACTTACTAAAAGAGAAACTGGTTACCGCACCTGTTCTAGCTTGCCCTGACTTTAGCAAACCATTCTTTTTGCAGACTGATGCCTCTAACACAGGACTTGGAGCAATCTTGTTCCAACAGTACCCTGAAGGAGACCGTGTGATCGCATATGCTAGCCGCAGCTTGACGTCAGCGGAGAGAAAATATAGTGTTACTGAGCAAGAATGCTTGGCAGTACTCTGGGCCGTGGATAAATTTCGACCATATTTAGATGGTATGGATTTTACCGTCATCACTGACCACATCGCGCTGAAATGGCTAAATAATGTTAAAGATCCTCAAGGTCGTTTAGCTAGATGGGCCCTGAAGTTGCAGCAACTTTACCATTATCCACCGACCTGGGAAACAAAACGCAGCAGCTGACGCTTTGCCCCGATCATATGAGTTCCCAATAGCCAGAATTGATATCGGAGAAGAAATAACCGATAACTGGTACAAGAAGATGTTAAACCGAGTGGAAGAGGAGCCAGCAAAGTACCCGAATTGGAGGGTTGAAGAAAATAAGTTATGGAAATGTATTGTAGATGGAAGAAAGCTATTGGGAGATGATAACAGATGGAAGCTAGTAGTGCCGAAAGATCACCGGAAAAGAGCCTTATGGGAATGCCATGATCGCGAGATTTCTGGGCATTTTGGTTGCTTTAAAACATTGCAACGTTTAAGGGAGAACTACTACTGGCCTGGTATGGCATCGGATGTAGTGAAGTGTGCTTAGCGAATAAACCAGAGCAAGTAAAACCAGCAGGTCTCATGGGGAAACAGCGAGTTGTCACTCACCCGTGGCAAATAGTGTCAACGGATTTGATGGGACCATTTCCAATGTCATCCAACCGGAAGAGATTTATTATAGCATTCACTGATTGCTTCACAAAATATAGTGTTATTGTGGCGATTCCAAATTCAACTGCTGAAGTGGTTGCCAGGATAATGGAAAATGAGGT
The DNA here is from genome assembly GCA_023052935.1 of Piezodorus guildinii. Lineage (NCBI taxonomy): Eukaryota > Metazoa > Arthropoda > Insecta > Hemiptera > Pentatomidae > Piezodorus > Piezodorus guildinii. The sequence continues at coordinate 6,276,475 of CM041295.1, read as the reverse complement.
TTTTCTTAAATTTGGTGTCCTGCAAGTTATAATTTGTGATAACGGTCCTCAATTCAAGAGTGATGCCTTTAGAAAGAAAGCAGGAGAATATAAGGTCAAATTATGGTTCACACCAGCTTACCATCCACAGGCCAACCCGATGGAAAGACCAAATAGAGTGATAAAAACACTTCTGGCTTCTTATGTAAAAGAAAATCACAAAAAATGAGATAAACACTTGCCGAAGTTAGCGTTTGCCATGCAAACAGCGGTACATAAAGTGACAGGATACTCGCCGGCCTATCTTAACTTTGGACGTGAGCTCTCTACATCAGGACATGATCATCCTCCGATTAGTGATGAAGAGATCGTGCCCGAGCGAGACAATAGAAAAAACTATGTGGCTAGATTCAAGGATCTGCCACTACTCCTTGAAGACGTTCAAGATAAGTTAAATAGGGCCTATGAAAGAAGCAGAGCCACATACAACTTAAGAAGACGATCGCAAGAGCACAAAATCGGAGATGTCGTTTGGAAAAGAAATTATGTTCTCTCAAACGCGGCGAAAAATTTCAGTAGAAAGTTAGCTCCAGCGTTCACAAAGTGTAAGGTCATTGCAAAGTTTGGCTCTCAGACTTACCAGTTGCAGGATATGGATGGCCATGATGTTGGGAAATGGCATGTTAAAGATATAAAAACGAGCCCAGGAGATAAATAGCGGAATATAATTTGTTTTCTTTTTTTCTCCGGGAAAGGGAGAGATTGTTACGTAGAGAAAAAAAAAATTAAATTATTATGAATTTGAGTTAAATAATAGTTAAGATGTTTTTTTAATGTCTCGAAGAGGGTTACTCAAAATATAAAAATGTTAAAAAAAAATAAATAAATAAAAAAAAAAAAAACACATGTTGATAGGCTTTTGTTTTTTTCGTGAGTGTTGTGTAGAATGTTTTTGGGAAGCGCGAGAGCGAGGCCCCATTGTAAGTGAATGAAGAAAAACAAACACAATTATCACTGTGGAGGAAATCCGTATTTGGATATTCTAATTATCATCTTTTTAGAAATAAATCCGTAATTAGGATCGGGGGTTCTGAATTCCTTTGTCATTTTTTCTTTTTATTGAAATTGTGTTTAGTTTTTTCGTTCTGTTTTTTATTGGATCGAAGACTATATATGTACTTCTTATAATGACAGATGATTATTATTGCAAGGAATTTTTCACGTATCACGGGTTTCACGGAATATGTATCAAGAGTATTTTTATTTAAGTTTCCACCTACAATTTCTGGAAGCACTTTTATTAATTAACAAAACATTTATAGCATATCAATAGGTTCCTATTTTTATTTCATTTCACAATGTTTTTAATGCTATATTTCATGGATTTTGATTCAGTAGGACACTTGCCATAATTATAACCGATAGAATTTTGAAAAAATAAATAAATTTCCTTAGGCATATACGTATATAAATATTTTAAACTAAATATACGTGTTTAAGTAATTCAGTTCATTACAACTTTATTCATCTATGAATATTTAAATATTTCAAATTATACTGGTTATTTAATGTTTGATTATTATTCTAATTATTGTAAAAACTAACTAAATATAAGTTTTATGTTATTGGTTTGAAATTTAATTTCACACTTTCTAGTTAGCTAATACAAAAATATATCTTGCTATTTATCAACATTAAAATACTTTTATTCTACTATCAAAATTAGTATTAATTTTGGTTATTTAGTGATATATCTCGATTCTATAATATTTATAAATGTTTCTTCCTGTAAGAAATTACAATTTTATATTGAATTTCGTAGCATAAATGAAAATTAGATTAAATATACTTGTTAAAAAATAATGTGTTTTAATAAGTACTAGAGCTATTGTCCTGGTGAATTCTGGGAATTTTCCCAGCATGGCTTTTGACAGTCATTAGGATTAACTGCCATAGCCATCATTATTCTTCGTTATTATTATTATCTAAAAAATTGAAGTTATTAAATATTTTAAAAATTAATTCCTTTAAAATTTACACAGAAATATTAAGATTTTTCAACCATCACAAATATATCAACAAAATAAAATTTAAAAAAATATTCAACAAGTGTCTGTAAAATATGTTGGCTAAACTGATTCCCTTCAGTCCATGATTCTCATTTAGTGTCGAATAGTACAGTGTAAAAATAATATTAAGAAAATATTTAAATACAAATTAGAAAATGGACAGAGAGTCGACATCTACTTCAAGGACATTTAATGAAAGTAATGAGAATTCTATTTTGTCGATATTGAATGTTGTATTTTATCAAATTCTTTCCCGTAATAAGACAAACATTACAGCGGTTTGCAAATTAGGTCAACCAATTCAAAAAGTTGTAAAAGGGTCTCAGTTTGCATCCAGTAACTTTCTTAACCATCTTAAACCTGTTCACGAGGAGAAGTACCATCATTAAAAACAATCAGGGAAATGTAAAAAATAACAATGATAGACACCATTAAGAAAACAACCGCATTTCCCTACAAAATTTCAATTACTTGACAAAATATTTCTCAAAGTGAATTTTCGGACAGAATAGTTACATTTATCATTAACACTATGAGCCCAATATCTATAATTGAAAATTCTACCTTTATAAATATTTTTAAAGGCTTCAACGTAACTCTACCAGGAAGAAAAGGGGTCACCAAATTAATTTTAGAAAAACAAAGCGTTAACAGACAAAATTAAAGAAGATTTAAAAAACGTGAAATATCTTTGTATCACTGCTGATTTGTGTTCAGGAGGAGGAGAAGGAGCTTTTTTTGAGTGTCCTGCCACTGGTTAAGTGATAGTTACCAGCGTAAATCGGTAGCATTGGCTTCCCAACGATTTATTGGCAGTCACACGTATGATAAAATAGCAAAGCAATTACACAGTGTGACATGGTTATGATTAAGGTCCAGGTTCTTAGAAAATAAAATTATTAACGATCTTCTACTTTATTTCCTTTGTGGCATACAAGCATACGGCAAAACATATTCTTCGTAACACCAACTAAAATTAATTAAATAATAATCAGTTTTAAAAATAAAAAAGGAAATAATATCAAATAATCTTCAAAGTAAAGTTAACAGAGGATGCTTACCGCTGGGTATATTTTAAATATATATATGACGGAAGAAAATTAAATAAAAATATCCTTATACTGCTCCCTGCTAACTCGGTACTTCCATACATGGATACGTTACGAGACTTTCTACCGGAATGGCCTAAGATCGCGGAATTCCGGTACCTCCACGGTACTTCCTAGGCGGCGACACTGTACTTTCCATATGTAGGCTCAAGTTTAAAACACCGGGCGGACGAAACCGAGCGGGAAAATTAAAACTTGTTACAACAGTGTAATTATTAGGTACGGAATTTGAATGGAGCAACTGACGGGAACAATAACGGACAACGCATCAAATTTTGTAAAAGCGTTTAAGGTTTACGAGACGAATGTGAGGGCCTAGATTTGACAGAAATCGCAAATAAACTTGGGCGATGAGCGCGAGGCTCAAAGTGATATATCATATTACCAAGGCATATCCGGTGTGCTACACACACAATTAATTTAGTATCCACAAATGATTATAGAAATAAAAAATATCAATACATTAATACTAGACACACTACTGCATTTTTTAAGTTTCATGCACTATGGAAAAAAACAAATTATCCAAAAAGCGCTGAAATAATCCAGGAAATATTAGGTCTTTCTTTGAGTGTTCCCGGAATAACACGCTGGAATTCATTCCAAGACAGTTTAAAACAACTAATTGATAATAAAACTAAATCCAAACTTTCTGAGCTGTATCAAAAATCGGGTCTAGTTTATTTCTCATTAAGTGTAATGGAATACTTGGGAGAATATGAAACTATCCTAGAACCTTTGGCTCAGGCGACAAATATTTTACAAGGAGGAGAAAATGTTTTTTATGGATGCTTATTGCCTAGTTTGATGAGCCTGAAAAGTAGATTAGAGAATGAGAAAAAAAGAAACATGACTCCTGTTGGAGTAGCATCGATAAATGCCATTTTAGATGCTATTGATTCGCGTTTTTTCAATATAGTAACATTAAGAGACCTAAATTCGTTGAATGCAGCAGTGGTCCACCCCTGTTTTAAGTTTAAGTGGTATAACCTATTCCAGAGAACCAGTAACGAAAAAACTAAACTTGCTATCACAAAAGACGAGATAAAAAAACTTACAATAAATGAATGTACCAATATTTATCAACACAGGGAAGATAAAGTAGAACTAATAAATATTGAATCCGATCAAGACAATATTTTGGAATTTGAAGAGGAAAGTCGAGAATCATCATCAAATTTAGAAGGAGGCTATAGTTCTGATTCAAAAGCTGAAGTTGAATTATTTAAAAGATAAGAAAAAATCGCTAGACCTATTGAATAATTACCCTCTAGTCAAAAAAGTTTTCTTGCAATTTAACACTAATTTGCCATCATCAGCTCCTGCAGAAAGACTGTTTTCATTTGCTAAATAATAAATGCACCAAGAAGGAATGCCATTTCGGATCAATCGTTTGAAAAACTAGTAAAAAGCAATAGCATAGAAAGATTATAGTAGGTGAATTTTTTGTGTATTTACATGTCATCTTTATAATGCCACTTTATTGATTACTTCTAAAAATATATAATTATTTTTTGTTTTGCATTTTATTTATTCATCATCTACAAACCTACAAACTCCAACTCCATTCACCAACTCCGCTAGAATTAAAGAGAGCAAGTTAAATATGAACTTTAGAAAAAATTGTTTGTTTTTTTATTTTTGAATCTTCATTCAGCATAAGCACTATCTAATTCATCAAAGAAATTGAGTCGGGATTTTCTTCCCTTTTATTTAAATATATTGCAATATATTTACTTACTTAATAATTAACAAAATAAATATAATTGCGCGTAATTATAATTTAAAAAATCAAATTCAAAAATGCACAGTATATCCAGAATTTTTTTTATTTATCAATTTAAAAAGAGGTAATTTTATTTTCAAGAAACTAAAAAAATTCTTGTTAAAAAAAAAAAAAATAGCAAAGACAAGGCCCACATTCAGAACTAAAATCTAATAGTAAATTTTAAGATATTATCTTTAAAAAGATTATATTTAGTACATCCATCAATCGGTTTTCATACAAAATTACAATTACAATATTTGAAAACGCACCAGTGCATTATAAAAAAAAATTTGAAATATCAATAATATGTACAGCAACAAAAAACATCAAAAGTCTACGCGCGATCCTGAACCCGATACCAAAAATGGAATCGGAACCCACGAAAACCTAATAACCAATCCCTATATCAATAAAAACATAATGCGAACAAGAAATCGAAAAGTCTACGCGCGATCCTAAACCCGATACCAAAAATGGAATCGGAACCCACGAAAACCTAATAACCAATCCCTATATCAATAAATACATAATGCGAACAAGAAATCGAAAA
>CM041295.1:6247636-6270900 GCA_023052935.1 Piezodorus guildinii | reverse complement strand
TCAATAAATACATAATGCGAACAAGAAATCGAAAAGTCTACGCGCGATCCTAAACCCGATACCAAAAATGAAATCAGAACCCACGAAAGCCTATAAACCGATCCCTATATCAATAAATACATAATGCGAACAAGAAATTGAAAAGTCTACGCGCGATCCTAAACCCGATACTAAAAATGGAATCAGAACCCACGAAAACCTAATAACCAATCCCTATATCAATAAATACATAATGCAAACAAGAAATCGAAAAGTCTACGCGCGATCCTAAACCCGATACCAAAAATGGAATCAGAACTTACGAAAACCTAATAACCAATCCCTATATCAATAAATACATAATAAAAAAAAAAAAAAAAAACCTGTACCACTACAACCCATGAAGGGTCTTGGGCTCAGTACATATAGAGATTCGTACTGTTTCTAGGCCAACGGCAGTGCAATGAGGTGATTAGGCCTTAATCACGCTCAGCCGCCAGGTTTTTCCCCAATTAATTTGGGTACCCACTTTATAGAGGCTGGGTCTGCCCCAGGAGGGTCTCCATACCCTAGGGTCGCCCCCCGACTGAATTAACAGAATAAATAATATTTCTGCCACAGCCGGGATTCGAACCCAGGACCCGGAGCACAGCAGACTAGTGCTCTATCCACTAGACCACGTCGCTCCCATAATGTATTTATTGACTTATTGATTTATTTATTTATTGATGATGTATTATCCCATAAATACATAATGCGAACAAGAAATCGAAAAGTCTACGCGCGATCCTAAACCCGATACCAAAAATGGAATAAGAACCCACGAAAACCTAATAACCAATCCGTACATCAATAAATACATAATGCGAACAAGAAATTGAAAAGCCTACGCGCGATCCTAAACCCGATACTAAAAATGGAATCAGAACCAACGAAAACCTAATAACCGATCCCTATATCAATAAATACATAATGCGAACAAGAAATTGAAAAGTCTACGCGCGATCCTAAACCCGATACCAAAAATGGAATCAGAACCCACGAAAACCTAATAACCAATCCCTATATCAATAAATAAATTATGCGAATAAGAAATCGAAAAGTCTACGCGCGATCCTAAACCCGATACCAAAAATGGAATCAGAACCCACGAAAACCTTGTAACCGGTCGCGGTTGTCGGCACCGGTTGGCAGAACCTGCTCCATTGTAACCTTACCTCTTGTTCCCTATGTTAGCTTATAACTTACCTGTATCTCCTTATCTTTTCTTTTAATTTTCCTTTATGTAAAACTTCCTTTTATTTTGTCATATGTTCATTTCTTTGTTTGTTGCTCATTACCTTTTGTATATATTGATTGTAAATATTTTAATATTGTACATAAATTGTTGCATGGTAGTAATTGCATGTATTTTATTTTGTAGATAGAAAATAAACTATATTAGAAGTATTTTGATAGTTGCATTGCATGCCCAAAACAAACTAACCCAGCCCTTCTCGCTGAGCTTAGCTGGAAAAGCAAATTACCTTTTTTTATGACAGGGTATGTACCAAATTTTATTTTTCCTTATTTAGCACCAAAAGTGGATAAAGCTACCTGTATCTGGCCTAACCAGCCTGGCGCCCTTCTAATTAACTTTGAAGTGGAATATCCTGGTCATAAAATAATTGGCGACCAACTTATGGGCCTGGTAATGCTAATGCAATACCTTTTGTAAAGTAATTTCTTTCTTTTATTATCTTATATTATAATTATTACCGTTAGTGGTTATTTAGTTTAATTTATTTTGTTTATTTAATGAAATAGAAGCAGTTTTACTGAGTTTAGAAACAATTTGGTTCATTAATATGCATGTATATATTCATTTTAAGTGATAAGTATTTTATTTTGTTTAAGCAATTGCTAATATCTCTTTCTAACAAGGATATACCTTTTCTTAAAATTCAATTCAATTATTATTTGTTTAAAATTAAGTTATTGGAGATAATTGTCTTAATAACAGCAAGTAAGGTTATAATTTTGTTTTGTTAGTTTCACTTTGTGTTTTATTAGCTTAATGTTGATTAGTTTTATTGATTAGAGTATATAATTATGTTTTATTGTATTAAGATTAATATGTTTTCTATTGTGGAGTTACATTTTTAGTTTATTGAAACTTGTAAATAACTTACTGGTTAGTTAAGGTTATAATACCCAGGTAGAGAACAACTAAAGTCACTTTTCCTTTACTTATTTAATTAAATCACAGTTATTATTAATATTCTGCATTACCTTTTTATTAATTTGCTTGTGTTTTTTTAATATATCTATGAGTGAGCCAACAAATGAAACAATAGATCCCTCACTATCACTAAAGCCCAAACTTAACTGGATCTATTGTAACGGTTGCACGGTCAATCACAACACGGAGGTTACACGACGGTTTTTCAGGTCCCTCAGTGTTGCCAGGTGGAAAGTAATTTAATTATTAATATTAATTTTTTACCTGCAACACTGAGGTAACCAACCAATTACCTGCATTGTGTGCATCGTGTGTACCTTGTTGTTTTGTGGTAGGATCTTTAAAAATTTTGTGTGTGTGGATTTAAAAAACATTTTTTTAAAATTTAATTTATTCTAAAGAAGAAGCTTATTTTTTATTTCTCATTTTTCATCATTTTAATTGTGTTTCCTACCGTTTTTTATTTAATTAAAATAACTTTTTATTTCGAACTTTATTTATTTTATTATTACCCAACATCCATCAAAGTGGTGACCCCGACGTGATTGACCGTGCAACCGTTACATCGGTAGCAGAGCGTGGTTCGTCTATCTGGATGACATTCTGATAGCTTCATCGTCGGAGGAAGAACATCGCACCCACTTGGAAGAAGTCTTTAGACGACTGGACCAGCATGGATTGACTATCAACCCGCTCAAGTCGACGTTCTGCAAGGACGAAGTCGAGTTTCTTGGCTTCCTTGTTACCTCGCAGGGCATCAAACCTCTCCCGAGTAAGGTCGACGAAATCGCCGAATTTCCACGTCCTGCTACCAAGGGCCATCTTCGACGCTTTCTGGGGATGATCAACTTCTACAGAAGATGCCTCCCCAAGGCAGCAGAAGTTCAGCGCACTCTACATGCTCTGATTGGCAACAGTAAGAAGAATGATAGAACGCCAATCGAATGGACTCCTGAAGCTGAAGAAGCCTTCGCCAGATGCCAGCAGAACATTCGAGAAGCAGTCACACTCGCGCATCCATCGTCTGATGCTGAAGTCTCTCTCGCTTGTGATGCTTCCAACACAGCGATGGGAGCAGTTCTTCAACAACGAGAAGGACAACATTGGAGACCCTTAGGATTCTTCTCAAGAGCTCTTACGGCAGCTCAACAGGGATACTCCACCTACGACCGCGAACTCACCGCTATCTTTAACGCAGTCAAGCATTTCAGGCCTTGCATCGAAGGAAGAGTTTTCAGTATTCTCACTGACCATAAACCTCTGGTTTATGCCTTCTATCAGAAGCCCGGAACAGCAACACCCATGAGGATTCGCTATGTGAACTTCATTAGCCAATTCACATGTGATATCCGACATGTTTCGGGAGAAGAAAACAAAGTGGCCGATACTTTGTCAAGGTTAGAGGAAATTCGCAGCCCGGATGATATGGAGAGCATTGTCGAAGCCCAGCAGGAAGACCCGCTGATTCCCGAGTTACTTCGGAACCCGAACTTGCGTTTGAAACTGGTCGAACTCCCGCACTCGAACAAGCCACTTCTTTGTGACTTCACAACTTCGAAAGCTCGACCGTATGTTCCTACTCCTCTGCGTCAGAACATCGTTAAGAAGATTCACGAGCTCAGCCACCCTGGAATCCGAGGGACACGCCGCCTGGTGTCTCAGAGATTCTTCTGGCCGAATATGAATTCTGACATAACGACTTGGACCCGAAGCTGCATCGCTTGTCAACGCTCAAAAATCCATAGACACACCGTTTCACCTCCCGGCATCTTCGCTCCAGCTGGTCGATTTGAGCACATTCATGTCGATATAATCGGACCTCTACCGACATCGGATGGTAAACGTTATTGCCTTACTATGGCAGATCGGTACAACCGCTGGCCGGAAGCTGAACCGATTGAGGATATCTCCGCTACAGTGGTTGTATCAGCACTCTACAAATCCTGGATTTCCAGATTTGGCGTCCCAACACGCATCACAACGGATCAAGGCCGCCAATTCGAGAGCGAACTTTTTTCGAAACTGCTGAACCTCCTAGGAACTCGGCGATGTCGGACCACTGCGTACCATCCTCAGTGCAACGGCACTATCGAGAGATGGCATAGAACTTTAAAGGCAGCCCTAACTGCACATCTCATTACCTCAAGATCTTGGACGGAACTATAGCCCACAGTCCTCCTCGGCTTGAGAGCAGCTATTAGGGATGACAACTGCACAAGCGCCGCAGAAATGACGTATGGTCAACCCCTGCGACTTCCTGGGGAACTGTTGGAATCGACTGCAAAACCAGAGGAACCTGATGGATTTCTGCGTAGGCTAAGGGAACACTTGAAGCACCTGCAGCCTGCCCCGCATAGACCTAGTCAAGGGCCAACCTTCATTCCGAAGGACTTAAGAACTTGCACACACATCTTCTTACGAGACGACACGGCCAGGAAACCACTGACTCCTCCCTACTCTGGACCTCACCTTGCGATCGAGAGAGGGGAGAAGACTTTTGTGATCCTGCTCGCCTCCGGAGAGAAGACCGTCAGCGTGGACCGCCTGAAGCCGGCCTACACCTTGGAAGACCCCACCACTCCAGCCACGTCACCACCGACTACATCGCGACAGCAACCTCCACAAACTGACAACGCCCCCGCCACAGAAGCTGACCAACCCTCATCGGACAAAACAACTCGAAGAGGACGTCGCATCCGACTCCCTGTTCGCTTCTGTGACGAGGTCATTGGGGGGAAGTGATGTAACGGTTGCACGGTCAATCACAACACGGAGGTTACACGACGGTTTTTCAGGTCCCTCAGTGTTGCCAGGTGGAAAGTAATTTAATTATTAATATTAATTTTTTACCTGCAACACTGAGGTAACCAACCAATTACCTGCATTGTGTGCATCGTGTGTACCTTGTTGTTTTGTGGTAGGATCTTTAAAAATTTTGTGTGTGTGGATTTAAAAAACATTTTTTTAAAATTTAATTTATTCTAAAGAAGAAGCTTATTTTTTATTTCTCATTTTTCATCATTTTAATTGTGTTTCCTACCGTTTTTTATTTAATTAAAATAACTTTTTATTTCGAACTTTATTTATTTTATTATTACCCAACATCCATCAAACTATCAAAATAAAAAGGAAGAGTTGATAGAACTTTTACAATCATTTAAATTACCAACTGAGGGCACAGTTGAATTGTTAAGACAACGTTTAAAAGACCATTTCATAAAATATCCCAACTTGTGGACTGTGTCTTCTCAAACTGCTATAACAGTCGATATGCCTTTTGATAAACAAAGCTCAGTGTTGCCAGGGGCTTCAGCGTCTCCCCAAAAATATTCTCCGTTTAACTTTTCTTTCTTATCTCATAACTCTTTTCCTCAGTTTGATGTTAAATTTTGTAGTAGATCGAATTCAATTAGCGCAGAAGACTTTTTACTAAGAATTAATGATAGAAAAAAAGCATGGAAAATCGATGATTGGGATATGCTTAACTACCTCCCGGAGCTATTGGAGGGGACACCATTAAATTGGTACCGACTTGAGAGGGACTCCTGGAACACCTGGGATGAATTTGAATCTTCGTTCCGAAAAACCTTCTTTCCTTACGATTAGCAGGAAAAACTTAATAAGGAAATTGATAGGCGAACTCAAGGGGAAGATGAAAATATTTTTGATTTCATAATTTGCCTTAAAACACTTTTTAAAAGAAAAGAACACCCTCTTTCGGATGCTGAACAGGTAAGGATCGCATATAATAATATGCTGCCTAAATATCAGCTGTACATTAGGCTTTCGGAAATTTCATCTTTATCGAAATTAATTGAAGCGGGCCAAGTCTTTGAAAGGATACAAGATCGTTCGAAAACGTTTCGTCCACCTCCAACTAAAGATAAATGCCTCGTTCCAGAAGCAGCCTATGTACCGTTAGATAAACATTTTGGTAAGTCCAGTTTGAAATCTGTATCCTCAGTTGAATCTTCCAAGAAGATGGAAAAGGAGAAACCCAAACCTTCTAAAGAGGACAAGAATACAACTTTATCGACTGCCGCAGGAAGCCAGAAAAGGGGTTCCGAAAATAAGGATAGCTCTCATATTTGCTGGAATTGTCTAGATGTAGGCCATCGCTACCCAGAATGTAAAAAGGAGAGAACTGCCTTATTTTGCTATCGTTGCGGTAAGAGAGGGGTGACTTGCCGTAAATGTCCTTCATGCAAAAGGTCGGAAAACTAGCAAGTGGTCAGATTGGTGGAGTCTCGCCTGACCATGTTACTAAGTTAAATGACTCCGAAATGTCTTATTTAGAACTAAAGGAATCGACTACCGACTCTGTTTCAACAATTAACAGAGGGGAAAATCGCTATTTTGTAAATTTATTTTCAGACGATATCGTTGTACCTGCTCTTGTTGATACTGGAGCAACACATTCTTACATTGGATCAGAGGGACTTACATTGTTAAAGACTTCCCAACTATCCTACTTAGAGATCAAACCTTACCGAGTAACTTTAGCTAATGGTATAGAAGAAGAAGTCCGTACTGCTGTTGCCTTCTCTGCCAGCATTGAGAACCATAAATTTGATATTTTCCTTGCCGTACTACCAACGCTATCTGTACCATGTTAGTTAGGATTGGATACCCTAAAGAAATTTGGGATAATTATTGATATTTCTTGCGGTATATGGTGGTTTAAGGATAAGCCTGACACCAGGTATACCTTTTCTTCGAATACTTCAAAACCTTTCGTGAATGAGATAGGTATTAAGAAGTTGACTCCAGTGGAAGCCACCGAGTTGGAAGAACTTTTGGAGGTACGAGTTCAAGCTGACAAGTGCGCCAAAGGGATGACAACTCTAACCGAACACATCATTGATGTGGGCGACCACAAACCTATTAAACAAAGGGCTTATCCAGTGTCTCCAGCGCTTCAGGAAGCTATCAACGAAGAAGTTGACAGGATGTTGGAAGAGGATATAATTGAACCATCGCATAGCCCATGGTCCAGTCCCATAGTAATGGTTAGAAAACCAAGTGGGAAATACCGATTCTGCGTTGACTTTCGCAAGGTGAACTCTGTGACGAAAAAGGATGTGTATCCTTTACCAAATATGACCTGCCTACTTGATCAACTACGCTCCTGCCGTTATTTATCGAAAATTGATTTGGCGCAAGCGTATCACCAAATTCCGCTGGCACCGGAGAGTAGAGAGATCACTGCGTTCATTGTGTTAGGTAGAGGACTATTTCACTTTAAGAGACTACCTTATGGATTGTGTGGCGCTCCTGCCACCTTTCAACGACTCCTGGATAAAATAATCACTCCCGATATGGCTCCAGCTTGCTTTGCCTATTTAGATGATATAGTCATAGCAACAAATACCTTTAATGATCATCTCCATTATCTGAAACTTGTCTTCAAGAAGCTTCAAGAGGCTGGTTTAAAAATTAATTTTGAAAAATGTATGTTCGGATGTTCCGAAATTAAATATCTTGGATTCATTGTAAATGAACAAGGTCTTCAGGTGGATCCGGACAAGGTTGAACCGTTAATAAAGTTTCCCTCGCCACAAAATGTTAAGGAGCTGAGAAGGTTTATAGGTATGGCCGGTTGGTATCGTCGCTTTGTGGCTAATTTTGCCGACTGTGTAAAGCCCTTAACACAACTCTTGAAGAAAGGACAAAGATGGATATGGACCGAAGATCAAGAAGAAGCTTTCAGAACTATTAAATCTCTACTCACCTCTTCACCAATTTTAGCTAGGCCTGACTTTTCTAGTACATTTCTCTTACAAACGGATGCTAGTTCAGTAGGCTTAGGTGCTGTACTAACGCAAAGGATTCAAGATCAGGAAAAAGTTATATCTTACGCTAGTAGAGCGCTTCAAGGTCCTGAATTAAATTATAGTGTTACCGAAAAGGAATGTCTTGCCGTCCTCTGGGCCATCAGGAAGTTTCGGCCTTATATTGAGGGATACCATTTTAAGGTAATAACGGACCACGCTAGCCTTAAATGGTTGAATAATTTGAGAAATCCTTCAGGACGACTCGCTAGATGGGCCTTGGAACTTCAAGGTTACGATTATGAAGTTATATATCGTAAGGGATCCGCTCATTCATTACCGGATTTCTTTTCTCGTTTACCGCCCGTCTGCATGGAGAATAGTGAGTCGAACATCATCAACTCACTTTGCACCCTCAGCCCTCCATGGGATACTAACAGTACCGATGAGTGGTACAAACAGAAATGTGGAAATGTTATTGAGCGGCCTCAAGACCACCCAGATTGGAAGGTTCGAGACGGCTATTTATATCGACACATCATGGAAGATGTTGAGTTAACATTAGAAGATGACTCTATATCTTCGAAACTAGTGCTTCCCGAAGAACAACAACTGGAGGTGTTGCACGAGAATCACAACCGTCCCGAAGCTGGACACTTAGGGATCGAAAAGACGCAAGAAAGAATTGCTCGACTTTACTATTGGCCTGGAATGACTCGTGCAATTTCAAATTATGTAAGAAGATGTAAGGTGTGCCAACTAGCTAAGCCTCAACAGCGTCTTAGCGCAGGTAAAATGAATCTCAGAAAATTCACTAAGCCTTGGGACACTGTTGCCGCAGACATCCAGGGACCATTTCCCAGGTCATCGAATGGGTTTTGCTATCTTCTCGTTTTCCTGGATACCTTTACGAAATGGACTGAAATCATCCCTCTTCGGACAGCTACCGCCAAAACAGTCTCTAAAAACTTTCGTCAATTTATTATCTTTAAGTGGGGTACGCCTCGAATACTTCACACGGACAACGGCACCCCGTTTGTCAATAAAATTATGGAAGACCTTGCCAAGAGCTTTGGTATAACTCTTAGTAAAACTCCACCGTATTGGCCACAAGCAAATCCAGTTGAAAGGACTAACCGTGTAATCAAGACAATGATTGCCTCTTTTGTCGGAGAGAATCACAAAACTTGGGACTTATATCTTCCCGAATTCAACTTTGCACTCAACACGTCATGGCACGCTTCCTTAGGATGCACTCCAGCGTAAACCTAATAACCAATCCCTATATCAATAAATACATAATGCAAACAAGAAATCGAAAAGTCTACGCGCGATCCTAAACCCGATACCAAAAATGGAATCAGAACCCACAAAAACCTAATAACCAATCCCTATATCAATAAATACATAATGCGAACAAGAAATCGAAAAGTCTACGCGCGATCCTAAACCCGATACCAAAAATGAAATCAGAACCCACGAAAGCCTATAAACCGATCCCTATATCAATAAATACATAATGCGAACAAGAAATCTAAAAGTCTACGCGCGATCCTAAACCCGATACCAAAAATGAAATTAGAACCCACGAAAGCCTATAAACCGATCCCTATATCAATAAATACATAATGCGAACAAGAAATCGAAAAGTCTACGCGCGATCCTAAACCCGATACCAAAAATGAAATCAGAACCCACGAAAACCTAATAACCAATCCCTATATCAATAAATACATAATGCGAACAAGAAATCGAAAAGTCTACGCGCGATCCTAAACCCGATACCAAAAATGAAATCAGAACCCACGAAAGCCTATAAACCGATCCCTATATCAATAAATACATAATGCGAACAAGAAATCGAAAAGTCTACGCGCGATCCTAAACCCGATACCAAAAATGGAATCAGAACCCACGAAAACCTAATAACCAATCCCTATATCAATAAATAAATTATGCGAACAAGAAATCGAAAAGTCTACGCGCGATCCTAAACCCGATACCAAAAATGGAATCAGAACCCACGAAAACCTAATAACCAATCCCTATATCAATAAATACATAATCCGAACAAGAAATTGAAAAGTCTACGCGCGATCCTAAACCCGATACTAAAAATGGAATCAGAACCTACGAAAACCTAATAACCAATCCCTATATCAATAAATACATAATGCGAACAAGAAATTGAAAAGTCTACGTGCGATCCTAAACCCGATACTAAAAATGGAATCAGAACCCACGAAATCCTAATAACCAATCCCTATATCAATAAATACATAATAAAAAAAAAAAAAAAAACCTGTACCACTACAACCCATGAAGGGTCTTGGGCTCAGTACATATAGAGATTCGTACTGTTTCTAGGCCAACGGCAGTGCAATGAGGTGATTAGGCCTTAATCACGCTCAGCCGCCAGGTTTTTCCCCAATTAATTTGTGTACCCAGTTTATAGAGGCTGGGTCTGCCCCAGGAGGGTCTTCATACCCTAGGGTCGCCCCCCGACTGAATTAACAGAATAAATATTATTTCTGCCACAGCCGGGATTCGAACCCAGGACCCGGAGCACAGCAGACTAGTGCTCTATCCACTAGACCACGTCGCTCCCGTAATGTATTTATTGATTTATTGATTTATTTATTTATTGATTTATTTATTTATTGATTTATTTATTTATTGATGATGTATTATCCCATAAATACATAATGCGAACAAGAAATCGAAAAGTCTACGCGCGATCCTAAACCCGATACCAAAAATGGAATCACAACCCACGAAAACCTAATAACCAATCCCTATATCAATAAATAAATTATGCGAACAAGAAATCGAAAAGTCTACGCGCGATCCTAAACCCGATACCAAAAATGGAATCAGAACCCACGAAAACCTAATAACCAATCCCTATATCAATAAATACATAATGCGAACAAGAAATCAAAAAGTCTACGCGCGATCCTAAATCTGATACCAAAAATGAAATCAGAACCCACGAAAGCCTATAAACCGATCCCTATATCAATAAATACATAATGCGAACAAGAAATCGAAAAGTCTACGCGCGATCCTAAACCCGATACCAAAAATAGAATCAGAACCCACGAAAACCTAATAACCAATCCCTATATCAATAAATAAATTATGCGAACAAGAAATCGAAAAGTCTACGCGCGATCCTAAACCCGATACCAAAAATGGAATCAGAACCCACGAAAACCTAATAACCAATCCCTATATCAATAAATACATAATCCGAACAAGAAATTGAAAAGTCTACGCGCGATCCTAAACCCGATACCAAAAATGGAATCAGAACCCACGAAAACCTAATAACCAATCCCTATATCAATAAATACATAATGCGAACAAGAAATCAAAAAGTCTACGCGCGATCCTAAATCTGATACCAAAAATGAAATCAGAACCCACGAAAGCCTAATAACCAATCCCTATATCAATAAATAAATTATGCGAACAAGAAATCGAAAAGTCTACGCGCGATCCTAAACCCGATACCAAAAATGGAATCAGAACCCACGAAAACCTAATAACCAATCCCTATATCAATAAATACATAATGCGAACAAGAAATCGAAAAGTCTACGCGCGATCCTAAACCCGATACCAAAAATGAAATCAGAACCCACGAAAGCCTATAAACCGATCCCTATATCAATAAATACATAATGCGAACAAGAAATCTAAAAGTCTACGCGCGATCCTAAACCGATACCAAAAATTAAATTAGAACCCACGAAAGCCTATAAACCGATCCCTATATCAATAAATACATAATGCGAACAAGAAATCGAAAAGTCTACGCGCGATCCTAAACCCGATACCAAAAATGAAATCAGAACCCACGAAAACCTAATAACCAATCCCTATATCAATAAATACATAATGCGAACAAGAAATCGAAAAGTCTACGCGCGATCCTAAACCCGATACCAAAAATGAAATCAGAACCCACGAAAGCCTATAAACCGATCCCTATATCAATAAATACATAATGCGAACAAGAAATCGAAAAGTCTACGCGCGATCCTAAACCCGATACCAAAAATGGAATCAGAACCCACGAAAACCTAATAACCAATCCCTATATTAATAAATAAATTATGCGAACAAGAAATCGAAAAGTCTACGCGCGATCCTAAACCCGATACCAAAAATGGAATCAGAACCCACGAAAACCTAATAACCAATCCCTATATCAATAAATACATAATCCGAACAAGAAATTGAAAAGTCTACGCGCGATCCTAAACCCGATACTAAAAATGGAATCAGAACCCACGAAAACCTAATAACCAATCCCTATATCAATAAATACATAATGCGAACAAGAAATTGAAAAGTCTACGTGCGATCCTAAACCCGATACTAAAAATGGAATCAGAACCCACGAAATCCTAATAACCAATCCCTATATCAATAAATACATAATAAAAAAAAAAAAAAAAACCTGTACCACTACAACCCATGAAGGGTTTTGGGCTCAGTACATATAGAGATTCGTACTGTTTCTAGGCCAACGGCAGTGCAATGAGGTGATTAGGCCTTAATCACGCTCAGCCGCCAGGTTTTTCCCCAATTAATTTGTGTACCCAGTTTATAGAGGCTGGGTCTGCCCCAGGAGGGTCTTCATACCCTAGGGTCGCCCCCCGACTGAATTAACAGAATAAATATTATTTCTGCCACAGCCGGGATTCGAACCCAGGACCCGGAGCACAGCAGACTAGTGCTCTATCCACTAGACCACGTCGCTCCCGTAATGTATTTATTGATTTATTGATTTATTTATTTATTGATTTATTTATTTATTGATTTATTTATTTATTGATGATGTATTATCCCATAAATACATAATGCGAACAAGAAATCGAAAAGTCTACGCGCGATCCTAAACCCGATACCAAAAATGGAATCACAACCCACGAAAACCTAATAACCAATCCCTATATCAATAAATAAATTATGCGAACAAGAAATCGAAAAGTCTACGCGCGATCCTAAACCCGATACCAAAAATGGAATCAGAACCCACGAAAACCTAATAACCAATCCCTATATCAATAAATACATAATGCGAACAAGAAATCAAAAAGTCTACGCGCGATCCTAAATCTGATACCAAAAATGAAATCAGAACCCACGAAAGCCTATAAACCGATCCCTATATCAATAAATACATAATGCGAACAAGAAATCGAAAAGTCTACGCGCGATCCTAAACCCGATACCAAAAATGGAATCAGAACCCACGAAAACCTAATAACCAATCCCTATATCAATAAATACATAATGCAAACAAGAAATCGAAAAGTCTACGCGCGATCCTAAACCCGATACCAAAAATGGAATCAGAACCCACGAAAACCTAATAACCAATCCCTATATCAATAAATAAATTATGCGAACAAGAAATCGAAAAGTCTACGCGCGATCCTAAACCCGATACCAAAAATGGAATCAGAACCCACGAAAACCTAATAACCAATCCCTATATCAATAAATACATAATGCGAACAAGAAATTGAAAAGTCTACGCGCGATCCTAAACCCGATACTAAAAATGGAATCAGAACCCACGAAAACCTAATAACCAATCCCTATATCAATAAATACATAATGCAAACAAGAAATCGAAAAGTCTACGCGCGATCCTAAACCCGATACCAAAAATGGAATCAGAACCCACGAAAACCTAATAACCAATCCCTATATCAATAAATACATAATGCGAACAAGAAATCGAAAAGTCTACGCGCGATCCTAAACCCGATACCAAAAATGAAATCAGAACCCACGAAAGCCTATAAACCGATCCCTATATCAATAAATACATAATGCGAACAAGAAATCTAAAAGTCTACGCGCGATCCTAAACCCGATACCAAAAATTAAATTAGAACCCACGAAAGCCTATAAACCGATCCCTATATCAATAAATACATAATGCGAACAAGAAATCGAAAAGTCTACGCGCGATCCTAAACCCGATACCAAAAATGAAATCAGAACCCACGAAAACCTAATAACCAATCCCTATATCAATAAATACATAATGCGAACAAGAAATCGAAAAGTCTACGCGCGATCCTAAACCCGATACCAAAAATGAAATCAGAACCCACGAAAGCCTATAAACCGATCCCTATATCAATAAATACATAATGCGAACAAGAAATCGAAAAGTCTACGCGCGATCCTAAACCCGATACCAAAAATGGAATCAGAACCCACGAAAACCTAATAACCAATCCCTATATTAATAAATAAATTATGCGAACAAGAAATCGAAAAGTCTACGCGCGATCCTAAACCCGATACCAAAAATGGAATCAGAACCCACGAAAACCTAATAACCAATCCCTATATCAATAAATACATAATCCGAACAAGAAATTGAAAAGTCTACGCGCGATCCTAAACCCGATACTAAAAATGGAATCAGAACCCACGAAAACCTAATAACCAATCCCTATATCAATAAATACATAATGCGAACAAGAAATTGAAAAGTCTACGTGCGATCCTAAACCCGATACTAAAAATGGAATCAGAACCCACGAAATCCTAATAACCAATCCCTATATCAATAAATACATAATAAAAAAAAAAAAAAAAAACCTGTACCACTACAACCCATGAAGGGTTTTGGGCTCAGTACATATAGAGATTCGTACTGTTTCTAGGCCAACGGCAGTGCAATGAGGTGATTAGGCCTTAATCACGCTCAGCCGCCAGGTTTTTCCCCAATTAATTTGTGTACCCAGTTTATAGAGGCTGGGTCTGCCCCAGGAGGGTCTTCATACCCTAGGGTCGCCCCCCGACTGAATTAACAGAATAAATATTATTTCTGCCACAGCCGGGATTCGAACCCAGGACCCGGAGCACAGCAGACTAGTGCTCTATCCACTAGACCACGTCGCTCCCGTAATGTATTTATTGATTTATTGATTTATTTATTTATTGATTTATTTATTTATTGATTTATTTATTTATTGATGATGTATTATCCCATAAATACATAATGCGAACAAGAAATCGAAAAGTCTACGCGCGATCCTAAACCCGATACCAAAAATGGAATCACAACCCACGAAAACCTAATAACCAATCCCTATATCAATAAATAAATTATGCGAACAAGAAATCGAAAAGTCTACGCGCGATCCTAAACCCGATACCAAAAATGGAATCAGAACCCACGAAAACCTAATAACCAATCCCTATATCAATAAATACATAATGCGAACAAGAAATCAAAAAGTCTACGCGCGATCCTAAATCTGATACCAAAAATGAAATCAGAACCCACGAAAGCCTATAAACCGATCCCTATATCAATAAATACATAATGCGAACAAGAAATCGAAAAGTCTACGCGCGATCCTAAACCCGATACCAAAAATGGAATCAGAACCCACGAAAACCTAATAACCAATCCCTATATCAATAAATACATAATGCAAACAAGAAATCGAAAAGTCTACGCGCGATCCTAAACCCGATACCAAAAATGGAATCAGAACCCACGAAAACCTAATAACCAATCCCTATATCAATAAATAAATTATGCGAACAAGAAATCGAAAAGTCTACGCGCGATCCTAAACCCGATACCAAAAATGGAATCAGAACCCACGAAAACCTAATAACCAATCCCTATATCAATAAATACATAATGCGAACAAGAAATTGAAAAAGTCTACGCGCGATCCTAAACCCGATACCAAAAATGGAATCAGAACCCACGAAAACCTAATAACCAATCCCTATATCAATAAATACATAATGCGAACAAGAAATCGAAAAGTCTACGCGCGATCCTAAACCCGATACCAAAAATGAATCAGAACCCACGAAACTATAAACCGATCCCTATATCAATAAATACATAATGCGAACAAGAAATCGAAAGTCTACGCACGATCCTAAACCCGATACCAAAAATGAAATTAGAAACCCACGAAACCTATAAACCGATCCCTATATCAATAAATACATAATGCGAACAAGAAATCGAAAAGTCTACGCGCGATCCTAAACCCGATACCAAAAATGAAATTAGAACCACGAAAAGCCTATAAACCGATCCCTATATCAATAAATACATAATGCGAACAAGAAATCGAAAAGTCTACGCGCGATCCTAAACCGATACCAAAAATGAAATTAGAACCCACGAAAGCCTATAACCGATCCCTATATCAATAAATACATAATGCAAACAAGAAATCGAAAAAGTCTACGCGCGATCCTAAACCCGATACCAAAAATGAAATTCAGAACCCACGAAAACCTAATAAACCAGATCCCTATATCAATAAATACAAAATGCGAACAACAAACGAAAAGTCTACGTGCGATCCTAAATCTGATACCAAAAATGAAATCGAACCCACGAAAACCTATAAACCGAATCCCTATATCAATAAATACATAATGCGAACAAAAATCGAAAAGTCTACGCGCGATCCTAAACCCGATACCAAAAATGAAATCAGGAACCCACAAAACCTAATAACCAATCCCTATATCAATAAATACATAATGCGAACAAGAAATGAAAAAGTCTACGCGCAGATCCTAAACCCGATACTAAAAATGGAATCAGAACCCACGAAAACCTAATAACCAATCCCTAATATCAATAAAATAATTATGCGAACAAGAAATCGAAAAGTCTACGCGCGATCCTAAACCCGATACCAAAAATGGAATCAGAACCCACGAAAACCTAATAACCAATCCCTATATCAATAAATACATAATGCGAACAAGAAATCAAAAGTCTACGCGCGATCCTAAATCTGATACCAAAAATGAATCGAACCACCGAAACCTAATAAACAAATCCCTATATCAATAAATACATAATGCGAACAAGAAATCGAAAAGTCTACCGCGATCCTAAACCCCGATACCAAAAATAGAATCAGAACCCACGAAAACCTAATAACCAATCCCTATATCAATAAATAAATATGCGAACAAGAAATCGAAAAGTCTACGCGCGATCCTAAACCCGATACCAAAAATGGAATCGAACCCACGAAAACCTAATAACCAATCCCTATATCAATAAATACATAATGCGAACAAGAAATGAAAAGTCTACGCGCGATCCTAAACCGATACAAAAATGGAATCGAACCCACGAAAACCTAATAACCAATCCCTATATCAATAAATACATAATGCAAACAAGAAATCGAAAAGTCTACGCGCGATCCTAAACCCGATACCAAAAATGAATTAGAACCCACGAAACCTATAAACCATCCCTATATCAATAAATACATAATGCGAACAAGAAATCGAAAAGTCTACGCGCGATCCTAAACCCGATACCAAAAATGAAATGAACCCACGAAACCTATAACCATCCCTATATCAATAAATACATAATGCAAACAAGAAATCGAAAAGTCTACGCGCGATCCTAAACCGATACCAAAAATGAAATTAGAACCACGAAACCTATAACCGATCCCTATATCAATAATACAAATGCGAACAAAAACGAAAAGTCTACGGCGATCCTAAATCGATACCAAAAATGAAATCGAACCACGAAACCTATAAACCGATCCCTATATCAATAAATACATAATGCGAACAAAAATCGAAAAGTCTACGCGCGATCCTAAACCCGATACCAAAAATGAAATCGAACCCACTAAAACCTAATAACCAATCCCTATATCAATAAATACATAATGCGAACAAGAAATGAAAAGTCTACGCGCGATCCTAAACCGATACAAAAATGGAATCAGAACCCACGAAAACCTAATAACCAATCCCTATATCAATAAATAATTATGCGAACAAGAAATCGAAAAGTCTACGCGCGATCCTAAACCCGATACCAAAAATGGAATCGAACCCACGAAAACCTAATAACCAATCCCTATATCAATAAAACATAATGCGAACAAGAAATCAAAAGTCTACGCGCGATCCTAAACGATACCAAAAATGAAATCGAACCCACGAAACCTATAAACCGATCCTATATCAATAAATACATAATGCGAACAAGAAATCGAAAAGTCTACACGCGATCCTAAACCCGATACCAAAAATGAATCAGAACCACGAAAACCTAATAACCAATCCTATATCAATAAATAAATATGCGAACAAGAAATCGAAAAGTCTACGCGCGATCCTAAACCCGATACCAAAAATGGAATCAGAACCACGAAAACCTAATAACCAATCCCTATATCAATAAATACATAATGCGAACAAGAAATGAAAAGTCTACGCGCGATCCTAAACCCGATACAAAAATGGAATCAGAACCCACGAAAACCTAATAACCAATCCCTATATCAATAAATACATAATGCGAACAAGAAATCAAAAAGTCTACGCGCGATCCTAAACGATACCAAAAATGAAATCGAACCCACGAAACCTATAAACCATCCCTATATCAATAAATACATAATGCGAACAAGAAATCGAAAAGTCTACGCGCGATCCTAAACCCGATACCAAAAATAGAATCAGAACCCACGAAAACCTAATAACCAATCCCTATATCAATAAATAAATTATGCGAACAAGAAATCGAAAAGTCTACGCGCGATCCTAAACCCGATACCAAAAATGGAATCAGAACCCACAAAACCTAATAAACCAATCCCTATATCAATAAATACATAATGCGAACAGAAAATTGAAAAGTCCGCGCGATCTTAAACCGATACAAAAATGGAATCAGAACCCACGAAAACCTAATAACCAATCCCTATATCAATAAATACATAATGCAAACAAGAAATCGAAAGTCTACGCGCGATCCTAAACCCGATACCAAAAATGGAATCAGAACCCACGAAAACCTAATAACCAATCCCTATATCAATAAATAAATTATGCGAACAAGAAATTGAAAAGTCTACGCGCGATCCTAAACACTGATATTAAAAATGGAATCAGACCCCACGAAAACCTAATAACCAATCCCTATATCAATAAATACATAATGCAAACAAGAAATCGAAAAGTCTACGCGCGATCCTAAACCGATACCAAAAATGAATCAGAACCCACAAAACCTAATAACCAATCCCTATATCAATAAATAAATTATGCGAACAAGAAATCGAAAAGTCTACGCGCGATCTAAACCCGATACCAAAAATGGAATCAGAACCACGAAAACCTAATAACCAATCCCTATATCAATAAATACATAATGCGAACAAGAAATGAAAAGTCTACGCGCGATCCTAAACCCGATACTAAAAATGGAATCAGAACCCACGAAAACCTAATAACCAATCCTATATCAATAAATACATAATGCAAACAAGAAATCGAAAAGTCTACGCGCGATCCTAAACCCGATACCAAAAATGAATCAGAACCCACGAAAACCTAATAACCAATCCCTATATCAATAAATAAATTATGCGAACAAGAAATCGAAAAGTCTACGCGCGATCCTAAACCCGATACCAAAATGGAATCAGAACCACGAAAACCTAATAACCAATCCTATATCAATAAAAATAATGCGAACAAGAAATTGAAAAGTCTACGCGCGATCCTAAACCGATACTAAAAATGGAATCAGACCACGAAAACCTAATAACCAATCCCTATATCAATAAATACATAATGCAAACAAGAAATCGAAAAGTCTACGCGCGATCTAAACTGATACCAAAAATGGAATCAGAACCCACGAAAACCTAATAACCAATCCTATATCAATAAATACATAATGCAACAAGAAATCGAAAAGTCTACGCGCGATCCTTAACCCGATACCAAAAATGGAATCAGAACCACGAAAACCTAATAACCAATCCCTATATCAATAAATACATAATGCGAACAAGAAATCGAAAAAGTCTACGCGCGATCCTAAACCGATACCAAAAATGAAATCGAACCCACGAAAGCTATAAACGATCCTATATCAATAAATACATAATGCGAACAAGAAATTGAAAAGTCTACGCGCGATCCTAAACCCGATACAAAAATGGAATCAGAACCCACGAAAACCTAATAACCAATCCTATATCAATAAACATAATGCAAACAAGAAATCGAAAAGTCTACGCGCGATCCTAAACCGATACCAAAATGGAATCAGAACCCACGAAAACCTAATAACCAATCCCTATATCAATAAATACATAATGCGAACAAGAAATCGAAAAGTCTACGCGCGATCCTAAACCCGATACCAAAAATGAAATCAGAACCACGAAAGCCTAAAACCGATCCCTATATCAATAATACATAATGCGAACAAGAAATCGAAAAGTCTACGCGCGATCCTAAACCCGATACCAAAAATGAATTAGAACCCACGAAAGCCTGTAAACCGATCCTATATCAATAAATACATAATGCGAACAAGAAATCGAAAAGTCTACGCGCGATCCTAAACCCGATACCAAAAATGAAATTAGAACCCACGAAAGCCTATAAACCGATCCTATATCAATAAATACATAATGCGAACAAGAAATCGAAAAGTCTACGCGCGATCCTAAACCGATACCAAAATGAAATTAGAACCCACGAAAGCCTAAACCGATCCCTATATCAATAAATACATAGTGCGAAAAGAAATCGAAAAGTCTACGCGATCCTGAACCCGATACCAAAAATGGAATCAGAACCCACGAAAACCTAATAACGATCCCTATATCAATAAATACATAATGCGAACAAGAAATCGAAAAGTCTACGCGCGATCCTAAACCGATACAAAAATGGAATCGAACCCCGAAACTAATAACAATCCCTATATCATAATACATAATGCAACAAGAATCGAAAGTCTAGCGCGATCTAAACCGATACCAAATGAATCGAACCACGAAACCTATAAACCATCCCTATATCAATACATACATAATGCGAACAAGAAATCGAAAAGTCTACGCGCGATCTAAACCCGATACAAAAATGAATTGAACCACGAAACCTTAACCATCCCTATATCAATAAATACATAATGCGAACAAGAAATCGAAAAGTCTACGCGCGATCCTAAACCCGATACCAAAAATGAATTGAACCCACGAAACTATAACATCCCTATATCAATAAATACATAATGCGAACAAGAAATCGAAAAGTCTACGCGCGATCTAACCCGATACCAAAATGAAATTAGAACCACGAAACCTATAAACATCCTATATCAATAAAACATAATGCGAACAAGAAATCGAAAAGTCTACGCGCGATCTAAACCGATACAAAAATGAATGAACCACGAAACCTATAACCGATCCCTATATCAATAAAACATTGCGAACAAGAAATCGAAAAGTCTACGCGCATCTAACCCGATACCAAAAATGGAATCGAACCCACGAAAACCTAAATAACATCCCTATATCAATAAATACATAATGCGAACAAGAAATCGAAAAGTCTACGCGCGATCCTAAACCCGATACCAAAAATGGAATCGAACCCACGAAACCTAATAACCAATCCCTATATCAATAAATACATAATGCGAACAAGAAATCGAAAAGTCTACGCGCGATCCTAAACCCGATACCAAAAATGGAATCGGAACCCACGAAAACCTATAAACCGATCCCTATATCAATAAATACATAATGCGAACAAGAAATCGAAAAGTCTACGCGCGATCCTAAATCCAATAAAAATGGAATCAGAACCCCGAAAAGCTAATATTTGATCTTGCCATAATTTATTTTTTTTTTTAATTATTTCATTTGTCTCTACCCAGAGGGTCATTGGCATGTTTTGAAAATTAGACTATTATTATATTTCGTTTCTTTGAGGAACGTGAATAGTTTCATAAATTAAAACATAAAAGGAACAAGATGAGGAAGATGGTTGGGGGTGCGGTCATAAATTAAAAACACACATTTAATATAAATGTTATTTTAATTATGTGCCGACGTTTCGGCCTACAATGTGGGCCTTCATCAGGGCTAAAAGAAACAAGATAACAACCAATGTAATTATAGACTTAATAATGCGTTAGGTATATAATAATAATATGACAGTAATAAATTATGGGAACATAAATAATATTAAATGTAATTATTTATGTTATATTATTATATTAAATTAAATTATTTATGTTCCCATAATTTATTACTGTCATATTATTATTATATACCTAACGCATTATTAAGTCTATAATTACATTGGTTGTTATCTTGTTTCTTTTAGCCCTGATGAAGGCCCACATTGTAGGCCGAAACGTCGGCACATAATTAAAATAACATTTATTTTAAATGTGTGTTTTTAATTTATGACCGCACCCCCAACCATCTTCCTCATCTAATTTCTCAACGGTCAACAAAACTCCATCATTATAAAAGGAACAAGAATTGGAAAAACTAAACCAAGAAAAACGGATAATGTTGAATAATTGTATTTTTAATTTTACCAAAAAAACATTATATTTTGAGAGATTAAATAAAAAAAAGTGTGTATTATTAATTCTTATAAATAATCCTAACTGTATGATTTGTAATTCTTTCTATTTTTCTAATTAAAATTTGTTATCAATGAACAATTGCAATTAATTACCTAATTTAATTAATTGAATCTAATGGTGAGTTTTTAATTAATTAAAAGTATTTATTTAGAGGTGCAATTAAATTTCTTTTTTAATTAATTGCCCAGCTCTGCTTATAAGCATCCAGTTGATGTTCTTGATAATAATTCTTATGGTTATATTATTTAATCTAAATATTTTTTTCTCTGATACTCAATGTATTTTATTTATTTAAATGAAGGAAGTTATGGATAATATGTTATGAATCTTTCAACAGTTACGGATTTTTCCTGAGGTATTTTGTTGAACTTGGTTTTTAAGAGTGGAATGATGAGCTTTACAATCTTGTACATATATTTAACATCACTATTAAAATTAGAGATAACTGAAATGGAAATTGGGAGAAATATGCTAAATACCAATCACATTTCTTTTTTTTTCATATTCATGTAACAACTAATAGATAAATGGCAGTTATACAACACAATATCTATTATAAATGCAATTATATACACAAGTTAATGATGGTTTTATTATAATTACAAAAGGAAGATACATTGAAAAATACCAACAGATGATTTAATCATTAATACAAGTGATGCTGTAGTTATTATTTATTTCATAATTTAAACAAATACAGATTACCTAAATATTTCAGTACAAAATTTGCGATATCAACTCTACAAACCTTAATTCTGTATGATATTAATTTAATAAGTTTTATTTAAATCACTTCTAATGTAAACAAAAT
>CM041295.1:6085136-6242636 GCA_023052935.1 Piezodorus guildinii | reverse complement strand
ATATATATATATATATAAAATTTATTTATTAACAAGTCCCTTTAGAATAATACAAAATACAATAATGTGAGATTTACTGTCTTAGAGTAAGATTAAAAAAAGAAATAACGAAATATACAGTGAATACTAACAGGTAAAAAAGAAAACAATAAGATAAATGACCAAAATAAAAATATTATAAACCAATATATATCTTTGAAAACTAATGGCAGTGACAATATTTGTAAAAAATATAAGTGATGATTAAAGAATATAATACATAAATACTAATCATGTTCCTATACATAACCTAGACTAAAAAATAAAATACAATTCTTACTCAGTATATATAGTATAAATATCTGTTAAAAAGATTAAGTTACTTGATCAAAAAAATATGTACTAGTTGGTTAAATGCCTCAGGGTCTGCAGATGATGTCCAGGGGGTCCGCAAAGGGTAATTGGGATTTAATTAAAATTATCCTAATATGAAATTGGTGATTTTATAACAAAAACTAACGAGCTTAAAGGATAGATGTATCATTGCATAAGATAATGAACAATATTTTCTATCTTTATGAGTATTTGAATAAATAAATATCTTTGGATTGAATTTTTAGGATTTAGGGGTCCCTGTCATGGAAGCGAAGAGATGAAGAAGTCTGTGAAGAACCACAGAACTTCATTGGGAACCACTGCTCAACAGTAAAAATATCTATATGCTTTCTCAAAACCAAAACATGTTTCTTTGGACATATTCAGATGCTTCTAGCAAAATCAGGTATTGGTCAATTTCTTAGGGCAAGCAATAAATGAATTTAAAAAAATTTTTCAACCTAACAATCTCTGGCATTACAATGTCAATTAAAAAATATTTAACAGACATCTTTATGTCATGATTGTTATAACATTTTTTGGAGGGGTTGAATAATTATATGCACCTGAAGGAAATTTTCCTCACTATTAATTTGTCTGAAAATATCTGTTTAAATTTACATATTTATTAGGGTGATGTAAACACAATACTAATAAGGAAACATGTAGTAGGTAATCAATCATATAATCGATTTTGCATAAAAAAAAGTCAATGAGGCCTGTATAACAGACTAGTACCAAAAAATGCAATAAACTCAAAAATATTTTATTTAAAAAGTCATGCCCTTTAAAAAAAAAAGGAGTGTATTTGAGTTACCCCTTTCTAATCACTTGGACATTGATAGGCATATTTTTTCCCATTCTTACCAAGTTTTAAGATCTGCTGACTTCATAGTTTGGTCCTGTATTTGTGAATCAATTTGAAAAAAAAATTGGAAGGGATATAAAGCTGGACTAGAGGGGTAAATGGGTAGGGCAACAGGAGGGCTAGAGAGGGAAGTAGCAGTCCTCGCTATCCCTACCAATGCCTACTGTTACCTCCTTGTGGTGCCCCCTGAAGAGTCTGATGGGACTCACAGACAGCAGAGGTGTGGGTTCATCACTTTGGTGACGACCCTACTAAAACACCCAAGCCAGGTGGAGGGTGCTTGAGCTGAGGCTGAATGGCAGGGGGTGTATAAAAAATGCACTGTCTTTAATCGACCCACTTGGGGCACCTGGTGCACCCCATTGTAACCTTAATGTCCGCTGCAGGGAAACGAGGTCATACCTGCAGTGTATTTACTCCCATAATCATGGGAATAATATGTCCAAATGTATAAATAATGATAGTGAGGAGGAGGTGGAGGGGGAGGAGCTGTTGGAGATGATGGCAGTAGAGGATTCTTCATCGTCCTCGTATGGCCAGGCGGGGACTCAACTGGACCCGTCATGTGCTAGAGCGAAGCTAGATGATGAAGAAACTAGCAGCTCGTTAGCGACACTCCTAGATGAAGTAAGAGATCTTTCTGTAGCATCGGAGGGCGGACTGTCGAGATTTTCAGAAAAGACCGGAGTAAGGCGGTTTCTGGAATGAGCTCTGAGAAAAGACCAAGGACCTCACCCGGGACCTGTGCGCAAATGGCAAAGAGAGCCAGGAGTGTTGCTCCTAATGTCATTTTGTTCGCTCTAACTGCTGGAGGGAGTAAGGTAGCAATCACCCCCACTCGATACCCAGCTGAGCAGCTCACTTGGGAGCAAAGTGAGGAGGTTAAGCAACAGCTGATCGGCTTTGTTGATTAGCTAGAGGAAGATGGCACCCAGGCTGAGTTTAGTGATTTCAGCTATAGATGGGTGGATGTGTGGTGGTCGATGACAATCAGGTTGATGACTGGTTGAGAGAAACTATCAAAAATATTAAAATTAGTGGGGGCATAGCACTCCACATTGGTTACTTTGAGGATCTCAAGTAGCCTGTCAGAGTCGGTGGCTTTTTCTCTAGGGAGAAGCTCATGGAGAACTCTTTCTATACACATACAGAATACAACATGTGAACAAATGGTCACTGCTGGCTGTTAAGGAGGAGAGGCACGATTCTTTGCCTTGATAAGAATTCCGGAATCTAGCCTAAGATACTTAGAAGAGAGGAACTGACTGGTGACTTTTAGGATGGGCAAGGTCCAACTCAGGTTGCTGGAGAAGAGGCCACCCAAACCAGCAAGGGAAATGGCTACTAAGGTCAAGATGGAGGAGTGCCGCTTGACAAAAGAGAAAACTGCTAGTGGGTGTGACCCTGTGGTGGGGGTAGGGAGGCCTGCTGATCCGGGTGCCTCTGTGGAGGGTGCCGGAGAAGGCATGGTAGGCCAGCACCTCTCTTGAATTGGCTCTTCAGCGGGGTCCGGGTGGCATGCTGATCCGGGTACCTCTGCTGGGAGAACTTGTAAAAGCATGGCTCCTAGGCAGCCCTATGGGATTGGCACCTCGGCTGGATCTGGGTAGCTCCACTGGGAGGACTGGTGCGGGTGCAATCTCTCAGCGCCCGCTGGGGTGTGACCCCCACGAGGCCAGAAAGCAGTAATGGTGATCTACATCACTGCATTGCGGCATGTGGTGCCCTACAGCATTATGTAAGAGGTTAGAGTATTGATATTAAAATACAAGAACCATACCTATTTAAGGACAGTACAAAGGGGCTGGAAATGCTGAGGTATAATGTAATAGCTGTGCCCATGTGCTCCAGGACCAGCATAAAATAACTGCATAGGACTGTATAAAAATAACCTTAAGATGGCACCCCTGTGGCAAATTTGTTGCAGAGATCTGGCAGCAGCCAAAGTGATCCTCCTCGAGGGTACCAACAGAAGGGAGATCACAGTTTGTTCTGTGTATCTTCCTTATAAAGTGGATATCCTTACAGAGGCATTCAGAAGGCTAATCGCAGGGACGGAAGGCGAAGGCGCCCTGATAGCATCATTGGACGCCAATGCTCATCACAGACTCTGAGTCTCTATTAGAGTTTATTCTAAGCAATGATCTTTAAATCCACAATAAGAGCAATACTGACTGCCACCTTTGTAAACAAAAACAGATCAGAGGTTATTGATATTACACTAAGCACCAACTGTGCTAATGAATTCATTAAGGACTGGCATGTTTCTTATGAGGAGACATGTTCAGATCACAAATATTTCAGATTTGATATAGATATCAATTAAATGTTTGAGTCGGTGTATAGGAACCCCAAACTTACTGACTGGAATTCCTATTGTCCCCAACTTGAACAAGAAGTAAGAATGAGTCCCAAATCAATTAGAGACAAATGGCAATTGGATTGACTCAATGTATCTTTAGCCACATTGTGCAAGGTTATATGTATTAGCAATAGTTACTCAGAATTAAACATTTAAATTTAGTGAATACAAATTTAATAAAAATACAAACAAAAATGATAGATAAATAAACAAAAAAAAATTCAAAATTTTAACATTAACTAAAGGAAATGAACATAAAACTGATAATTAACTTACAATGAGCTCTTAACTTAAAGCAAAAAGTCTTTTAGGGAGGCCTGCGATATCACATGGTTACCGGACTTGCTCGCTGTGTAACCTTCCTTTATTCAAAAATACATATGGTATTTTGTAAATAATACTCACACGGTTATTTATCAATTACTAAGCTATAAAGCGCGTCGCTATGTATCACTTACTGAGGCAATAATGAAATCCTACACAGACATTAACAGTGTGTGTACAGTAAAATCCAACAGGAACGTTACCTGGTGGACCAGTGGACTTGGCAAATTGAGAGCTTTAACTATCAAACTCTTCATAAAGCCAGAAATACAGGTAGTTGGGAAGCTAATAGGCAAGCACTGACTAACTACAATAAAGCCATTAGGAAAGTTAAGAGAGGGGCATGGAGGAATTTTTGCAATGACATTAATGACACATCCTCTGCTTTTAGAGTAAATAGAATCCTATCCATGAGGCCGGGCCAGAGAGCTACGGGTGCCATCAGTGTGGAAGGGGGCCATACCAACTCAGAGATTGGTACCCTGAAGGCAATGGCAAGAGCACACTTTCCTGGCTGCAAGCTGATGGACGAGATGCCAATTAATCCCACCTTTGAAAGACAAACTATTATTACGGAAAGGTGGGCTGAAGCCAACAGAATAGTTAATTCTAGGAAATTGGAGTGGGGAGTTAAATCATTTGCCCCATTCAAATCAGCCAGCACTGATTAAATTTTTTCAGCTCCTGAAAGAAGGGCTTTGAGGTGCTGCGACCCTACCTCCTTGTATTACTGAGAGGCAATTTAGCACTTAACCACATACCTAATAGCTGGAATGTGGCTAAAGTGCGATATATACCCAAACCTGGGAAGGTGTCATGTGACCATCCCAAGGCTTACAGACCTTTATGTCTGACATCCTTCCTACTGAAGACAATGGAAAAAAATATTGAGACATATTAGGGACAACATATTGGCTGATAGACCGCTACATACTGCTCAATATGCGTATCAGCCTGGAAAATCCTGTGAGACTGCCTCACATTTCTTGGTCTCTAGGATTGAAAAAAACTCTAACAGAGAAATTGTGGCAGGCATCTTTGTTGACATCGAGGGTGCCTTTGACTGAACTCCTTATGGTACTATGGCAATAGCCTAAGAAAGGAGAGATGTGGGACAATTAGCCTCCAGATGGATCAATGCCATGCTAGAAGGAAGTATGCTCACATCTGAATTATGGCACTTGAGACTATGGATGAGACCGAGAGGAGTATGTCAACAAGGCAAGTGCTATCTTCACTCTTATGATGTCTGGTTGTCAACTCTTTGTTGACAAAACTGAGCATCGCAGGTTTATATGCACAGGGATATGCTGATGAACTTGCACCATAGCATGCCTTATGACAACTGGAGCTATGAGTACCACTCCGATTGCTGTAATGGAAGTTCTACTGAACTTAACACCATTGTACATAGCAGTAGAAACTCAAGCACTTAGCACAGCCTATAGGCTCTGTAAGTTAGGAACAAGATCTAACTCCCTAGTATACCAGCGTCATGGTATTTTGTTCAGAAGGATTGATGAAGATTCGGTGCTAGCCATGCATTCTGATATTCAGGTAAAGAAATATACGGACACACTTTATCCTGTAGGGATTAATAGGACTGACTCACACAGACCGTGCAATGGAGTCAATTGCTATACAGACGGATCTCTAACTGAGTTAGGCTCAGGAGCTGGAATATGGAGAATAGACAAACCCAAGAAGGAAGGTATATCTGTTTCTCTAGGTAAAAGTACTTCAGCCTTTAAGGCTGAAGTAATGGTGATAAATATCTGTGCACAAACCCTAATTTCAGAAGGGATGAGAGACAGGCTAATAACTATCCATACCGATAGTCAAGCTACTATCGGAGCTCTGGGTAATTATTTGATTCAGTCCAAATTAGTAGAGGAATGCAAAAGAAACCTCAATACACTTTCACTGCTGATAAAGTCCGAGTTCATTGGGTGCCTGGTCACTCAGGCATCTTAGGTAATGAGAGAGCTGATAGCCTTGCAAGGGGGGATTCTGCTCAGTTACCCTCCACACCTGAACCTGTGTGTGAAATAAGCCTCAGCTATGCTAAAGGTTTGATCAAGGCAGCTGCTGGCAATAGATACAGGCAATACTGGAGGGATACTGGTAGGCAGCATCACTCTAAGATGTTTTTGGAAGGACCCTGCAAAGAGAGAAGTTGTACACTACTCTCAATGGACAGGACACTCTGAGGAGAGTGACAGGACACTGTCAGTTTAACAGGCATCTCCATAATATGGGTTTGGTGGCCTCACCAACTTGCAGATTCAGCAAGAAGGAAGATGAAACTGCATATCATGAGATATTCAGTTGTCCAGAGATAGTCAGGATAAGGTTTTACCATTTTGGCGGCGACTGTATTATAGATCCCAAGTTGTGTGAACTGATCAACCCCTATAGTTTAGTCAGATTCACCAAGGCACTAAGCCTGTACTAAAGGAAGATTGGACAGCGCATAATAAGCTTAATAAGAGGCTGCAGTGCATCAGACAAGAAAAAAGCTGGACTAATAACAAAAATTACAATTCCATTTAAACAATTATATAGCAGTTTATCTAGTCTGAAAAGAGATTTGTGATAATATTTATAATCCAGGTAAAACCAAATGTTGTTCTATATCCATTTTAGGTACATTGACCCTTCATATTCATTTGAAATAGTAATCTTGTCCACCTTTCATTCAATAAAAAAAAATCTTCATTCTGTATGCAGATATAATAGATCCCTACACGAGAACACTACCTTTTCCAGTAGCAAACTAAATTTTTAGTATTAATTTCTTTTCATGTTTCCTTTTCATCTAACACTGCATCAAATGATGGAATTAATGAAAACTCGGAAGAAAGTGGCATAGGATTATTAGAGGCAGCAGATGAAAAGTATATATTTAATTCCTCAGGTGAGGCTTGAAAGAATAGAAAGGAAGAGGATTTGCAGAGTGAGAATCAGCGAAGGAGTTGCCATTTTGAATTGGTATCAGGAGAGAGAGAGGGCTTCGTGAAAGAAGTTAAATTTTGCTTTTCTGATTGTTGCCCGAACCAGAGTTCAGAGTGCCCTGAACGCTTGATAGTCATTTCTCAGTCTTGAGCATCTAAAGTGGCTGCAGGTTGCACCACACCTCTTTTGGAAATCTTTTATTTCTGGACCCATCAGTGGAAGGTAAAGGTTTTAAGTGAAGCATGGTTATCAAGAATACTGATGAGATTACAAGGTGAGAATGTCGACCATGGAATCAATAGTAGAACAGGATTAAATTTTAGTCCAATTTAAGGTTCCAATATGAGGTGCAATAATTTATCCAATAAGGCAATATAAGTTATGGAAAGTTAAAGTTTGAGGAAGGAACACTAAAGCTTAGAAATTGTATGAAATTTGGATCAGATCGTGAAATGACAGGAACAGAAACAGCAGATGGGGAACTCGAAAGAAGATTATGAGCTACATATGTAGGTCCAGCCAGGTGTGGGAACGGTGAATGTGGTGAGGGCTATAATCGATAAATCTCCCATTACACATTTAAAATAATCGGACAAGATAAGTGAATATGAGACCATTTAGTAGTCGAATAAATGAAATTTTAGGATCTGCTTACCTCAATGCACCTGTTATGTTTTTTATGGAACAAACATCCATTCTTTTTTATTTTTTTCGATTGATACAACAGACTGTGGAGGCCCTTGGCTGCACTGTTTAATCTTTTAGGGGAATACATGTGTGATTATAACTGATGTTAGGGTTAGGGACATCACTCTATAAGCAAATTTTTGTGAGTGGCCACTAGTTGGCTGATGGACCTCACATAACCAGAGGTGGGGAGGCTGTGAGTGAATCCAATTTTAATTATGTCCTTATACTTTAAACAGTCATCCTGGAACTGGTATTCTAACTCATAACCTTTGGCATGGTGAACTATCGTGCTAGCCACAGACTCCCCATTGCATATAATTTGTAATAAAAAATGCAAAATTTTCTAAAACTCATATTTATTTATTTATCATTATTTTAATTCTTCTTTAGGTTTAATAATTGTATGATATATTTGTTGCCAATCCAAAAGAAATATATATATTTTTTTAAATTTATTTATTGAAATTTACAACTGTATGTTCATACATCAAGTAAATATGCTACAATGATAAAACACATGAAAAAAAACATGAAGAGAAACTGCCCATTGGCAGCACTCTAGTAGTAAATCTACACAAGAAGGTCTCGAGGCCATCTTATTTTCAGACGCCTCGGAGGATTCTCAGGAATTGAAGTGGAAGCAAGGATTGAAACTAGTGGATTAGAGTGGGAGAGGAGTTTTTCATGGAAAGAGTGATACCTGGTACAGACCAAATCAGCAACATATGGAACATTAAGGATTTTGGATTGGATATGGGGAGAGTTTGATGGTTTAGTAGAGCCCCAAAGCTCAACTCCATAAGTCCAGATAGGCCTTATGATTGTCATGTAAATGGGTCTTTTGTAGTTAAATGAAAGGTTAGAGCGTCGGTCAAGTAAATGTTTATATAATGATAATTACCAGGAATCAGGAAAGTAGGTAGTACGGAGTATGGCATTATAAATATATAGTCCAGGATTGAGATTCAATAAGGAGAGGGTGATTAAAATCTTTGAAGTTGAACAGTTTCTTAGTAGTAGTCCATAGTGACTTGTTGGTAGTAGTGAGTTTTTCAGTCATACTCGGTAAGTTTTGAATCTTAAATTTCTTTATTTCTATTTTTAGTTTGTTAGTCAGTTTGATATAATATGTTTTGTCTCCTGGAAATCCAGTCCTATGCCACTTTGATCTTGCTTTACGTTTTTTTCTTAGCAAGATATGAATGTGCTAAGGCAGGTTTGTTTGTAGTTGATGTTGGCGTTAGTGTTTGTAGTGTTATAGAAAATACTGGTACGTATTGAGTCTGTAAGTTTATCAACGGCACTGTCAACGTCTGTTTTAGGTTTTAATGGAATAGTTAAGTTCAATTTGGTTTCCAAGTCTGTTCGAAATCCGTCCCAGTTCACTCGTCCAAAGATCAGTTTAGGAGGACTAGGGATAGGAATAAAGTTCGAATGCAAGGAAAGCAAAACTAGACTGGGGTCTGATGAGAGGTCGTTCAAGGATTTAACTATTGGAGGAAAGCTGTGATGTAACAAATATGTCTCGGATATCCGGACTTTTATGAGAGATGTAGTCCAGTAAGTAGGGTTCATGGGTGAGAGGATAGAATAACTATTGGAGTTTGAGACAGCAGAAAGGATATTACCACGGGTATTGGACGTTCGACAACTCCACCATTGGTGTTTAGCGTTGTAGTCTCCTCCGGCAATAAAGCGCGGACCAAGGGACAGAAAAAAGGAATTAAGAAGAGTATGGGAAATGGATTTTCCAGGAGGACAATATACAGCTGCGAGAGTTACATGGAAAGGACGAGCTGAAATGATTAGAGAGGTTGATTGAATAGCTTCAGTTGGAGTAGAAGGAACAAGAGAATGGGGTATAGATTTATGAATAACGATGCCAGAACCAGCATGGGCAGTGTTGTCAGGATGGTCTGTTCTGTAAGTAATGTAGTCTGATATGTAAAAAACGTGATCATTGAGTGAAGTGAGTTACAGTAAATAGTGCTATGTCTATGTGATTGTCATGGAGGAATATGTCCAGTTGTCACGGTGGTTATGCAAAGAAATAATTTGATTTCAAAATTCACATTTTGGCCTCTCGTACCATTTTTAAGTTTCTACAAAACAAATTGTATAATCTTACTGGGTTATAAAATTAGTTTGGTGATTTCAATAAAAACTTTCTGGAGATGGAGATTCTGGTAAATATTTTTAATCAATTATATATCACCCATTGAGATCTATTACATGTTGCCATCTTTCATTGTTTTGGTTAGATTTGGTCATCATCAACAGTTGAAGGATGACCTAAATGTTTTGCATCTCCCAAGTCAAAATTTCCGGTTCTGAACCCAGCAAGTCACTTATGGAAAGTGCTTTTTCCTAAGGCATTATCACCATACACACTTCGATACACCATACACACGAATTTCATTAACCGTCTGTGCAACGGCATTCCTTTTCGGAAATAAAAAAACATTAAATGACGAAAATGAATTTATTTCTCTTACATTTTGAGCAAGCAAAGTACCACTTTAAGATAAGGAATCTTTGTTGAAACTGATCCATAAAAGCAACTTAACAAATCCTTTTTTAGAATATGTAAACATTATTGACCAAGTAAACATGATTTTATTAACACACAGAGGATTAAATTAAAATATTGAAAAATACTAAGGAATTATTTTACAACCCAATAATATACATGCTACCATTTTTTATGTAGATTAATTGATTTATAGTATTTTTACTTTGAAGAGCCATAAACCATTCCATATAAAATGTTTCAACTGCTTGATCAGCGGTGTCGTTAGCTTACATTTACTATGTTAAAGAACATAATTTAAACATTTTTTATAAAGTTATAATTTAATTTATCTATCAAATTTAATTGTTAAGTCGAATCAAAAAATTATTTGACTTACTTTATTTTTTCATAGGCGCTGTATAGGATGGAATGCCCTAAGCATGACTAACTTATCATTATCATTTTTAACGTAGCAAATATAAGCCGACCACCCTGCTGATGAAGCACTTAAAACATTTTATATTGAATTATTTATGCAAGATAGGTAAGACTCTTTAAAATGAAAATACTATAAATCAATTAAGCTACATAAAACTGGAAAAAATATAATATGTATATTAATATCATGAATTTTTTTTGTTTGTTTTTTGCAGGAACTTTAAAAAGGCCCTAGAGACCAAAACGTGAATTTTGAAATAAAATTATTTCCTATGGATTGGTTACAAATACATTTTCTATATTTTAATTAGTTGTAGATAATTTAAGGTGAAGGTCAAAGTCTAATATATAATTAGGCAGTAATTATATTTTACCAATATTTTATTAGACAGTGAGATAGTAATTAATAAAACAAACAAACCTAAATATTATTCTCTTACAAATATCCACATTTTGACAGACCATATAATACAAAATTTCAAAAAATAGGATTTATTAGATATTAAATTTGCTAAAAAAAAAAAAAAAAAAAAAACTGTTAATAAAATAGCTTTCATTTGCACAAATAAAAAAGATAAAATAAACAAACTAAATAAAAGTAATGTAACATAATAAATAATGTGTTCCAAAAAACAATGTGTTATAAAACAATAGACATTAGAGAGGTAATGTATATTTGAAAAATCAAACAAAATTTAAAAAATCGATTAGGCAACATAACAGTAATTGTAAGTCCACGATTAAAAACTACAATAAAGCCACAGGTTTATCCACTCACAGCACGGACCATAAATACCAGTTTGAATTTAATAACCCAACAATAATAGCCACAGAAAATAACAGTAATAAAAAAAAACATATCAGAAGCAATATATAATATATAAATAGAATAATAGATCATAAAATATAACTTTTGAATGGTCATTTTATATTTCATTAATTCATAATTCAAACATCAAAATTAATTATATGATTCTCCATTTTAATTTTATCACCCTTCCCCCCTTTATGATATTCAATTCAGACATGAGGCTTCTGGGTGGAATAAACTACTCACCTTAAGATATTTTTCGTATTTAAAAATTAAATTAGTGAATTTTTATATTTATGAAATTAAGTTTTGTTCTTTTCAATGGGCATTAAAAAGAAATCATTTCAAGATAAACACATCATGCATATCAATAAAATAGTGGTGAAGTATAATTACAGCCTCAAATTCTATATTTTATGTATTTTTCATGTAAAAAACCATTTTTTTAATTTCAGAAAATATGTAGAATAAAAGTTCTAGTGCAGCTCTTACCCTTTCAAAATATATCTTAACTTCATATTTTTGAGATTGAGAACTTATATATAGTAAGCAATCATTAGTGAGCACTCAGACACTAAGTCAGCCATAATATTTGGTCAGTTGTAGAGGAATCAACTTGCCTTCTCTTATTAATGAAAATTTAAGTTTCATTCTTACCAATACAATAATATATGATTTAAAATGTAACTGAAGGTCTTATTAGTATACTAACATTTGATACAGTATTTTGATACTTAATTTTAATTTCACTTAAAAATGTATATTATGAAATATAGAGCAAGAGAAAGTATTGAGATCTCGAATATTCTGGAACCTGAGGTTGGAATGAAAAAACGTATTTTATTTTTAAAATATTTTGTAAATAAAATTGCACTACTTAACATAAGTATTAAAATTGTTTAGTTTATTTGAGATTTTACACCTCACATCAAAATTGAGATCCATCCATTCTCCACTACTTAAGGACAAGCTAAGTCCCTTATTGAAATAACTGGCAGCAGTTGAGGAATAAATAAGTAAGTTGACAAAAATTATTAGTACCTAAATTTCAGGTTCATAAGATAGTTTCAGAGATGAAACATAATGACTACCAGGAATCAGTGTTGGAGATCAAACCAACCAACTCAGGAAGAGAGAAAGGACTCAATTGGAAGCAAAGAAAAGTTCCGTAACAGTAATCAGCCTGATAAACAAAAGACAGGGAATTATTTATTTATTAATATAAATTTACATTTATAACAAATACAAAATACTAGTAAATTTGAAAAAAAAAAAAAATGTCATGACAAAATAGATTTATAAATTCGTAGCACCTCAATTTGACTGAGAAGGAAAGAGAAATGAGAATGGAGGGATCAATTCCAGCCTAACTTTGTACAGGATAGCATCAACTTCATCATTTTTTGATTTAGCCAGTCTCAGAAAGCTCTACTAGTTTACAATAATCTGGAATCTTGACAAACAATTTTTTTTATCATCAAGTTTTTTATGGGCTTCATCAGACCATTTAAGTGTCTAATTTTAATTAAAATACCATCAATAAAAATGAAGGTTTATTTTAAGAAAATAAAACATTAATTATTTACACAAAATACTAATTTATAACAAATACATATCACATAGTAGACCCTCAGTGCTAAAAACTCAAGCAGACAAGGAAATTTAGCACTTTGCAATATCCGAATAGAGACAAAACCTAATAGGTTACTAATGTACAAAAAAACAATGTTTTCTTTAAAAACAACAAAATATACTTAACAATTTGGTCATTAAAACCTATTCAAACCATAAAATAATAAATTTTACATAGTCCCAAATCACATCAATAAAAATATTTCTGTATTTAAATTTGTAAGAAAGTCCATACTTGATAAAAACAAGCAACAATGCCTTTCTAAAAACTTTGTTGTTATATTCAATTCATATTGGAAACATTCTTTTGTATATACAAACCCCAAAGCATAAAATATACTGACATAACATGTACATATAAAATACAATATAGCATTATAACCCCATTTTTTCTCAGTCTTTTGAGGTGGTTGGATTGATTCCCAATACTGCTACCAGATAGTCATTATGTTTCATCCCTGAAAACATGTTATAAACTAAAGATCCAGTATCCTAAACATGCACATGTTTGAGGATTGGACCACCCACTCATCTAACACTTCAGCAGTAAAATATGTAATCAACGAAGTCTGGTCTCCCAACATACAGCAAATGCCACTAAGCAGAGGCAATGATTCATTTGATTTATTGCTGGCACATAAAATTAATTTTAAGTTATCATGATTTTCCTGAACCTTGGAAGTTATCTATTGTTAAAATGATTCCTAAACCCAAAAATCCGCTGCAACTCCCATCCTCTTACGGTCCTGTATCTCTTTTACTGATTATGGCTAAAATCCTGGAAAGACTAATCCTTAAACGACTCTATTCTATCCTAGAGACTTTTCAGATAATCCTGGACCACCAGTTTGGATTTTGCTCATCCCACTCCACCATCCAACAATGTCATCGTGTGGTGGATGTTGTCTCATCAGCATTGGAGTGCAGATTGTATTGCACGGGAGCTTTCCAAGATGTAGAACAGGCCTTTGACTGAGTTTGGCACCCAGGACTGCTTTACAAACACCGAAAATTCCTCCCTTCTACATACTAC
Organism: Piezodorus guildinii; assembly: GCA_023052935.1. Taxonomy (NCBI): domain Eukaryota; kingdom Metazoa; phylum Arthropoda; class Insecta; order Hemiptera; family Pentatomidae; genus Piezodorus; species Piezodorus guildinii. The sequence continues at coordinate 6,228,657 of CM041295.1, read as the reverse complement.
CTCATCATCTAGACCTACATCTCTGAAAGATCCTTCAAGATAAACCACAATAGTTTCTATTCGTCCCTTTTTACTCAGTCTGCTGGTGTCTCTCAAGGTAGTATCCTAAGACCCATCCTTTACACAGTCTTTACAGCTGATATCCCAACCCATCCTTTCTACCTATGCTGATGTCAGTATTGTCAATAATGATCCCACAATTGCCTGAAACTCTTCAATCCCACATCAGAGACCTTGAGGTATGGTGTCAGAATTGGAGAATCAAAATCAATTCCAACAAATCCCACCAAATTCGCTTACTTCAACATTTCTGTAGAGACACTCTAACCTTCCACTTATCTACAAAAGAATCATCTATATCATAAGGCCAATCTGGACTTACGGAGTTGAGCTCTCGGGCTCTACTAAACCATAAAATTCTTCCCAAAATCCTTCGAAAAATCCTCAATGCTCCTTACTTTGACACGAATAAACTCATATATAAAGACAAACTCCACTCCAACTCTAACCCACTAGTTTCAATCCTTAATTCCTCTTCATTCCTGACAATCCTCCAAGGCGTCTGAAAAGAAGATGGCCTCGAGACCTTCTAGTTTAGATTACCCAGTAAAGTGCTGCCAATGGGCATTTTCTCTTTATGTCTTTTTCATGTATTTTCTGTTACCTAATTTACTTGATGTATTGACTAATACAGTTGTAAATTTCAATGAATGATAATAAATAAATAAAAAGTTATCACGATTATGTTTTACTATTTTCTTTTTAATTCTTATTATGAATGTAAATTTTAATAGTACTGAGGGTGTAGTGATGTATGTGTAAAATTTAAAATAAAGAAATGGTAAGAGGTTTAAAGAGTAATATTAACTAATTTTAATTATATATAAATGATCTTAAATATCAGTAGAAGTTCATATTTCCATTGGAATAGTGTTTAATGAGGAATTCTCAAATTTTCTTCTTCCAAAGTACTTATAAGTTTGTTTATGTGAAGTAATTAACTTTCTTGTATTGTTAGTAGTGATAAAAAATTTGTAAATATGAACTATGAAAGAATGTTATGGTTATCTAAAAGAGAAAAATAAGATACATTTTCTCATAATGAGAACAAATTTCTAGAAATGGGTATTATAAAAGTGTTGAAAAGAAATAAATTAAAAATAAAATTTTAGAAAACTATTGTCTCACATATAAAGTCATGGAAGGTGACAGAGAGTGATAAAAGAATCCATAAACTTACGAGATTATTACAAATAATAATTTTTACTACATGAAAACCAGAAATAGAATTTTCACTGAAATTTAAGGTAAACTTTTTTACACTTATTTCATGTAAAGAGGAAAAGAGAAAGTTGATGGGTGTGCCAGATTGTTTTATTTCACTCTAAGGCCCATAAGTTCGACTACTACTGTCTGTAATACTATTTTAATGAGACATGTGCCATTATAAAAGAAAGACATTTATAATACTAGTATTATTATGTTTGTTTTTTTTTGTAAATACATACGGGTCAATTCCATTTGAAATTGTCAAATTTTTATTAACTTTCTCGCTCAACAATTTTGATTTTCAGGATTTTATGACCACTTTTTCTCTATCCTTTTGTGAATATAAACGATAAATAAAATTTTTTTGTTAATACTTTTAGTGTTGCAGCTGTTTTAAGTTAGCTTCGCAGATGAAAAAACACCTGTTGGGAAAATCTTTCTAATTCTTGTAATTTTGTAGATATCAAATCAAAACAAAAACTAACAATAAGATAGGTAGATACTTTCAATTTTTTGTCCCCCACAACTCATTACCTAAATGAAGAAAATTGTTTGAAAAATTCTCGAAAATGAATAAAAAACGAGACTTTTAACAAGATATAAGTATATAAAGGAAAAGAGACTCACTTTTAATTATTTTTTCTTTTATAGCTTAGTCATTGTCCTACTTGCTGTAAACATTTTGATCTTGAGAACATAGTCCTATTTTGTGTGTGAATAATTCATTTGTTGCAATGTTTACATGGAAATATCTCAAAAGAGACTGAGTGAAAAATTATGAAACTATAACATATTACCCAAATATACAATGAGTTTACATCATATAAATTTGGTCATTGAGGCTAAGCTGGTTCCAGAATTATACAATTCTCTTTACTGTTAAAATAATGTTTCCTTTAAAAAAATATTAAGTTCTGTAACTTTATATATTTAAGAACAAAACAAAAACTGGAATGATGATGAGAGTATTTTAAATAATTTTGGTCCCTACAAAACATTACTTAAGTAGTCAAGAAAATGGTTAAAAAAATTCACGAAAATTAACACAAACTGAAACTTCTTGAGCACTATAACAAGGAAGATTAGAGAGATATATCTAATTTTTTTTTTATTTTATAGTCTTATCATTGCACTACTTGTAGAAATTTTTACAGCAAGTAGTATGACCACAGTCATAAATAGGCTATAAAAGAAAAAATAATTAAAAGTGAGTCTCTTTTCCTCTCGTTAAAAGTCTCGTTTTTTTATTTTTTTTCGACAATTTTTTAAACAAATTTCTTCACTATTTAGGTAATGAGTTATGGAGACAAAAAATACAAAGTAGATCCTTATCTTATTGAATTAGATGGATTTTCCCAACACATTTTTTTAGTCATGTAGCCGACTTAAAATGGCTGCAACACTAAAAGTATTGTCTGGAAAAAACTTGTATTTATGGTTTTTTATTCAGGAAAGGATAGAGAATGACTGTTCAAAAAATCAGCAAAATAAAAAATATCGAGCGGCAAGATGTGGACAATTCGAAATGGATACATACACATTCAAATACAATTTAAACCTAAAAAAAGGGATTCAAATTCTATGGAATAATACACACACACACACAACTGAATAAGAATATGAATTCCTAAAACTAACCTGTAGCAGTCTCAGGAGAAACAGGCCGTTGAGAATGAGCCCAATTGGAAGAATAAGTTTGCAAAGGGTATAAAGGAAGATTTGATGAAGGACTAGAAGATGAATAATTTAAAGGCCACAAAGAAGATGCTGGATGTAGCTGTGACCTATAAGATTGTGCAACTTGAGGATAATAAGAAGTTGTTGAAGGAGGATAAGCAGCCTGTTGTATTTGATGTGGCGGAAAAGCTGCAACAACTGAACGAACATTTTCAGGAGATGGAGACCTGAGAAGATTTCGTAAAACTGAGTCATCTTCTTTGGCTAAAATAGAAGAGATCGAATGACTGCTGATGTTTCTTACAGTTGCTTTAGCCTTTTGCCTTTTGCTTGCTTCTTCTAAAGTAACTCTCTCTAGCTCTCGCAAAATTCTTTTGCGAGGTGATACTATTCCTGGTTCAAGCTTGCAAGAATTAACAACTCTTTCCCACAATAATCTTATAATAGAGGTTAAGCTTTCTCTCTGTATAGTCTTGTATTTTGTTTTACCCTGAAATAATGAATACAATGTTATTTTGATAAATTAAACCTATATTCACTTCAAGACAAACACAAACATACCAATCAGACATTGTAAAAAGTTAAAATGAAAAAATGATGGTCACATTATGTATTTTAAATTAAAGACCAAAGAATTAAAGGTTTGTAGATAGAAATGAATTTTTACAAATGAACAACATTAAATAAATAAGTATATCATCATAAATTAACATTATAAATTGGAGTTAATTAACTAGCAGCATGGTTTAAATGAAAAAAATATATATTGTAGATGTTTAAACACTTATCTAATATTAGGGTTTTTTTTGTTTTGTTTTTTTAAGATGTAATAAAACATGAGAGAAATGACTTAAAATATCAACCCTAACTAACACCTTGAAGGGAAAGACATATGCCACACCAACATATGCCACACCAGACTCTTAGCCTACTGTACTTATTAATTTGAAGAAGAAGACTGACTTTTGTCAGGATAATAATAGCACTTAGAAAATAAGTTCATTGGAAAAAACATCAGTAATTTTTTGAAAATATACAGTATTCAAGTTTAGTGATAAAGCTTTAACATTTCATATAATGGAGACGACATTGGGACCTTGAATAAGTTCTTGCAGTAATAAATTCACGGAACTTAAAACTATTGTTACCAACCATGATGTGGATATCGTAGCAATAGTGGAGGCTGACGCGGCATCTGATGATTTAAAATTCTTTCATATTAGAGGTGATCAAGCATACTCGCTGCCCCAAGCAAGAATGCACTCATCTGGCATTATAATCCTGACTAAGAGCTAGATCACATTGAGTTTTACTGTCAGGAAGGAGATGACTCAGTTGGATAGTCTTGAGGCTGTCTAAAAAGAAGTGTGGATGGGAGACAAACACAAGCGCCTCTTTGTTATATATAGCCCTCATCGAAACCGGCCAAAGTTGGAATGGCTCGAACAACTATGGGGACCAAATTGCATCCTGGACCAAATTGAGACCTAAATGCACCCTCTACTTGATGGGGCTACTAGACAACTGATCCTGTCGGGGATATATGGGAAGATTTTATGGACGCCAACCTAGACTGACAACAACCAACAACCAAGACAATCCTACATTCATATCATATGGTGGCCATTTGTCACATCCTGATGTAGTAATGGCACAACCCTGCACTTACCAACAAAGATCTCGAAGTTTTTGGCTGACATCCGGATTCCCGTCTTCTTCATTGCTTCAGTCGGAATTTACCATTATACAGTTACAATCCATGCCATATTATTTTTGTATTTATCATATTGCACAGGGATTTTTATTTATATTAGTTCTTCAAATTTAAATTTAATTTTTAACCTCAAAGATAGCTGTATGTATATATATATATATATATATATATATATATATATATATATTTATGTATGTGTGTTTATGTATTTTTGTGTGTGGGTGTATATGCATATATATACAGCCATATTTGAGGTTATTTGTCTTCAATATAGTTTTATATGTACAGCGTCTTACCTCTCCTTCGTCCTTCCTTTTCTCCTATCCATCTCATTTCCAGCATGTTTAGTATTCTAACTACTTGCCACGTGAACGCCCAGTCCTGCTCATTATGACGAATTTCTTCAATATTTCACCCAAAATTTCTACCATATTGTTGCTGTTTCCGAGACATGGTTAAAACCCTACATCCCTTCCTCTTCTGTTTCCCTTCCTGACTATTCCTTTATTCGTCACGACCCTATCTGCCATACCGGCAGAGGAGTCGGACTTTATGTCCACAATAACCTTAGATTTCGAATCCTTGAATTTTCATCCCAAACTGAGCACCCGCATATCGAATTCCTCTTTCTATCACTGCTCCTACCACCTATATGCCGATGACTTTCAGATTTGCCTAACCTTTCCTCCCACTGAGTTATTAGCAGCGTTTCCTAATATTTAAGAAGACCTAAATAGGATCTGTCACTGGGCAAATCAGAACAAACAAAGTTTAAACGCTGCGAAAACCCAGGCAATCATTATTGGATCCGATTCCCACCTCACATCTATTTCATCTCTTCTTAACTGAGTCAGTTTATGCTTGGACATGGCTCAGTAATGCCCTGATGATGGCTCACAAGCTTGAGCCGAAATGTTGGCAAAATTAAAAACTTTTAAAAATGACTGATTCCTGACTATTCCACCTATAATTCAATCTTTATAGTATTTTTTATATTGTCATTAGAAGAATTTGTTTCTTATTGTTGTAGTATATTATTTTTATTTATGTTTTAATTAGTTTATTTTTCATTAATTCTTAGCCTAATAAAGATCCTTTATTAATGTAAAGCTTATGTTATTCTTAAAAGACTAAGTATCAGAATAATGTAAATATTCATTTTTTTTTTTTTTTCTTTTTGTTTTATATTTAAACTCATTCATTTTTCATTTTGTTCAACACAATTATTTTCTGAGAATTGTTTTTATTTTATTTGTTTATTTTATTTTGTATTATGTATATGATTGTTTATATCAGTTAATTACGTTAATTTTGTCTGTTGGCCAGACATGTTGTATATTATAAACTGAACAAATTTATTATTCTCAAGGGACACTGTCCCAGAAGAATAAAATTTACTTTATATTCTATTCTATTCTATTCTATTCTATTAATCAAAACTAGTTAAACTCTCCTGGAGGCTTCGGCCATAAGATTCTCTATATTGAGATTGCTTATCCGCTGAAAAATGCATCTAAGTAAATTATGATAGCATGGAATATGAAGAAAGCCAATTGGAGAAAATATGCAAGCAAAACAGATAAAACTAGTTACCAAAGTACTCATGGAATTTAATGTTCACATATCTTTAAGGAACATTAGCAATGCTTTAACAAAATCCGCACATCTTTCCATCCCAAGAGGTAAGGTAAATAAATTCTTGCCATTTTGGAACAAGGAACTTGAAAATCTTAAAAGAGAACAAGATAAAGCTTTAGAAAAAGCAATAATGACAGGACAAACAAAAGACAGAATGGAGCTTAAGTGCAAAGCTGCTGAATTAAAGCGTGCAATAAAACACTCAAAAAGGTTAACTTATAGATCTTTCCTTGAGAAACTTGATTTCAAAAAGCATACCATCAAAGCCCACAGGTTTCTGTCAAAATTAAAAAATAACAATATACCTCTAAACAATCCAATTCAGACTGAATCTAATTTCCTTACAAATGAAATTGATATAGCATGACATTTCTGTAAGCTTTACTGTAATATTAGCAATTTCAAGCCAAAAACAAGATCCCAAAATCAGACTTCCGCCAACTTGCTTCACAGAGGAACAAGTGAGGCTTTTTGATGAACCATTTAAATTAATGGAAATGGAGGCTGAAATACAAAAGCTTACAGAGGGAAAAGCACCAGGACCGTACAAAATATTTCCAGAATATCTCATAAAATCGGGATCAAAGGCCTAGGATGTCGTTCTTTCTTTCCTGAACTAAGTCAGGAAAAACCATGCCCCCAATGAGTGGAAAAAAGCTGAGGTACCTATATTGAAAAATGGTGAGATAGTGGACAAACCAGAAAACTTCAGACCTATAGCTCTTACAAGCTGCTTCTGTAAGTTATTAGAGAGAATGGCACAACACCGTCTGCAGATATTTGTGGAGAAAAACAAACTATTATCCCCATTACAAGCCGGATTCAGAAAAAATAGAAGAACAGTGGAACAGATACTCCATTTTTTACAGGAAGTGAAAGAGGGCTATCAAAGAAAACAAAGCTGATTGGAGTTTTTGTGGATTTTAAAACCGCTTTTGACAAGGTCTGGAGAAAACGGCTCCTACATAAGCTCATCGGTATAGGAATACATGGAAGTCTATAAGGTTTCTTTCAAAGATTTATTAGGGTGAAGTACAAAAGTGGATATTCACAATATGAACAAACAAAGCAAGGTCTTCCTTAAGGATCAGTGTCAAGTCCCTTTCTTTTCTGCCAGAAGATAGATGATCTGACGAAATTTCTGCAAAACAAGTTTCCTGGACTAAAAATGCTATTGTTTGCAGATGATCTGGTCCTTTCGGCAACCAGCAGCAATATAAGCTCCCTGGAGCAGTTCCTAGGTGAAGTTATGGAACAGCTAAAAATTAGGTGCGAGGCAAATGAAATGATATTAAATACATCAAAAACTGAATTTCAACTGTTTTCGCTAGCCAAAAAGCTGCCTCCTATAAAATTGAAATATGACTCAGAAATACTACCAACGATAGAATCAGCCACTTGCCTAGGGGTCAAGCTTGATAACAGATAAAGCTGGAATCTGCATGCTGGACAGTTGACCAGAATAAACAAACAAAGATTAAACCTGCTTCAAAGAATTACAGGAACAATGGGGGAGCAATCCAAGATGTGCTGTCTTTAGCATACAAAAAATATGGGCATCTGTCCTTGGAATATGCTGGAGAGCTTTTAATAACAGCACCAGAATGTGCCAGACAAAAAATCAAGTGGTTCCAAAACTTAGCGCTCCGAATAATAACAGGTGCTCTAAAGTCCACTCCTATTGTAGCTAAACAGCTCCAAGCAAACGTCGAGCCATTGGAGATGCATAGAGAAGTGAGCTCAATAAGTCTTTATGAACGCCTATGTAGACTCCCGGTTGACTACTGGTCAAGTAAAAAGAAACTCTCCACAAGACTTAAGAAGGTCACATTTTTCAAAAAAGTTGAAAGTCTTCGAGAAAAAACAGGCTTAATGCCTGCTCCAAGAGAACCACTTTCTCTAATGCTACCCAGGATCCCTCTAATGACAGCATATTACCACCTTGATCTCATGAGACCCATTAAAAAAGAAGAAGCTATATGAGAGGAATTGAGATCCTTGGCAATTGAAACCATAACTGAGCGTTATCCCAGCCCTCCCTGGCTCCGAGTATACACCGATGGTTCAGCTGAACATGCAAGTTACAATGGGGGAGCAGGCGTGTATTCGACATATATTTCAAATCTCAAAGCCAGTATTGAGTCTACAAATTTCAACAGCGAAATTCGTGCTATATTACTAGCTTTGCACGCTCTCACAAATATAGATGCAAAGAGTATTGTCTTGTTTGTGGATTCACAGGTGGCCATCATTGCAGTTATGCAGCCAAATGTGTCTCAGGATAACAACGCTTTGAACTGCTAAACTAAAATTGAACAACTGCTTGAACAGGGTATGCAGGTAGTTTTCCAATGGATTCCGGGCCTCAGTGGTATTCATGGGAATGAAGTAGCTGACAAGCTTGCAAAAGAAGGTGCAGCTTCAGAACAGTTGAACAATAAAATTTCTTATCCCAGAGCTAAGGATGATGTCAAAAAAGCAAAACATGCTTTACTAATGGATTCCCTAAGAGAAAGTTCGATGAACAAGCTCTGGGGCAAACTTGTTCTGGAGGAAGAATGGAAACCGGTTGATTTGAAGAGAAGAGATGCTGTTGCACAGTTCGGAATGCTTATCGGCCATGACTACCTCGCGAAGCACTTGTATCAGATCGGAGTGGTAGATTCTCCATTTTGCTACCTTTGTCCTGATAATAGTGAAATGGATGCAGGGCATCTAGAAGTATGTTCCCGGTTACAAAATATAAGAGCTGAAACTCCATCAAGATCGGAGTGGTATTGGGCTGCCAGATCCCTAATGGCAGAAGCCGAAACGGGAAGGCATAATTTAAAAAAATAAATAATTAAAAAAAAATGACTACATTTTGATATAAAATAATTTGAACTATTGTGGAGCCTTAAGGTATTTTAATTAATTTTAACATAAATGTTAAATTCTATTAGGGCTACAAAGTAATGCTCATGAGGTACTAGAGAACTATTCGAAAATTCTGTAAAAAAAAAAGAAAAATCCCAATGCATACTGTGGCTATCCAAAGCCATGCATAAAATTTCACACTATTTTTTTCAAAGACACACTAATTTATAAATAGCATAATTAATAAACACATGATATAACATCAATCTTTAGTCTACCTAGATGAAATTTTAATAGTGTAATAAAAAAATTATAATAATAATAACTACCACAGGCATGTAATGAACATAGTTTTGAAGATTTCACATTATTCCAGGATCCTAGTACACTACACCTTTAAGAAATCCACAGATTACATTAATAATAATAATAATAATAATAGGCTTAGCGAACCCGAAGGTTCGATGCCAATACCACCAAATTCCGCCTACAGAGACTCGTCCAATGTTCACCATTCAAGCCCAAGCCCCCGAGATCAGCCTTAACGCAATCCTCCCATCTCCGCTTCGGCCTACCTTTCGGACGCCTACCAGTCGGATCAGCAAATACCAACTTTCTCGGAATCCGCTCGTCATCGAGCCCAACACAGATTACACAGATTACATTACAATATAAAATTATATTTGCAGAAGAATCATTATTAGTATACATCATTATGACAGGCCATCACGGCTGAGGGAGTTGAGAGGTTGTCTTAGCAACATCAGTCATATGACACCAGTTCAAATCTGGCATTGGTGAGCCCAATGAATATTTAATGGGGGTCCAACCAAATGAATCTTGACCAAAATATTCAAGTTAGAATAGGTTGGTAATCTGTAGGCTAATCCAAAATGTTTGTGATAATCGGAGTAGGAGAGGATTAATAAAACTGATAACAAAAAAAAGTTAGCTTACATTATGTTTCTTATGAAAGAAACTCTAAAGGTTGGGGTCTTCAGTGTCCTTTTAAATTTATTTTAAAACATAGCGTAGAAAAAGGGTATTAATACCTTTTACGGGGACCGGTGGTTATCTGCGAGAGATATACTTTTACCATTTACATAGTATGATCGTTATAGTCGCAACACCCTGAATGTAATGTGTTAATAATGTTTGATTCTTGCTGAATAAAATGGTAGACTATAACATGTTGTATTTTAAGCTGTATTGTATTAAACTGTACTGTAATATAGCATAGCATTCCGAGGTAATGTCCCTGGTCCTTAGAAGCTTATACAGGTTAAAAAAACAATTTACAATTTTGATTAAACTCGCTATATGCTTGACTACCAGCGTCTATGGTTATTCTACTGCCCCTTCCACCATTGGCTATCAAGTCTGAAGGGCAGTGAAGAATAGGCAACTTCTCAGCCTGATAGACCGTTGTGTATTTACCAAATGGTATGTGTACTCCATCACTGGGTCAGTCCTTTCTTCAGACTCAGCTTATCAGTACTCATTCCACTATCCATTAGTGAACCGCCAGTTTAACATTTAAAAATAATAATAATAATAGGCTTACCGAACCCATGTTCAATGCCGATACCACCAAAGTCTGCCTACACAGACTCGTCCAATGTTTACCGTTCAAGCCCAAGCCCCCGAGATCAGCCTTAACGCAATCCTCACATCGACGCTTCGGCCTGCCTTTCGGACGCCTACCAGTCGGTTCAGCGAGTAACAACTTTCTTGGAATTCGTTCCTCACCGAGCCCAACCACTTTACGCCCCCATTTGAGTCTCCGTGATGCTATCAACTCAATTATATTCACAGGATACAAGTTCTGCAATTTCGCGTTGTGCAACCTTCTAAACTCCCCAGTGGCCTCATCTCTCTTCGGACCAAATATTTTACACAGTACCTTATTTTCGAAAAACTTAAGCCGTTGTTCATCCTTCAAAGTAAGCAACCACGTTTCACAGCCGTAAAGAACCGTCGGAAGAATAATAGTTTTATAAATTCTAACCTTTAAGTTTTTTGACAGAAGTCACGAGCTAAGTAATTTAGCAACTGAATAATAACACGCATTTCCCACCTTAAACCGGGATTTTATTTCTTCCTGGATTTCATTTTTTCTTGTTATCATTGAACCTAAATACTTGAATTTCTCTACATGTTCAAAAGTATGGCCTGATATATCAATATCACCAAGATCGCCACCATTTCTGCTACTAATCATATATTTCGTCTTATCGGTATTTAATTCAAGTCATATTTCTTTACCGGTTTTTATTAAAACAGTTGTATTTAGTTATATGGTTTCCGTGTCTTCACCTAGCAGTACCAAATCATCAGCATACCCCAAAACCGGAATCTTGTCACCCATATTTAAGCCTTTCTCGGTATACAACACCTTTTCTAAAGCTATATTAAATAAAACAGATGAAAGGGAGTCACCCTGTTTCAAACCCGATCGCACCTCAAATCTCTCGGAGTAATTATGACTGATTCTAACTTTATGGAATGTTTTCGACAAACACATCTCTACTATGTTTACTAACTTTCTAGGTATTCCCTGTTCAATCATGAGTTTAACATTTAATGCCACAATTAAGTCTGTGATTCTTGGTATTTTCGATAGTAACATTGTACTCAGTATGATAATTTCTCAAATTTGAATATCAGAAACCATGGCTAAAATTTAATTTTCCTAAATTCTGCAAAGTAGGTTACATTGTAAGTAAATATACTAGAACAAGTGTTTAATTTGACAAAATGATAGAGTTTCTTAAGAGCATATGCTTCTACTTCTAAATGAAGTGGCATGATAACTACATAGCAGCTGTAGGAGTAGCACTAATTGCACCTGTGATCACAAGGCAGGCGAGCCTTTGCGATTTTCCATGTGAAGTTTTGTAGCAGTCAATCTAGGCTCTATGCCACCAGATGGCCGAGGAGTATATAAGCATAGATCTGATGGGAGTCACATATAGCCAATAGACCATACATGGATTCAGCCCCCATACATTGGTAACAGAACAGTTTGCACCAGTCACACAGAATATGAATAACACTTTTTAACAGTGAGCAGCGATGTGCATACCCTTGTGAATAGAATCCTTGTCCATTTAAGTTGCAAATATGAGAGTCAACAACTAAGCACCAGAGTAGTGAGGGATAGCACTCCACCCTGGGGACAGCCTCCAAAGGTTTTGATCCTCAGAACAATATGTGCAAATTCTGATATCAAAATGAAACGTGTTAATAATACTTCAAGTAAACTTGTTTAAGAATACACAGAAATGGATATTGAAGCTGTATGTCATCGGGCATATGTAGCAGCAGCATTGGTCATTATTATAAAACTGGACTTGAAATAACAACATCCAAAGAAAGAAAAAGGTAACTTGAATATCCCAAGATACCAGAAAAGATGCGAAATCATTGAGAACCACAAGACTTTCAGATCATCTGCCTTAAAGGAGTTAGTGAGAGTCTAACATATAATAATACCAGCAGATTTTAATACCATCCCAATAATTCACTCCGGCAACTTGGTTATAAAAAAAGAGCATAGAGATTTAAAGAATTTCTCATCATAGACTAATTAATTCCACGGTCAAATGAAACAAAAATAGGATGGAGAAAATTGTTATACAACAATCTTAAAGCTACGGATTCAGAAATTTCATAAATTCTTCTCTTTCAAAGCCACTAATTAATTCCAGGGTCAAATGACACAAAAATAGGATGGAGAAAATTGTTATATAACAATCTTAAAGCTAGGATTCAGAAATGATAAGAATTCCTTAGAAGTAAATTTAGAACATTTAGATGAAAATAAAAAGCCAGACATTATGAAGATGTTAAATGAATACGATAGGTGTTTTGCTAATAATAAGTTTGACGTGGGTATAGTTGGAGATAGTGAAGCTCACTTTTAATTGAAAGAGGACAGATATATTTCACAGAAACCATATAGATGTTCATACCCTGATCAAGAGGAGATAGACTCACAAATTTCCATATTATTAGAGAATGATTTGATTGAAGAATCGAGTTCACCTTTTCCATCACCTGTAACATTAGCATTCAAGAAGGAAGATGGGAAAAGAATGCGGCTATGTGTTGATTTTTGTGAACTAAACAAGTTAGTAGTGCCTGAACCCCAACCATTTCCCAGAATCGATGATCTAGTTGTGAATGTCAGTGATTGCAGCTGGTTTACTGCTTTGGATATCAACTCGGTTTTTTGGTCTATACCTCTTCAGATGAAAGACTGGAAAAGGACAGCATTTATAACGCAAAAAGGCCATTGGCAATGGAAAGTCCTACCGTTTGGTTTTAAAAATTCACCAGCTATCTTTCATCAAATTTTGGCAAGTATTTTACCTAAACACAGTTTAAGTACTTTTAATGTAAATTACATTGATGACATTTTGATTTTTTCACAATCTTATGAAGAACATCTGAAACATTTGGGCTTAGTCTTTGAAGCAGTTAAGAAAGAAGGGCTTAAACTAAAGCTAGTGAAATGGGGTTCCGCTATGCCTTCAGTGAAATACTTAGACCACGTAAAAGAATATGGCAAGGTTCGTCAGATTAATTTGATTGAATTAATTAATCATATTAATCATATAATAAAATCAAATTAATTAATTTGATTGAAATAAAAGAATTTCAATGTCCTACGACAAGAAAAATGGTTCGTCAACTTCTGGGGAAAATTAATTTTTATCCAAAATTCATCAATCATTGTACAGAGTGATTAGCCCCATAACATTATCTTTTGAAAAAAGATGAAAAATCTATATCGTCTACTAATAAATGTGAATCATATTTTCAAGAATTAAAGTTATATCTAAGTACAGCACCAGTCTTAGCAATCTATGACAATGAAAAAGATATAGTTATCGAAGTTGATGCAAGCCGTACGGGTCTGGGTGCAGCTCTGAAGAAGCCACAAGCAGATGGTATCATACATCTGGTTGGTTATTTTTCTAAGGAATTGACCCCATGTCAAATGAAGAAAGAGATAATGTATTTGGAATGCCAAGCAATAAAAGGAGCAATTGTTTATTGGCAACATTATCTCTTAGGTAAGGCTTTTACTGTGACATCGGATCAAAAACGGCTTATAAATTTAAAATGTAAATCACAAACAGATGAGGCGTTGCGTGACTTGATGTTGTATCGGTCTCAGTACAACTTCAAAGTCATTAATAAAGGAGGCTAGGACAATATAGAAGCTGATGCATTATCCAGAAACCCAGTTCTAGAAATCTTTGAAGATGAAAATGTCTGTTTGAAGCTGATCAACATGATTCAACTCGATGACATAATAAATGATCAAGCAACAATTAAAGATGAAATTGCTGCTTCCAAGGTTTTTAAAGATGACAAAATTAGCTTTAAGATGCTGAACAACAGGAAACGAATATATGTGTCAATGGGATTAGGACTCAACTTGATTGACAAAATCCACCAATTTTATGGGCATATTGGCACCAGCCAAATAGCTGAAAAATTGAGACCCTTCTATTATTTTAAAAACATGGATAAACTTAAAAATCAGTTTTGTAGAGCTTGCAAGATGTGTTAAAAATAAATCTAGATCAGGAAGAGCAATCAGACTCCTTTCTCCGTTAGGTCCAGCAGAATATTCCTATCATTTCATGTCCATCGACACAATAGGTGGTTTTGCTGGAAATAACACAACAAAGAAATACCTGCATTTATTGGTAGGTCATGTTTCTAGGTATGCGTGGATCTATACTTCCAGTGGGCAAAGTGTTACTGATTTCATCAAACTGATCAACCCAGTGGCAGAAGGAAACAAAATAAAAATGTTGCTAGTTGATCAATATGGGGTGTTCAATGCAAGGAAGTTCAGAGCATACAATATACAAAACAAGAACATTGATCTGCTCTATACAGCAGTAGACAACCCACAATCCAATGGACTGAATGAACGGTTAAATCAAACATTGGTAAACAGAATCCGTTGTTGAATAAATGAAACTGATGATGAGATGTCTTGGACCACGGTGGCTGAGTCTTGTGTCAAGGAATACAACACACATCAAGGAACGACTAAATTTTCGTCTGCTTATCTGTTACATGAAATGACATCCGATATAGTTCCTAAAGAATTGAAATCAAAACTGATTTGAGTGCAGATCGTCAGAAAGCATTCGAAAATTCTAGAATAAGTTTTTAAAGGAATGAGAAGCGGGAAGATCAAACGAGGAAAGAACATGAATTTTAGGAAGGTGATTTGGTGTACATTTCAAATGGCAATAGATTGAATAGAGATAAGTTGGATGAAGTTAGGAAAGGACCTTTTATCATAAAATGTAGAGTTTCAGGACAGCCAATTTCTTTCATAGCTCTAAGCTGGTACCACACTCTTTTCCTGTGGAAAAAGAATCTTCGACCAATGAAGGTGTAAATTATAATCCTAATTTAGTAGTAGATAGTGTCACTATAGTGACAAAGTAGATCACATGTGTTTTTAAACATTGGGTAGGTTTCATGTGATCTCTGACTGTTAGCTTCTAGATAGAGTAGAATGTGACTTTTTATTCTATTCTATTATTTTAGGTAAGTTGTTCATTGTGTTTGTATGTACCTATCTACTTCTGTATATTTTTATCAATAATAAACTACTATTTTATAATAGATTGTTATAATATATATAAATGGGAAATGAGGAATCGAATTGCGCATCAGACCATGGGTTAGCAATGTTTTTCCGGGAATGGTGTGGCACTTTGTTGTCAGCAGCCGATCGAAATGGATGCGTGCGTGCGAGTTTTTTGAAAATTGCTTCTACTGTGAGCCGTTGACGAAGCAATACATGTGATTGGACTTTGCCACCAACCATCAAATAGATTAGTGCACTAATAATACGTTCTAATCAAGTAATTATGAAGACATTATTGAAAGGAAGGAATGGAAATTCAACTGAAGACATCTGAATCAGATAATTTATACTTTTTTATTTGCAAATATTAGTTTTTTAGTTTAAGTTATGTATTTAATTGTAATATATTATTTTAAGAATATAAGTTTCTTATTAACCTTAGCCAAGACTCAGAGTTATTAATTTATTTATTTAATCTTCTAATCTTCTACCGCCAACGGTGTGAGCAGAGTTATTAATTTGAAAACCCTAAAATTATCATTAACTTTACATTTTTCATTTAAAAAATTAAATATTATTTATTTTTAAAAATAAAATATAATAACATTTGGCGCCCGAACAGGGACACATTATATAAATGTATATATATTATATATTATAATATATATTATAATATATATATATATATATATATATATATATATATATATATTGTTGATTAGTTCTTGAGTATTGATAATTAAAATTATCTACGTGTTTTAAGAATCTTTAAATGAATAAGCAATTTTATTTCGGCTACTTTCATTTAAAAAATTAAATATTATTTATTTTTAAAAATAAAATATAATAACATTTGGCACCCGAACAGGGGCGCATTATATATATATATATATATATATATATATATATATATATCAAGAACTAATCAACAATATATATATATATATATATATATATATATATATATATATCAAGAACTAATCAACAATATATATATATATATATATATATCTCAAGAACTAATCAACAATATATATTATAATATATATATATATATATATATATATATATATATATAATATATATATCAAGAACTAATCAACAATATATATATATATATATATATATATATATATATATCTTGATATATATATATCAAGAACTAATCAACTATATATATATATATATATATATATATATATATATAATATATATCAAGAACTAATCAACAATATATATATATATATATATATATATATATATATATATATATATATATATATATCAAGAACTATATATATATTGTTGATTAGTTCTTGAGTGTTGATAATTAAAATTATCTATTTGTCTAAAGAATATTTCAATGAATAAGCAATTTTAATTCCGCTACGTTTTGAGAATTTATCGTTCTCATATTCATGCCCTAACCGTGGAGAAAATCAAAAAACAGAATATTAAGATTTTTATACAATAATTAATAGATGATGTTATTGTTAGAAGGACAGAAAACATTTTTAAATAAATTTAAGAATGCATTGAACAATTATTAGATATACAGTAGTAAAATAGATATCTCAATTTCTATCTTAGTATCTTAAAACCCTGTGATGGGTCCTGGCCTCCTCTATAAGCCTCCCCCATTCGCTGGGTTTTGGGCTGCTGCCTTCCAATTTAGGTCTTGTGCTACGCCATCCATCCACTGGAGCTTGGGCCTTCCGACTCTTCTAGGACGATGGATTTCTTTTTCCATCACTATTTTGGCATTTCATCGTTAAGTCATCTGTGTGATATGTCCTGCCCATCCAAGGTGTCCAAGCCTGATAAAGGTTACAATGTCTAGATCCTGGAGCAGTTCATATAGTTCCTTATTTCTTCTTCTTTATCCCTTACCAGTAGTTCATAGAGTTTTGTAAAAATGGACCTTTGTTTTCCTCTTAATGAACTTGCTACAGAACTGTTTAAGCAGACCAAAATAGCACCAGTTAGCTGCCGTGATCCTTTGCTTTATTTCAGTTGAAACATTATTTGTTGTTGTGACCCGAGATCTAAGGTAAGTAAATTCCTCCACTCTGTTAAAGATACAACTTCCTAAAAACAACCTGTCTCCCTTGAGGTATGGCTCCTCCGGTGTGCACATAAATAGTTTTCCTTTTATTAATAGCAAGTCCCTTGTGTGAGTCAGCTCTCTGTACAGCTAAGAAAGATTCAGTAAGTGCAGTAAAGGATCGTGCCACTTTATCAAGTTCATCCGCATAACAGAGCTGATGGACCGATCTATTGAATATGGTGCCATTATTCTGGACCCTGTTTCTCTTAATACTTTTTCCAGCACCAAATTAAACAGAAGACATGCACACCAAATTCAGAAGAGTATTCGGACTGTATGCGGACCCTGCACCTAACATGTCTCATTGTCATTTTTATGAGGTGTATTAGCTTTGAAGGGACCTTCATTTCTCTTAGTAACTCGTATAACATAGGAGGCTTGATGCTCTCATACCCGTTCCTAAAATCCACCAACAAGTGGTGGGTATGCATCTTGTGTTCATGGGCCGTTCCCATGATTAATCTGAGGGAGCGAATTGGATCCACTGTAGATTCACCTCTCCTGAAGCCAGTCTGGTACTGCCCGATTTCTCGTTCTGCATGCATGATCGAAAATTGGGAGAGGATATTGGAGATGACTTTATAAGCAGTGGGAAGTAACGACATTCCTCTATAATTATACATTCTAACTTTTCTCCTTTCTTGTGAGAGGACATATCAAAGCACTGCTCCATTGCTGAGGCATCCTTCCTTGAACCCATATCTTGAGGATCAGATCATAAAGTGTCCTGTGCAGTTCCTCTCAACCCTATATAAACAGTTCTGCTGGCAATCCGTCCTCCCCTGGTGCCTTATGTTTCCTCATTTTCTGGATTGCATCTAAAACTTCTTTGAAATGTGGTGACTCAACATCTTCATCCTATTCTCCATTTTCTTCTTCTGATTTGGGCTCAGTAACTAGTTTATTCAATAGACCACTGAATGTCTTGCCCACCCCTGAAGTATCTAGTCTTTATTGATCAAAAGAGCCCCACCTTCTTTTCTGCATGCTCGAATTTTAGGTTTGAAAGGGGCTCTACCATTGTTCACCTTCTGAAAGAAGAGCCTGTTTTCACTCACACTCTTGTGAACTTGTATTTCCTTGCGTTTCCTCTTGTGAACTTGTATTTTCTTATTATTATGCACCTTCTTCTCATCTCTCCTCCTTTTGTGGTATTCCTCTGTGGGTCCCTTGTGAACCATAGCTTGGTAGGCGACGTTCTTTGCATCTGTTACACTTCGGCATTCTTCATCAAAGTAAATTTGTTTCATGTTCTTTTAGGCCTAAGCATTTAGATTCTTGTAATTGCCAGCCCTATATTGCCCCCTACTGCTTGAGGGTCTTCACAAATGACATCACTCCGTGTCTCATGCAGTGCCCTACCTATATGAGCTTGAAAAGAGTTGCATTTATCAGGAGCTTGCAACTTCTGGACATTCTACTTCTTAGTCTTTTCTAGTGTTTTACTTTTGGTTATTAAAGCAATTATTAAGAGAGGGTCAGTTTGGTAGAAGATATGGAGGTCTAGGGATCTCCATGTCGCTTTGTTTATCCTGCAAGTTACAACCACTACATTACAAGAAGCAGCAAAATTCATGATTCTCTGACCATTTTCCTTACAGATTCATTACATTCCTCATGGATGCTATGTGGTCCAATTGTTGGATAGTAAATTTTTTCTTGGCCAATCTCTGCGTTGAAGGCTCCTGCCAGATTTTGATGTCGCTTTCTGGGCAAACATCATAGAACTCCTCCTTGTCTTCTTCAGTTGAGGTTTCCATTGGGACATGAAAACTGATTATTGAGTAGTTGTAGAAGGTTCCCTTGATCCTTAAAATGCATAGGCGTTCATTTATAGGGTTGAATCCAATGACATTCTGCCACATTCCCCCTTTCACAATGAAGCCGGTTCCAAAGCTATGGTTCCTCAGATGGTAAATTATAGGAAGTGTTTTTTCCAATTATCCTGCTTCCGGTCTATCAAATTTCTTGGATAGGAGCAATGTCATATCTATACTTGTTCAGTTCATTAAGAAGGACGCAAAATCTTCCTGGTCGTATAGACTATAGTATAACACTCACTCACTGTTGAGCACTACAGTCCTTGTAGGACCTAGGCCTCTGCCACCGTTCTTCCCCATGCCTCACGATCTCCAGCAAGACTCCTCCAATTTTCTATTTCCATCCTTCTCAAATCATCCTCCAAGTCCTCAATCCACCGTCGCCTGGGTCTGCCCCTTTTCCTTTTTCCTCCTGATGCACCATTTAGCATCATTTTAGGCAGTCTACAGGGCTTCATCCTTTCCACATACCCTAACCATCGCAGTCCGCTATTCTTAATAGCACAGAGGATATCAGGCTTCCCATACAATTCTGTAAGTTTGGCGTTGCTTCTGATTCTCCACCTGTGTTCTTCTTTTACGGCTCCAAAAATCTTTCTCAATAACCTCCTCTCCCAAACCAGTAGAGCTCTTATGATTTCTTTAGTCAGGGTCCACGTCTCACTACCATACATTACAACTGCCTAATTATTGTTTTTTAAAAAAAAAAAAAAAAAAAAAAAAAAAAAAGCTTAGCTTTCCTAGAGAGGCTTTTGTATCGGAGAGCTTATTGTACGGCATAGAAACATCTGCTTCCTGCCATTCAGCCCTTAATTTCTACTTCTAAATTATTATTTTCTGTCACAACACCTCCATGGTACTTGAATGTACAGCAGCTGTGAAACTTGTTTTCACCCACCTCCACAATATCTGCTCTTTCCCTGTTCTGCCTCGAAATTTTCATATATTGAGTCTTTTCTATATTTATTTTAAGTCCTAAATCTTGTATTGCTCTCTTTATTTCCTCTACAGCACCGGCCAGAGCTATTTTGTTTCTCCCTGTGATGACTATATTATCAGCATAAGCCATATGCTGTATGAGGCAGTTGTAAATGGTGCCCTCTGGGTTTGTCCTTATTTTTCTGATGTCATCTTCTAGGGCAAGGTTGAACAGTACTGGTGATTATGGGTCACCTCGTCTTAAGCCACTACTAACCCAAAACTATTTGAGATGCGCACTCTAGTTTTCATCTTACAACTCGTCCTTTCCAGGGTCATCTTACTCAGTCTTATTAACTTGCTGGGTATTCCTAGTGACTGTAATGCCTTTAAGAATTTTCCTCTGTCCACACTATCATAAGCCTGTTGGAAGTCAATAGAGAGATGGTGTAAGTCTACATTGTACTCGTACGATTCCGGGTCTATTTGCCTAATCAAGAATAGGTGGTCAGTTGTTGACCGTCCTGGACAGAATCTGCTCTGGTACTCGCCCAGAAGTTGTTCTTTATTTCATCTCTATCAGGCGGTACCTCCTCATCGACATTCTCATCATTGCTGGACTGGTAATCGAAGTGGAAGTACATATTGCTTGTCTCGGGATTAAGAATTTCCTCAAAGTAGTAGAACCACCTATCTTTGATTTCATCGGCCCCGGTAAGCAGATTTCCCCATTGAGCTGGTCTATATAAAGTTAAAATATCCCAAAAGGCTAGTCAAAAAGTTCATTTGACGGTTTCCGTGTCAGTAAACATGAGGCAGGCCGGCATTATTTCTTTGAGGTCTCACAATGTAAAGGTTTCAATAGTGAGGGTTATCAGCCCTCGCCCTCCTAGACAGGTGAAGGGGCTGTCTCCTCTAAGCCTCCTGACTTGCTATCACGTCCAGGGTGGTTACATAGGGGAGGTGACCCTAGAGTATGTAGTGCATTTGACCTTTGTCTGTAGTGTGGGAGTGAGTGTATAAATATCACAATGATAGTTTACCAGGTCTAGAAGTGTGAAACCAAAATTTTTTTTGTAAAAATTGCACATTAGTTATTTAAAACTATAAAAAATATTTTATTCAAAATAGTCTCCATTGGAATTTATACATTTTTCCCACCTCTTCGGCAGGTTATGAATGCCACGCCAAAGAAACAATTCTTTATTTGAAGAGAACCAGTTGTCGAGCCATTTTCGTGTATTTTCATATGAATCGAGTGCATGTCCCAATGATGCGAATAGATGGTAATTAGACAGAGCCAAGTATGGAGAATGAACTGCATGCGCTATTATTTCCCAATTGAACACCTTAATCGTATTCGTGACCCATTTGCTTTATATGAGGGGGCATTATCATGAAGCAAAATGACTTATTGTTGCCTTTTTGCATATTCTGGTCTTTTTCACATATTGCTCGATTCAAATCGATCATTTGTTGTTGGTATCGAGATTTCGCCAGGTTTTAGTAGCTCATAATATATTATACCCTTTTGATCCCACCAAACGCACATAATTGTTTTCTTTCCAAAACGATTTGGTCTTGCAGTGGATGTTGATGGTTCGCCTGGATTTAACTATGATTTACGACACTTAGGATTCTGAAAATATATCTACTTTTCACCACCAGTCACTACTTGATGAAGAAATGATTTTCTTTTACATCTGACGAGCAGCATTTGACAAGTAGTTTTTCCATTTGCTTGCTCTCTTTCATTCAGTTTATATGGTAGCCATTTTCTCACTTTCTGTATCTTTCCCATAGCTTTCAGACGAAGAGATACTGCTTCTTGCATCACATTTAATTGTTCCACGAGTTCTTGTCGAGTCTGAATATCGTCTTAATCCAATAAGGCTTGCAAGTCCTTGTCTTCAAACTTTTTCGGTGGTTTCCCACACTCCTGGTTTCTCACATCAAAATCACCACTTTTCAATTTTTTAAACCACACAAAGCACTGAGTTTTGCCAAGAGTATGTTCACCGTATGCTTCGACAAGCATTCTATGCGAATCGGCAGCAGTTTTCTTCAAATGATAGCAGAAAACCAATGCTGTTCGCATATCATAGTTCGTAAGCGCAAAACTCAACATGTTTGAGGTTATAGAAAAATATACCGGTGTATGAAACTTAGGTTATTGTGCGTGGCAAACTTCGTCAGCAGTTAAAGGGAGAAGATGGCGCTACAGAAGCGGTCTTACAGTCTTTAAACTATCAGGGCACCATCTATAGGGAAATTCCGGTTTCATACTTATTTATACACCTGGTATAGACTGAACCAGATGCTATATTTCAATGAGTAAGGAATCATATAAATTAATGAGATTTTCTTTGCTTCCTGTAAAATTTCCTAGAATGTATTTGGTACCTTAAGGAAATCAACCTCTCAATTATACTCTAAAATTAGGAGTTAAAAATATTGAAAATCCAATTACAGCAATGAGTATTTTTTATGAATTTCCTTGATCAGTTCAGTGCAAAGAATAAAGTGAAAAAACCAGGAGGACAAAAGCCACTTAAGTCTGAACCTGCTATTGTTTTCCATATGCAGAACAGTAAAATTAAAATAAGTGTATCTTATTCATATATTATATTAAGCATTATTTTCAGCATAAGTAATTAAAATAATTTTAAATGTAAATTTCATTGTCCTAATGATATAAAGTTTTTTTGTCGGGATATATTTTGACACCCAAATTAAAAAACTTCAACATTTTTATTCATAAAGTAAAATTGATGAAATCTTTGTTTTTTTTTGTTTTTTTATAACATATTTATTGATATTTACAACTGTATTAAATAAAAATACATCTAGTAAATGTGATGGTAATTTACAAAACTGTCATGAAAAACATTTAGAGACACTACCCAGTGGCAGCACTCTAAAAATATTTTAAACTAGAAGGTCCCGGGGCCATTTCCTTTTCAGGCGCCTCGGAGGATTATCCGGAATTGAAGAGGAAGAAAGGATTGAAACTAGTGGGTTAGAGTGAGAATGGAGTTTGTCATGAAAGGATTGATACCTGGTCCGGGCCAAATCAGTAACATAGGGAACATTAAGGTCTTTATGGATAAGTTTATTCGTGACAAAGTAAGGAGCATTGAGGATTTTACGAAGGATTTTGGATTGTAAGGATTGGATGCGGGAAGAATTTGATGGTTTAGTAGAGCCCCAAAGCTCTACTCCGTAAGTCCAGATTGGTCTTATAATAGTCATGTAGATGAGCCTTTTGTAGTTAAGAGGAAGGTTTGATCGTTTGTCTAGTAAGTGTTGAAGTAGCCTAAAGCGGCGAGCAGTTTCTTGTCGTTTTAGTCGTGTATGTGGATTCCAAGTTAGGCGTTTGTCAAGAAGAAGTCCTAGGTATCGGATCTGTTCAACAGGAACTAGTTGAGTGTTATTAAAGGATACTTTAGGGCAGGAAGTCAAAGGTTTACGGCGAAGGGTAAAGGTTATTTGATGGGATTTGTTGGAATTTATTTTTATTCTCCAGTTCTGACACCATACTTCTAGGTCTTTGATGTGGGCTTGAAGGGTATTTGAAGCAACAAATGGATCTTTATGAACTGATAACACGCACAATCTTTGTTTAAAAAAAAAAATTAGAAATTATATATTAACGTTTATTTTTAGGGAAATAAAGGTATTTACAAAAATATAATGATTAATACACATCTACGACAATGGAAATGTAATAGGTAAAAGGTTAACAACAGTGCTGAGAATAGCGGAAAAATAATAATAATAATAATTAAAAAGAAAAGGAAGGCAAAAAATATTACAGAGTAGCTGGGTTGTCTCACAAAATAAAAAAATAAATAAATTTTAATATTTAAACAGTCAAGTGAGATTAAAGAAGGAAAAAAAATCAGTTTAAAGAATTGAAATAGCAATATTTGCTGAGTTGGCTTACAAAACAGATACAGCTGTTTTCACACACACTTCTCGCCATAACCTGCATTATGCATCATTATAGCATAAGCTAAGAGAGATTTAATTCAACATTCAAACTGACTCTGAATTAAACTTAAACTAAGTGACAAACTTCAAGATAAGTTTTATCTTAAAAGAACACCATTGACGCTCAATATAAAAATATATATCATCTAGTCCTGATTGGTATGAAAGCATTCAGAAGTGGCCAGTCCAATTAATCACTCAGGCATAAAAAAAACAATCACATTATAATATAATTGAAAAGCTTACTAGAAGTGGTTCTATAATTGTATCCAAGTCAAATGGTCTTCTTCGCTTCAATTTCAGAGCCTCATATGAAAAAATAGGTTGACGATTACCACGGACAAAATAAAATTCTAAATCTCGTCCCAAGTTCTGCCGAGGATTAGGTTGCTTCCAACAATGATCTCTCTGCCAAGGAGATGACTGTACTGATGAGCTATCATCTGAAACTTTTATGCCAAATGGATTTTTAAAATAGAACAAAGACCACAAAAAAGCACATAAAGAGATTTTTACAAATTCATTTTATAAATACATTTGTTAACAAACATCAAGATAAGACCATAGCAGTGTGTAAGGGAATAAGGTTAAGGGATAAAATATTGGGTTGTTTCACATGAAATGTATGTTTTATACTTTCTGAAATACATAAAGGATTTTGCAGGTCTCTGTTGTTTTCTTCCGAATGTTTACATATTTAAAGTAAACAGTTACTAATCCTCTACCTTTGCATTATATTTAACCTTAAAAATAATATGGAATACTGTAAATACTATAATATTGGGTTGTTTCACATGAAATGTCCGTTTTTATAGTTTCAGAAATACATACAGGATTTTGCAGGTCTCTGTTGTTTTCTTCCGAATGTTTACATATTTAAAGTAATCAATTACTAATCCTATTATATTATCCAATTACTAATACCTTTGCATTATAAAAATTAGCTTTCCAACCAATTACCCACTTTTTAGTATACCTCCAAATATGGAAACACACGATTTTCGAGTAATATATTTGTATGAGTTTAAACTCGGCCATTCAGCAGCTGAGGCCGCTAGAAATATTTGCAAGGTGTTTGGGGAAGGGAGTGTTAATGAACAGACCATTCACTATTGGTTTGCTAAGTTTTCAGCTGGGGATACCGACTTGGAAAACTAGCCCCGAGGAAGACCTCCGTCCGTAATAGACAACGATGTCCTCAAACATACAGTAGAAGGAAACCCCTAACAAACAGTTAAAGGACTCTCAGCACAACTAAATGCAAGTGCATCTACCGTTTCCAGACATTTAAAGTGTATTGGGAAAGTCAAAAAGCTCGATACATGGGTACCTCATGATCTTACTGAGCGGCATGTTTCAAAACATACCGTGCAAAAATTTAAAGAACTGGGCTACAAAGTTCTTCCGCACCCACCATATTCTCCCGACTTGTCTCCAACAGATTACCACCTGTTCAGGAATTTAGACAACTTCGTCAAAGGAAAACTTTTTGAAAATGATGATGAAGTGGAAAGTGCGTTTTCAGATTTTGTTTCACTTCAAAGCTCAGAGTTTTTTAGTTCAGGGATAAAAAAGTTGGTGACACGTTGGGAAAAATGTGTAGAAAAAGAAGGTAAATACTTTGAATAAAATTATCTTGTTTTCATATCGTATTTTTAATAAAAATCCTTTACCTTGATAACGGACATTTCATGTGACACAACCCAATATATACATTGTCCAACTAATTCATCATCATTATTATAAAATAATACAACTTTCTTCATTCAATATCAAGCATAATTAACAAAATAACCTGAATTATTAATAACAGATTAAAAAAAAATGGTATACACAACACAACTGTCACTTACCTCCCTTGTGAACACGTCCAGTGTGGTAAGGGGTCAATTGACACCATGTGTCTAACTTTCCATAATTGCTGAGCCATGTAAGAGGTAAACTTCCAAAAATGCTCGAAACTTTTTTCATCTGTGGATCTTTTCAAGAGTTGAAACCAATGTCTATATGGTTCAAACTTCAATAATCTCACAATTCCCATAAAAAATAGAACGGGGTCAAATGACCCTGTGCCGCATTGAGGTTTAAATTTCGACCTTAAGTGCGGGACAGGGTCAAAATAAGGGGTTATTCTTATGGAAAAATGATGAGTCACCTAACGATGTGGGGAGGGGAGCCTCTTTTTTTTAATTTTCTAAAGTATGAAAAAGGTTATGTTAGGGGGTGGGAGGGAGACCGAACTTCACAAAAAAATCAAAGTCATTTTCTGTTTCTAAAATATCATACAATTTAATTGGATGAAGTGAAAAAGTGTTTTGATTTAAAAAGAAAAAAAAAATGATTAATGAGTACAACTTCCATGAGTTTAATGAACTTTGGAATGAATCAATTAACGCCCTGCTGCAGTGGTATACTCACCTAAACCTACAGAGTGGGAAAACAAATGGTTTTGCCTAAATTAATCAATTTTCCGAAACCTGAATTCACTTTAAAGAATGTGGGGCCGACTTGTGGATAATTACTGCCCAGGGTCAATTGACCCAGTGTCGCACTTGTGGATTTCTCCAAGCCACTGAACGTGTTAAAAGCAATTTTAAAGCTATTAAATAAAGCAAAATAAAAAAATACTTTAAGTTTCAAAGTAAACACTTATTTTAGATAAAATAATATAACAATAGAAATTATTATTTACAACAATCATTTCAGTGGTGATGAAATGGTGATGAACTAATGTTGATCGTTGAGAATTGTGACATTGATTTCTAAAAGGTACTATACCCACTTTAGACAATTTTGCAGGAAACGCATAAATCTGTCATTTATTTATTATTGAACCAATTTAAGTAATTCTTTTTTTATTAAAATCTGAAGTTGATTTTTAAGTATGTTACAATCTTATTTTTTTTCAAATGATTTCACTTTTCCCATTACTTTTTAACAATATAATATGGAGATGATACTTTTTGGAATGAAACGTGGATATGATACTTTTTGGAATGAAACGTGGATATAATACTTTTTGGCAAGAATTAAAAGGGATATAGATGAGGAAGATGGTTGGGGGTGCGGTCATAAATTAAAACCACACAATTAAAAATAAGAGTTATTTTTATTATGTGCCGACGTTTCGGCCTACAATGTGGGCCTTCATCAGGGCTAAAAGAAACAAGATAACAACCAATGTAATTAGACTTAATAATGCGTTAGGTATATAATAATAATATGACAGTAATAAATTATGGGAACATAAATAATATTAAATGTAAAATGATAATAAGATGACAATTATAAAGTATGGAAATAAGGTGACAGTTATAAAGTATGGAAATAAACAAAATTAAGATGATAGTTATAAAGTATGGAAGTAGACATAATTGAGATGATAATATTGTAATGAGAATATATAAATAGAGACTCAGTAAATGAAAAAAAAATGATAAAGGAAAAATATGTGAACAATTAAAATTTTAAATATTAACAATTATGAGTTGATATATGACGGTAATATATTAAAAACATAGTTAAGAGTATAGGTAATATATAAAAAAATATAGTCATTACAAAAGAGAAACAGTATGAATAAAAAATAATAATTTAAATTTTAAAATAATGTAATATTAAACTAATAATTATATGTCAGGATATGTAATGGAGAAATATATGAGTATGGAAAGGGGGAGAAAGAAATGGGCGATGAAAAAAGACCCTTATAAATAAGAAAAAAATATACATACATGACGTGCAAGCGTTGCCTACGAAGTGATGTTTCTCAGTTTAAAAAACGCTCATTGCGTGGAACGGAAAATATGAGAACTAGGATGTCCGTTAGGAAAATTCCAAGAAGCTAAGTTATGTTTACTGATTCGATTGTTAAAAAATAGCCAAAAGTCATTACTTGAGAGTACTTGAGTTATTACTTATGGGTATTTGATAAAATTGTAAGAAATAGTGACGAGGTAAAGATTAAAAGATTTTAAGTAATAACGGATGACGATAATAAATGATGAATGATGATAAGGTAATAACGAATGACGATAAGGAGCTGTCGAAGGAAATGATAAATAAACAGTAATCTAGTAGGTAAACAAATAAATAAATAAAAAAGGGGAGTACGAAAATTAAATAAATATATAAATAAAAAAATGATAATAAATAAATAAAAATAAAATTATGAAGAGATGATCAGGTGGTTGTTTAAAAAATGAGCTAGGGATGCTTTATTAAATTTAATATTTGGGAATAAGCTAGTGACAAGTTATGTTTGTCAGTCTTTTGATTAACAGGAAGGGGTTCTAGTTGTATGTAAATGCATTCTGTAATGAGTCGTTTGTCATGGTTGGGAACAGTGGCAAGAATGGATGTTTTATCAAAATCAAAGGAATGGTTAAGGGTTAAGGAATGTTCTGAAAGTTTTGAAGCGGTAGAATTTTTAGAGGAAATTGTATATTTGTGTCGGGTGATGCGATCTTTGAGAAGGTTTTTGGTTTCACCAATATAGGCAGAGTTGCAATTAGGAGTTCCGCAAGGGACTCTATAAACAATTTTTGAACGGTGGTCTGTTGGTATACTGTCTTTAAGTCGGCTGTAAATATTGGAGAGTTTGTAGTGGGATTTTAAAGCAAGTCTGAGGTTTGGATAGAAGGATTTTAATGATTTTTTAATTTTTTCTGAAAGAGAGGGAATGTAAGGTACGGATCTATATAAGAGAGTTGGTGATGATGATGGAGTAGAAAGAGAGGTTAATTGAGGTTGAGACTGATTTCTGTAGTTATTTATAAGTTTGTTTATGATCACGGTAGGGAAGTTATTGGCCAGGAGAATTGTCTTTATGCGGTTAATGTTGATGTCGTGGAAACGGGGATCGGAAAGGAAAAGGCTTCGGTGTATAAGATTTTTAGCAACGTTAATTTTTGATGATGGGGATGTTGGGAATAAAAGTTTAATAGTCTGCCAGAGTAAGTCGGTTTTGTGTACCAGTCAGTGGATATTGTGTTATTAGGGTTTCTAATGATGAGGAGGTCAAGAAATGGGAGGGAATTGTTAGTTTCGGATTCAGCGGTAAAATGTAGGCGGGGGTGGTAAGAGTTAAAGGCTAAAAGTATGTCAGTAATTTTGTCGGGGTTAAGAACAAGGAGGAGGTCGTCTACGTATTTTTTAATAAGAATAATATCCTCAGGAAACTGAGGGATTCTCAAATTTAGTAAATCGTTAAGGACAATATTGGCGAGGTCAGGGGCGAGAGGATTTCCCATAGCCAGTCCTGAAATTTGATTAAAGAACTGTCCATTGAATGTAAGGTATCCGGAATTGCAACAAAGGTTGAGGGATTCTAGGTATGAAGGGCAATTAAGTGAGGTATGGGGTTCAATAGAAGACCAGTTATCTTCGATGATACATAGGGCTTTATCTATAGGAATATTGGTAAACAAGCTTTCTACATCAAAGGAAACAAGGATGTAATGTTCCGGAATAATGAAGGATATTAATTGTTCGCGGAGAAGAAAAGAATTTTGGATATCGTAAGGATTGTTGTGACTAAGATGTTGTAAAGAGGGTAGTAAGAATTTACTGAGGTTAACAGAGGGTGAGTTGATATTCGATGTGATAGGGCGGAGGGGGATACCTGGTTTATGAATTTTTGGGAGTCCATAGAAGCGAGGAGCAACGGAATTATAGGAAATAAGGTTTCTATAGCTGGGATAGTTTATAAATTTTGAATCTAAAAGAGATTTCAGGTGTTTATTGAATTTAGTTTTAAGTGAAGGGGTGGGATCGCGGGATATAGGAACATAAGTGGATCTATCGGAAAGGAGAATGTTCATTTTGTCATTATATTCGGAACGGTCCATGATTACAGTCTTGTTTCCTTTGTCAGTTCTGGTTACTATGATGTCGTCATGGGATTTTTAGGAAAGCTCGGGTAAGAGATAAGTCTTTAAAGAATTGAGGTGAAAAATTTGATGGTGAGGAAGGTGGATGTTGGAGATGATTGGATATAATATTGCAAACAGAAATCCGTGACAACTCCTTATCGTCATTAGAATTGGATATAACATCGTCATTAAAGATAAATTCCAAATCAGTAATGAGTTGAGGAATAATTTTGATTGAGGTGTTGGGAGCGGAAAAATTTGGTCCTAAACTTAAAATATCTTTAACATAGGGTGGTAAAATGGTGGAAGAAACATTTTGAACCCAGTTTTGGTCTCCTTTAGGATAAATTTTATGTTTTATTGAATCTAGGTAGAGGTTATTATATTTTGTAATGAGTTTTTGTTTTTTTCTGCTTCTACTGGAATTGAATATGGATGATATGACTGTGTCGAGAATTGTAAGGTTGTTAGCGTTAATATAATTATTGAATAAAATTTTAAGAGTGGATATTTTTTTATTTAGGGAATTAAATCCGTTGCTCCTATAATTCCGTTATCCTATAATTCCGTTGCTCCTCGCTTCTATGGACTCCCAAAAATTCATAAACCAGGTATCCCCCTCCGCCCTATCACATCGAATATCAACTCACCCTCTGTTAACCTCAGTAAATTCTTACTACCCTCTTTACAACATCTTAGTCACAACAATCCTTACGATATCCAAAATTCTTTTCTTCTCCGCGAACAATTAATATCCTTCATTATTCCGGAACATTACATCCTTGTTTCCTTTGATGTAGAAAGCTTGTTTACCAATATTCCTATAGATAAAGCCCTATGTATCATCGAAGATAACTGGTCTTCTATTGAACCCCATACCTCACTTAATTGCCCTTCATACCTAGAATCCCTCAACCTTTGTTGCAATTCCGGATACCTTACATTCAATGGACAGTTCTTTAATCAAATTTCAGGACTGGCTATGGGAAATCCTCTCGCCCCTGACCTCGCCAATATTGTCCTTAACGATTTACTAAATTTGAGAATCCCTCAGTTTCCTGAGGATATTATTCTTATTAAAAAATACGTAGACGACCTCCTCCTTGTTCTTAACCCCGACAAAATTACTGACATACTTTTAGCCTTTAACTCTTACCACCCCCGCCTACATTTTACCGCTGAATCCGAAACTAACAATTCCCTCCCATTTCTTGACCTCCTCATCATTAGAAACCCTAATAACACAATATCCACTGACTGGTACACAAAACCGACTTACTCTGGCAGACTATTAAACTTTTATTCCCAACATCCCCATCATCAAAAAATTAACGTTGCTAAAAATCTTATACACCGAAGCCTTTTCCTTTCCGATCCCCGTTTCCACGACATCAACATTAACCGCATAAAGACAATTCTCCTGGCCAATAACTTCCCTACCGTGATCATAAACAAACTTATAAATAACTACAGAAATCAGTCTCAACCTCAATTAACCTCTCTTTCTACTCCATCATCATCACCAACTCTCTTATATAGATCCGTACCTTACATTCCCTCTCTTTCAGAAAAAATTAAAAAATCATTAAAATCCTTCTATCCAAACCTCAGACTTGCTTTAAAATCCCACTACAAACTCTCCAATATTTACAGCCGACTTAAAGACAGTATACCAACAGACCACCGTTCAAAAATTGTTTATAGAGTCCCTTGCGGAACTCCTAATTGCAACTCTGCCTATATTGGTGAAACCAAAAACCTTCTCAAAGATCGCATCACCCGACACAAATATACAATTTCCTCTAAAAATTCTACCGCTTCAAAACTTTCAGAACATTCCTTAACCCTTAACCATTCCTTTGATTTTGATAAAACATCCATTCTTGCCACTGTTCCCAACCATGACAAACGACTCATTACAGAATGCATTTACATACAACTAGAACCCCTTCCTGTTAATCAAAAGACTGACAAACATAACTTGTCACTAGCTTATTCCCAAATATTAAATTTAATAAAGCATCCCTAGCTCATTTTTTAAACAACCACCTGATCATCTCTTCATAATTTTATTTTTATTTATTTATTATCATTTTTTTATTTATATATTTATTTAATTTTCGTACTCCCCTTTTTTATTTATTTATTTGTTTACCTACTAGATTACTGTTTATTTATCATTTCCTTCGACAGCTCCTTATCGTCATTCGTTATTACCTTATCATCATTCATCATTTATTATCGTCATCCGTTATTACTTAAAATCTTTTAATCTTTACCTCGTCACTATTTCTTACAATTTTATCAAATACCCATAAGTAATAACTCAAGTACTCTCAAGTAATGACTTTTGGCTATTTTTTAACAATCGAATCAGTAAACATAACTTAGCTTCTTGGAATTTTCCTAACGGACATCCTAGTTCTCATATTTTCCGTTCCACGCAATGAGCGTTTTTTAAACTGAGAAACATCACTTCGTAGGCAACGCTTGCACGTCATGTATGTATATTTTTTTCTTATTTATAAGGGTCTTTTTTCATCGCCCATTTCTTTCCCCCTTTCCATACTCATATATTTCTCCATTACATATCCTGACATATAATTATTAGTTTAATATTACATTATTTTAAAATTTAAATTATTATTTTTTATTCATACTGTTTCTCTTTTGTAATGACTATATTTTTTTATATATTACCTATACTCTTAACTATGTTTTTAATATATTACCGTCATATATCAACTCATAATTGTTAATATTTAAAATTTTAATTGTTCACATATTTTTCCTTTATCATTTTTTTTTCATTTACTGAGTCTCTATTTATATATTCTCATTACAATATTATCATCTCAATTATGTCTACTTCCATACTTTATAACTATCATCTTAATTTTGTTTATTTCCATACTTTATAACTGTCACCTTATTTCCATACTTTATAATTGTCATCTTATTATCATTTTACATTTAATATTATTTATGTTCCCATAATTTATTACTGTCATATTATTATTATATACCTAACGCATTATTAAGTCTAATTACATTGGTTGTTATCTTGTTTCTTTTAGCCCTGATGAAGGCCCACATTGTAGGCCGAAACGTCGGCACATAATAAAAATAACTCTTATTTTTAATTGTGTGGTTTTAATTTATGACCGCACCCCCAACCATCTTCCTCATCTAATTTCTCTACGGTCAACAAAACTCCATCATTATAAAAGGGATATAGTACTTTTTGGAAGAATATAACCCGCGAAAAGCTGGTAAATGTCACTATAACCACCTTCCTCAACTACATTACCGATAACTAACGTCTTTATAAAGTTAATTACAAAGTTATAAATATTTTCTTATTCTCCCTCTGAGAAATATCTTTCCTAGTTAGTTAATTACATTTGATTATCTATTCTTCATAAAGAAAGGACCTTTCATCTATTTATGGCACTAAAAATGAGAAAGTTTGTAATAGAATAGAATAGAATAGAAAAAAAATTTTATTCTGGGACTTTGACCCTTAAGAATAACATGAAATTTACAAGTAAAGGTAGCACATCTGGCCAGATAACATTAAATAGACATAATTATGTACATAAGTAAAAGAGGGAGAAAAAGAAATTAATATAAATGTATGTACATACACATCTCTATGTACCAAAAATAAGAAAAAGCGTAAAAAAAGTAAAGTAAACAAATAGTAAATTGAAAGAAAGAAACAACTAATTTTGAACACTCAAACGAAAAATAATAATAATATATACATGTATATATGAAATAAAATATAAAATAAATAAGAAGGTAAACATAGGATATTCATTCCTTATAACGAATAATAATAATGAAGTTTGTTTTGAACTTGTATTTACTAAAAGTGTGAATTTAGCTAATTTATCTATATTATTAACTATATTTAACTTTAGAGACAGATAAATAAATAAAAATAAAAAAATTGGAATTGGAATAAAAATATAAAAATTGGAAAAATATAAAAAAAAATCCAATAAAGAAATAAAAATTGGAATAAATTAGTTTTTAAACAATAGATAAATAAAACATTGTGTGTTTTATCATTTTAAACTTGTTACATTTGGTTAGATCAGGCACGGTTCTTCTTCTCATATTTAGCAAGTTCGTGGAATGCTAATTTCAATATTCTATTAAAATGTGAATTTTTAAACTAAACTTATGTTGCTGCAAGAAGAAATAATATGAAAAAAAATTAATTTAATTGAGAACCTACAAGAACTGAAGCAACACAACTAAGTTGTTGAAAACAGCCTAAAAACTGATTATTAGGTTAAAACCATTGATCAAAATAATAGTAGTGATTCAAGACCTGCTAAATGAACCAATATAACAGGATATAGTACCTTTTGGAATGAAATGGAAGGAAAGATTATTTGTCACCAGAGGATATAGTACATTTGGAATGAAATGTTTGTAGTACAGTACCTTTTGGAATGGAACGCAATTTTTGAAAACGTTTTTAAAGGATTTTTACGTTTTTTATATAAAATTTGATGATAGATAAAACTTAACCATTAGAATAAAAATATGTCAAAATATCTATGAAAAAAAATGTCCTTTAGTACCTTTTGGAATTCAACGTCTCAATTACTGGAAGGAATTAGTCTGGGTGGCGGTCAGTCGGGCCGGAACATAAATAGATGAAACTATATAATTGTTTCATTTACTGACAACCACCAGAACTAATTCCTTCAAGAAACAATCATTTAAGTTGATGAACATTTTGTCACACTTCACACCTTTTACAGCTTAGTGTGTTGAATAAATTTTTCCTAAAACCTGTAGCTTTTCAAAGACGTACATCAATATCACTATTCTTATTTGCATAAAAAATTATTAACTGTGGCAATGAGCCATAAGGATAGTAATATACATATCTTAGTAACTTTAAATTGACAAAAGAATTATAATATTATAAAGATATTGTAATATCATGAAGATGTAGAAGCTGTTTGATTAGGATTTTTTAGTGCCTGTATAACAATAAGTCTGTCTTCTGCGAGTCCTGTCACCCTTGGCCAGTTCTTAAAGATATAAAAAAAATTAAAACTAATTAAAAAATTTGAAAAAAATTAAAGGAAGGACAGTACATGATTGTTTGCCGGAGGTACCAAACACTGCGTTTTTGAATCTGACAAATAAGATAATACCGAAGAATGTACAAGATATTTTATCTTTAGGACCCAAATTCAACAATGAAATAAACCCAAAAAACATTGCTAAGTAAATACTACAATTCCTATCTGATGTGGAATACATAATACAAACTGTAGAAAAAGATGAATCAAAACAGAATGAACTGAGACTTAAATTGGTTAATGCCGTAACGAATGTTTGCAATAAGAATGCAAATCACGGATATAAGGCACAACCGATTGATAAGGAAATCCATGCGGCAAAAATATTTTTAACAAACAATCCGGACATATTAATAACATCAGCGGACAAGGGGGTTATTACAGTTGCCATTGACAAAGGGGATTACGACGAAAAGATGAGTAATATCATAAACGACCGTCTTCATTATAAGAAGATTCCCGATCCCACTCAAAATTTAATGAAGAAAAATAATCAATTGGCACAAATGCTGCTTAATTTAGAATTAATAAGACTCGATCAATACAATAAATTATATACGAATAATGCATTACCACCGAAAATTTATGGACTCCCGAAAATACACAAGCCCGATATACCTTTACGACCAATTATTTCTTTTGTAAACTCTCCTACATTTAATTTAGCAAAATTGTTATCAAATATTTTACAAAATTCTAAAGTCGAAAATGAGTGGAATATAAAAAATTCTTACGATTTTAAAGAATTCATTGAAAAGCAAGTGATCGCAAATAATAATAAACTAATATCTTTAGATGTAGTTTCTCTGTTTACTAATGTCAAAAAAGAAGTAGTTATAAAGGCTGTCATAAAAAGATGGAAACAAATTGAGAAATTTACAAGCATTCCTCAAACCTTATTTATTAGCGCTGTAGAGCTATGCATAGAAACATTGTATTTCACTATAAATAACCATTACTATAAACAAATAAGTGGTCTACCAATGGGATTGTCACTTTCTCCTATTCTCGTAGAACTCGTTATGGATGATTTGGTGGAAGACATTTTAGCCAAAATTCCCATAAAGGTGCAATTTAAAAAAAAAATATGTTGATGACACCATTTTAAGTGTTCCGACAGAGAGCTTAAATGATATTTTGGGACATTTTAATAAAGATCAAAATATAAAATTTACTATCGAAGAAGAAAAAGACAATATGATAACATTTTTAGATACGAAAATAATTCGAACCAAACTTTACTTATGAATATGTATCAGCTAGTAGCATGAACTATGTTTATTGTAATATTATCTAAACCAAGTTCCATTAATACTGAAAATAATGAATTTCTGTCAATAGAATCATAAGATTTTTAAAAAAGTATAAAAGTTATGACATATATCTATTGGGTTGTGTCACATGAAATTTCCGTTTTCAAGGTAAAGGATTTTTATTAAAAATACAATATGAAAACAAAATAATTTTATTCAAAGTATTTATCTTCTTTTTCTACACATTTTTCCCAACGTGACAACAACTTTTTTATCCCCGAACTGAAAAACTCTGAGCTTTGAAGTGAAACAAAATCTGAAAACGCACTTTCCACTTCATCATCATTTTCAAAACGTTTTCCTTTGACGAAGTTGTCTAAATTCCTGAACAGGTGGTAATCTGTTGGAGACAAGTCGGGAGAATATGGTGGGTGTGGAAGAACTTCGTAGCCCAGTTCTTTCAATTTTTCCACGGTATGTTTTGAAACATGCCGCTCAGTGAGATCATGAGGTACCCATGTATCGAGCTTTTTTACTTTCCCAATACACTTTAAATGTCTGGAAACGGTAGATGCACTTGCTTTTAGTTGTGCTGGGAGTCCTTTAACTATTTGGTAGGGGTTTCCTTCTACTGTATGTTTGAGGACATTGTTGTCTATTACGGATGGAGGTCTTCCTCGGGGCAAGTTTTCCAAGTCGGTATCCCCAGCTGAAAACTTAGCAAACCAATAGCGAATGGTCTGTTCATTAACACTCCCTTCCCCAAACACCTTGCAAATATTTCTAGCGGCCTCAGCTGCTGAATGGCCGACTTTAAACTCATACAAATATATTACTCGAAAATCGCGTGTTTCCATGTTCATATTTGGAGGTATACTAAAAAGTGGGTAATTGGTTGGGAAGCTAATGTTTATAATGCAAAGG
The DNA here is from genome assembly GCA_023052935.1 of Piezodorus guildinii. Lineage (NCBI taxonomy): Eukaryota > Metazoa > Arthropoda > Insecta > Hemiptera > Pentatomidae > Piezodorus > Piezodorus guildinii. The sequence continues at coordinate 6,190,876 of CM041295.1, read as the reverse complement.
TATTAGTAATTGTTTACTTTAAATAAGTAAACATTCGGAAGAAAACAACAGAGACCTGCAAAATCCTGTATGTATTTCAGAAACTATAAAAACGGACATTTCATGTGAAACAACCCAATATTATAGTATTTACAGTATTCCATATTATTTTTAAGGTTAAAAATTTGTTCTGTACACGATCTGAGTTTTCTAAAATTACCTTAGTAATCATCAAGTTGTATAGTTAGTAATCATCAAGTTGCATCCAATTGATGTTCAGCACAGTTGAGTAAAGCTTAAGATAAAATTTTGTTTGTGATCTCCAACAATGAAATCCCTTAAAATTAGCTGAACATGTTTTAAGAAACCTTTTTAGGAATCAGGTACAGTCTTCCATTCATCAGGAATTTTTTCAGTTTTCCATGATAAAGAAGACAAAAAATGATGGAAAAAGACAAATTTATTAGTAATATATGCAAACAAACCATGTAATAAAAATGGATTGGGATGAATTCCAGAATAATAGCTGTTTTTCATCCTTTCACAATAAATGTAAGAGTAAAAAGTCAAGTTAGTTAGAGACTAATTTATTTTCTGTTCTAATAGTTGTGAATTAACTAAGATCTTGAGGCCCTCCTGGAAACACCCAGCTTTTCGAAATCTTCAATTTAGGGTCAGAGGAAAAACAAACAGTTAAATGTGATGCATCCCAAATTAATGGATGGTATAATCAATTAATTAGACTTATCAAAAAAAAAAACTTACCACTTAAAGTTGTTGAGTTTTCTTGACGAACTGAACTAACTAATGGCCAATATGTTTTTTTGGGGACTGGAATCCAACAAGCTTTTTCACCATCTTTTCTATGAGAGAGTTCAAGAATAAACTTCCCATCTGAAAGTAATAAATGGGAGTGATCATTACTTTTAAATACATTATTTCCATAAAACCTAAAACTGACAATAAAAATAAATTCTTAATTTTATTTATTTAATAATTTGTAAACAGTAGATTAAAAAAAAATAGTAAAACAAAATAAATTTCTCACTTCAAAAAGTATCCAAAAAACAAATCAGCAAAAATAATCCAGCAGATGCCCAAGTTAAGTCGGTATAGGATGAGCCATACGTATTTATTAAAGCTTATCTACACATAAAATATATAAAACAAGGGAAAGCATTAAGATGGTGAAAACATTTTAATCCTAATTTTTTATGGAAATATGTATTTAAATTTCCCTTGAGTCAAAATTACTGGAGGCTTGGTTTATTCAATCCAGCTCTTGGTCAAGGAATTCCTCTTTCCCTTATTTGTATGAGAGCTTCTCATTTTTTCAACAATTCATTTTAATATGACTGATTTTTTTATTTTATTATACTTATTGAATGTTGATAATGATAAGTCACTTCTAGCAGCTATTTTATTTACTATTATGTATCCTCTTGGTACAGGCAAAAATGCTACATTTTGAAATATTTACAATAACCCAATCCGTGGTTTGATAAAAAAATATTGAAACTTAATATAATTAGTTCATTTTCATAATAAATTATATTATATTCATTATAAACAGTTCATCAAGGTTGATCTTGAGCAGTGCTATTTTCATGGTGTTTTGAGCATTTTTACTGAGGTTAGAGAACCAATAAATTTTATCTCTAACCATTTATCAGAGTGAAAAAAATAAATAGAATATATCATATAATTTTAAAAAAAGGTTCTTAAACGTAGATTATTACTATATTTGCAATAAAAATAAGACTTTGAGAGATATAAATAAAAAAACCTTTAAAGAATCAGTTCCTCAACTTCACCTCCTCCTCTCAATTAAACCTGATACAGAAATTACGGAAATGTTTACAAGTTGTTACAAAAAGCAAAATGAACCATTAATATGAAGATTCAGTTTTCCTTCAGTACAGCACAGGGCAAATATATAAATACACATGGATCATCTACCGTCCATACCATCTTAACTTGGGCTCTCCCTGGACTATAACACAAGGGATGGCATCCAAGTTTTTAAAGGCATATATGTTTCTGTTTCTCCAGAGCCAAAATTATCCAACCTCTCATAAAGTTGTGGGAATGTGTCTACAAAAAAGTTATAAGATACTAATATTACATATTTACGTGGGTGAATCAAATATAAACGAGTCTTATTTTTTAATTTTTACTTTGAACACAAAGAAAAGTACACCTCCTTTTTCTACATAGTCTCCTGATTTGGAAATACATTTTCCCAGCGCATAGGTAATTTTCCAATCCCGTGCTCATAGAATGAAGTAAGTTGTGTCTTCAGCAAATTGAGCACGTAGGCTTCAACCTCATCGTCACTGACAAATCTCTGACCTCCCAAAGCCCCTAGCTAGCTCCTCAGCTCCTCTGTGAGTATGGAAAAAGTGCTTCCATAGCTTATTCCAACCTCACTTGCAATGGCACTGGTGGTTAGACGTCAGTCACTTTCAATAAGCTGTCGAACACGGGTTCGATGTTGTCTACTGTGATGCTGGAGCGGGGTCTGCGGTCATTCTTCTTTCATTTCATTTCATTCTGAACACGATCACGACCCTCCACAAACTATTTATGCCATGCAAACACTCTGGCACGAGAAAGTGTCTCTTCCCCGAACTGTACAGTCAACCTTCTCAAGATTTCAGCTGGTTTTACACCTTCAGCAGCAAGAAATTTGATGATAATACTTTGCGCAATCTCGGGGGATACATCCTGCTCAGACATCGTCACAATGGTAACTGGTGAGTTCGAGGGCATGCGCCCACCTGCTTCCACCACTCCTGGCATTCCTACCCAACACCTCTAAACGCAGGAACATTCCCGCACCTTCACTGGGCTTCCAGGACAAAAAGTCTCATTTATATTTGATTCGCCCACGTAAGATAGGTGAAAACCAGGGTGTAGGTAATACATTAAACTCTGAAGAGAATGAAGTGTCCCAGCTTCCAGGACTAAAGCCATGCCACTGTTTCTAATGCCTAAAGTCACTTGAGCCTTTGAGTTGCCTACTACATTTCCATCCAAAAGCTTACCTTTCAGGTGAAAGGATAAATATTATTTCTTGCAAAATTGTTTGTTCATAATTATATTTTGGCATTCGGTATGGTCTACAAAATTTTCGATATTGAACTATTTTAAGTACCTTTTGACCAATTCAGTCCCACATTTACTCTTCTTTATTTATTCTTCTTCTTATTATTATTCTTTAAGTTATGGCATCGAATAGCTTCTTCGTCATTCATGAGTCTACCATTCGATAAATGTGGGTGTAAAACCTAGCTTAGTATTTACTAATTTCTTCAGGTTTAGTATTGCATTTTTGATAATGTTCGTCCTGAGATCATCTCATCCATTTGTCGTTCATATAAATGGCCCCATAAATCTTCCTAAGAATTTTATGTTCATGCTTCTCTATTTCCCTAATTCTAGAATGACCACCAATTACCATAGTTTCAGCTGTGTTAATATCTTCTGGAAGAATCCCCATTCTACAATTCCTGAATTAAGCACTTATCTAAATGCACTTTCTATTTTAGTGAGCCCATATGAGTTTATAGGCTCTCTGAAGTTTGGTTATTCTATCTACCATGCTTTGTGATGAGAGAGGATGAATTGAATTCGCTTTAGTAAAGTCGATAAATGTGATTACAGTATTCCTCTTTTTCCTCATTTGTAATCTGGTTTGTAAGGTAAATATCTGCTCAGCATATGACCACCTTTTCTGGAATCCAGCCTGGTATTCACCAATTAATAGATGAACTTTAGGTTCTTAATACATTAAAGAGATGTATAGAGAGGATTTTATAAGTGACCGGGAGCAGGGTGATTCCTCTTTAATTATTAATATCCATCTTATCGCCTTTCTTGTGCAGTGCGTGAATTAGAGCACACTTCCATTCATCTGATAGTTGTTTCTTCATCCATATTTCTGAAATCGTGTATAAAGTTTCTGCATTAGTGTAGAATCGTTCAGTTTACAGAATTCAGCAATGATACCATCTTCCGCTGATGCTCTGTTATTCTCGAGTTGCTTGATCATCTCGAATATTTCTTTGAGGTGGTTATGAATTCAGATGTATAAAACCAGAGGGGTGAAGTCAAGTTTTTTTTTAGGGTGGTTCCCAGTTAAATAGGGAATTGAAAAATTGAGCCAAGAATTTGCAGTTATTTTTCATGTTAGTTTTCAAAGCTTAATCAGATTTCAATAAAATTTAATGCGTATATGAATGAATGAATGAATAAAGCCTTTATTGCAAGGATAACATTTAAAAATTATAATATTTACTTTTAGTTCTAAAATAATTTCTAATATAATTTCTAATATAATCTAATAAAAAGTTCTCATATAATTGGAAAAAAAAAATATAATGCTATTTGAAAAATATTAATAATGGATATACTTGTTAAATGAAAAAAAAAAAAAAATATATATATATATATATAATATATATATATATATATATATTATAATTAATGTTCCTTAGTTGCTTAAGATATTTACAATAAGTTATCCCTACAGGCCTGTCCTTATGGAGGTGATGGTCTAACTTCCCTGGTGACCAAACCTATTGGGAAGTGTAATGCTTATATATAATACATTATATTTACATGAATACTTTTTAATATTTTATTATTTATATATATATTGTTGTGATATAATATATAGGCATAAATAATAATAATTAGAAATAATCAAGAAGGCGTGTGATCCGCCAATAAGAAAAAAGGAAATGGGAAGATCAAGATGGCGCGAGGCGATCGGCCAATGGGAAATGGGGAATCGAATTGCGCATCAGACCATGGGTTAGCGATGTTTTTCCGGGGAATGGCGAGGCACTTTGTTGTCAGCAGCCGATCAAAATGGATGCGTGCGTGCGAGTTTTTTGAAAATTGGTTCTACTGTGAGCCGTCGACGAAGCAATACATGTGATTGGATTATGCCACCAACCATCAAATCATTTTGAGTTCAAACCATATATTAGGGCACTAATAATACGTTCAAATCAAGTATTTATGAAGCCATCATTTGAAAAAGAAGAGGAATGGAAATTCAACAGAAGACATCTTAATCAGATAATTTATAAAAATTTTTAATTATCTTTTACAATTAATCAAAATGTTGGAATAAATTAGTCTACAATATGATCAACTATGGAAACAAATTTCAGAACAAAATAGACAATTTAAAAAAAATTAAATAGTAGATTAGATCAAAGTTTAAAAAATTGAGAATAATTGTCTATCGAAATGGCCGAAAGTTCAAAGCTAAACAAATGATAAAATTGAAGATGATAGGAAAATTAATGCCTCGAAAAATTTTTTTGAAACTAATAATAATAAAATAGAAAGAATAATGGAAAGTTTAAAAAATAATATTGAAGATAATACAATTAGTAATGTGTCGGACAATTTGAGTGAATTTAAATATAATAACGTAGAAAAAGAAGTGGACAGTATAAAAAATAAAACTGAAGAAAATACTATTAGTATTGTGTCAAATAATTTTTGTGAAACTAATAATAATAAAATAGAAAGAGTAGTGGAAAACTTAGGGAATAAAATTGAAGATAATGTGATTGGTATTGTGTCAAATAATTAGTGTAAAACTAAAAATAATAATAAAGATAAAGAAGTAGAATTTAAACAATATAATTGAGGATAATACAATCAGTAATGTGTCGGGTGGAAAAGAAAATATTCATAAAAATAATGATATAGAAAAAGAAATTGGAAATTATAATTAAAGAAACTACAAATAATAAGGGGTCGAATAGTAAAGAGAATATTAATAAAGATAATAAAATCGATAGAGAAGTGGAATATAATTAAAGAAATTAAAATTACTAATGTGTCAAGTAACTCATGTAAAACTAATTTGATAATAGATCAATTAATAAGAAAGAAAAATAACTTACAATTTCAAGTATTGAAAAATTTAAACTAACACAACTTTTAAATGCATTTAAGAATACAAAAAATACAAGCTCGAGTTGGAAACAAGTAGAATTTAAAATTCCAGATCAATTTTTTGTAAATTCTTTTTGGTGTTGTGATCTAAATAACATAAAATTGAAAAAATTGGAATATTTTGAAAATAGTTTCAGGGATATTTTTAGTATTAAATATTGCAAAGAATATTTGTATTCAATATTAAATAGTAGATATTTAAATTTTAAATATAAAAGAAAAAAATTAAAAAGGGATTATGGATTGTTTATAATTGATTTAATAAAAAGGCTTTTGATCGGAATTGTGTTTATTGCTAGTAAAATGCTTCATGCCACATTATTAAAATCTCATTGTGAAATTGAAATAAATTGTTAATATTTAATAGATTATGATTATTTAATTGATAAGAGAAAAGATTTAGTTGGATTATAATTTATTACAGACAGAATTTGGTAAAACCAATTCAGAAAAACTTTATATTTATTTTGATATCTTTAAACCATAACAGTAAAATTTTATATTGTTTTATAAGTCAAATTTCATAAGTGAAAAAATTAATAATTAGTCATAACATTTCTTTTAAAAAATAGTCACTGGTTCATAAAAATATTATTGACATTGTATCATATTGTTACCTCAGATTAAATTAAAAAAAATTACTATTGTTAAGAGTTTGTCATACTCTTGTTTATTGTGTTTCTTGTTTGATAATTGTGTTCTTGTTTGTTTGCTATATAATTTGTATTATAATTACTACTATATTAGTTTAAAAATAAATCAGTTTGATTTTATTTAAAATATTAACAATGTTTAGTATTAGTATAGACTTAGTTGATAACATTATGATTAATTAGTGACATTTAAAAATAAAAAATAATAAATTAATAAACTAAATAATAATCAAATAAATAAATAAAAAATAGTAATTATATAAGTGTAAATTAGATTAAGGTACAGGAAAGGTATAGTGACAAAGTTATATGTTTTTGACAAGGATAAAAAAAAAAAAATATTTCTGACAAGCATAAAATGTTTTTAAATTGGAGCGAATGTTGTGATATAATATATTGGCATAAATAATAATAATTAGAAATAATCAAGAAGGCGCGATGTGATCGGCCAATGAGAAAAAAGGAAATGAGAAGATCAAGATGGCGCGAGGCGATCGGCCAATGGGAAATGAGGAATCGAATTGTGCCATGGGTTAGCGATGTTTTTCCGGGAATGGCGAGGCACTTTGTTGGCAGCAGCCGATCGAAATGGATGTGTGCGTGCGAGTTTTTTGAAAATTGCTTCTACTGTAAGCCATCGGCAAGCAATACATGTGATTGGATTATGCCACCAACCATCAAATCTTTTAGAGTTCCAACCATATATTAGTGCACTAATAATACGTTCAAATCAAGTAATTATGAAGACATTATTTGAAAAAGAAGAGGAATGGAAATTCAACAGAAGACATCCTAATCAGATAATTTATAAAGTTTTTTATTTGCAACATTTAGTTTTTTTTTTTAGTTTAAGTTATGTATTTAATGGCAATATTTTTTTTAAGAATATAAGTTTGTTATTAACCTTAGCCAGGACTCAGAGTTATTAATTTGAAAACCCTAAAATTATCATTCACTTTTCATTTTTCATTTAAAAAATTTAACATTAACTTTAATATAAATATTATAACAATATATATTATATATATATATATATATATATATATATATATATATATATATATATATATATATATATATATATATATGTATGTATATATAAACTACGATATTATTATTATATATATAAACTACGAAACCTTCCTTTATCCAATAGTGCTCTGCACTGGTTCTTTCCTCTCTAATCACTCACACTATGTGGTAGTTCCAGGCCAACCTCCTTCCAGACCTTTGCCATTGTCATGTGGTGTTCCCCAGGGATCATCACTATCTCCTACCCTCTTAGCTATCTACCTAAATAGCTTTCCTTTCTATATCCATCACTCCCACTACCATATGTATGCGGATGATCTCCAAATTTATCTATCCTTCCCTCCGTCGGACCTATTACTAGCAACAGAAAAGCTTCAGGAAGATTTAAACAGACTTAGTTGTTGGGCAGCTGACAACAAGCTAAAGTTAAATGCTGAGAAAACTAAAGCGATAGTAATTGGTTCCAATCCACTCCTCAAAACCCTTTCCCTAATCCAAACACTATTTTTAAATAATCAACCTATAAAGTTCCACCAAACCGTCAAAAACCTTGGAGTAACTGTCGATCAATCTCTTTCCGAAATTTTCCGACACACAATTTCCACCTTGAAACTCCTTAATTACCACCGTCACCTTCTCCCATTTGAAACCCATAGGCTCTTGGTTTGCTCATTAATATTCCCCCACTTTGACTACTGTTGTGCGGTGTATACAGGTGTCTCTGGAGATCTTGAAGCTAAACTAAAAAGGTTATTTAACTGCCTGATACGTTTCATCTTTGGGATATCCAGGGACACCTCTGTAACCCGATTCTACAATGAGTTAAAGTGGCTTTATCCTACCTATCATTTCAAGTACCTCCTGGCATCCTTTCTTTACCAAGTTCTCTGATCTCAACGCCCATCTAACATCTCAGATATATTTTCATTTAAATCCTCCGTCCACACCTCCAACACTCGTTTACGACCTTCGGACCTGTATATAACACCTCATAGAACCACTGCTTTCGATAGATCTTTCCTTATCCGATCCTCGTCCTTATGGAATTCTATTCCTTCTCATATCCCCTTCACATATCCGTCATTCCAATACTCATCCGACTATCAAATCCCATTTGTTCAAACACTTTTTTTCAATCCGATTCTCAAATAACCCCAATTAATTAGCAAATTTCAATAAAAATCAGTAAATAGAGCAAAGAAAAACTATATCTTATTATGCATCGTATTTAACCATTTATGTATTTTATTTTACACTTTTCATAAGCATTGTAAATTTATTTTAATTAGCCCTGTATATATGAATATGTAAATATTTTATTTTATTTGTTTTTCTAAATTATTATTATTAGAAGCTACCTGTTAATTCATTACTATTATTCATTTTCTTTGTTATTTCTGTTGTTGTTTTTTGTTTATTTTATTTATTTATTTATTTTTTACTCGAAGATATTAGTCTGGCTTGAGCCTTTGTTCGGTCAACAACTTTTAATACCTACGCTGAGCTTGTACTCTTGTGATCTATAATACATAGTTGTATTGCATCTGTGAGTATTATTATCTTTGAATATTAAAGTGTATAAAAACCACTTTGGTGATTGAATAGACAGATTTTTATTTTGAATAGACTTTAAAGAATTTTTTAAGGAGGACTGAGTAGTTAAGTCTCGGAGTATTAACTTGGCAGCTGTTTACGCGGGCGAGAGTATTATAGTTATACTGTCGCAGCCATCCCCACCAAACCTTCTCCCACTACTATTCACTGACAGTGTTACCACCCCACTGGCTATGGCAGTGTGCCCTATATGTAATATTAATATTTCCCGGGAGGGCAAGACTACACTCATGTGCTTTGCATGTAAAATCATTTTCCACATCAAACGTACAAATATCCTAGAGGCAGATCTCGCGCAAGCAAAAAAGAAATGGATATGCGGTACCTGTGAGTTGTCAGGAAAAACCCACGTAACAAAAACATCCAATGTTACAGCTAGCAAAAATATGGAGGAAAATATTTCAGCCATATTAGGTGAGCTGAAGAGATTAAATGGGGATATCAAGGAAATAAAAGAAAGCATGAATAAACAGACTGACATTAGCTTCGAAAATCACGAATGACTGAAATTTATGGAAGAAAGAACCAAGAAACAAGATGAACTGAGTGAAAAATTATTAAACGAAAATAACAACTTAAAAAATCAACTAAAAACCATGGAGGTTCGACTCCTGGACACTAAATTACCTAAAAGAACTTGACAAAGGCTTCTACGCCATCTTTAAGATACCTGAGACGAGCGTGGATAGTCTTCGCGTCAAGAACATGTCACTCAATTGTGGCATGAACAGTGTGACTCTGAGAATTCTCAAAACTAAGAAGTTTGAAGAGTCCACTCTTGAACCAGAAATGCCGTCTCGAGATGAGGGTGAAGTCGAGGCGGTATCCAAAATACTTGAAGAGGTTAGAATGGATGTTGTCGGCGAACATTCAGGGTTGGGTGGCGGATCGGCGGTGGCGGTGGCTGGTGGGGCGAAGCCGAAGGTCTCAGCATCTGCTGGGACTGCGGGCAGACCCCTGCCGCTATTGCCGGCGCCTGGACCGAGCCCTCCCGGGGTTAAACCGTCAAAGCCTGAGGGGAGGCATGCGGTGGCGACGGCTGGCGGGGTGACCTCCAAGGGGGCAGCTAAAACCGCTCCTAAGGACAAGCCCTTGCCGTCGGACGTGCCCGCCTGCATCTCCGGTGGCTCGAAGCCTTACACCGACTATGAGAGGTCGAGGCGTCCCTACCTGTCTGTTGGCGGGGAGAAACCTAAGGGCCCAGCTCATGCTGATCCTAAGGGCGGACCCCGGCCACAGCGGTCTGGACGTCCTCCCACACCAGAATAGCTACGTGCCATGAAGATGCTGCAGATTAATCTCCACCACTGCATTGCTGCGTGTGGTGTTCTACAGCAATTCATTCAAGGTAAGGACATTGATATCATTCTTATTCAAGAACCTTATTTAATAAATGGTAGGGTTTCTGGGTTGAATCTGAGAGGTTTTGAAATTATCTCTACGGATAACAATCCCAGAGCCTGCATCCTATGCAAAAAATCTCTAAAACTGCTGCCTCTTTGGCAATTCTGTTCCAGAGATCTAGCAGTAGCAAAATTCAACCCGAAAGGGAACACTAGACTTAGGGAGCTGACCGTTGCAGCGGGTTACCTGCCGTACGAGGAGTCAGACCCTACCTACATCATTGGCACAGCCCTGGAGTGGTGCAATCATTGCATCATTGCGGGTCTGGACGCCAACGCACACCACAGAATCTGGGGAAGCACGAACAACAACAAAAGAGGTGAGCTTATCCTAGATTACATTATAGAAAATGATCTCATCATTCTGAATAAAGGCAGGTCACCTACCTTCTTTAACAAGAATAGATCCGAGATCATAGACATAACTTTAGCCTCTAATTCGTTAAGGGCTCACATTGCAAACTGGCATGTGGTTGACGAAGAAACATGCTCAGATCATAAATACATTAGGTTCGATCTTAAACATGATGAAACCTATACTACAACATACAGAAACCCCAGACTAACAAACTGGGATTCATTTGCTGTAAATCTAGCTGAGGCTGCCAAGAGTTGTCCTACCAGGATTGATAATTCATGGAACCTTGAATGTCTCAACTCCTCTATATCTGATGCCTTAATGCATTCCTACCTCGAAAGCAACCCTGTAAAGAGGTCCACAAATAACAAAAAGGCTCCTTGGTGGAATGACAGCCTTAACAGACTGAGAGTCCTCACCAGAAGACTCTTCAATTCGGCAAAGAAATCTGGCAGATGGGATACCTATAAAGTTGCTCTAACTGAGTATCACAAATCTGTCAGACACGCAAAACGACATGCATGGAGGAACTTCTGCAGTGGCATAGATAACTTACCGGCTGCCTGCCGTGTTAAGAAAATCTTATCCAAACAACATGACCAGGGGCCACTTGGAACCCTGAAGACACATGACAAACAAACAACTAATGAATATGAAACTCTACTTATGCTTGCGGAATCACACTTTCCCAACTGTAAGGTTATAAACCTGGACAACTGTGATGTTGTCTACCCAACTGACCGTGCCAGCAAAAATGCCTGGCACACGGCCAGAGGTATCATTACCTCTAATACACTTGAATGGGCAATCAAATCACTTGCTCCATTCAAGTCTCCTGGCATTGATGGCATCTTTCCAGCTCTACTGCAGAAAGGTCTACCAATCATTAAACGACACCTCCTCTTACTATTCAGAGGTAGCTTGGCTTTAAAATATGTACCAGTCAGTTGGAGAGAATCCAAACTCTGCTACATCCCCAAACCAGGGAAAGGTTCCTACACGGACCCCAAGTCATTCAGACATATATGCCTGTCCTCGTTCCTGATGAAAACTCTGGAAAAAATTCTGGACAGGCATATTAGAGCACATTTATCTCTTAACAATCCGTTACACCCACTCCAATTCGCTTACCAAGCTGGTAAATCTTGCGAATTAGCACTACACCATCTGGTTTCCAGGATTGAAATATCCATGGAACAGAAAGATATAATGACGGGCACCTTTATCGACATTGAAGGTGCCTTTGACAGAACTCCCTATAACACTATCCTTAGTGCTCTGATTGACTACGACATTGATCCTGTCATCAGAGGCTGGATAATGGTTATGCTTGAAAGCAGAACCCTAGCATCGGAATTATCCAATACCATGCTAAGGATCAAACCAAATGGTGGCTGCCCTCAAGGTGGCGTTTTATCGCCTCTACTTTGGTGCTTGGTGATTGATCCACTGATCAAGAAACTAAACTCCCAAGGCTTCTATACACAGGGCTACGCAGACGATATCGCAATTCTGATAGGAGGCAAACATCAATGCGTAGTATCCTCTCTACTAAAACATGCAACACATATTCTTTATGATTGGTGTGAATCCTCTGGACTTAACATCAATCCACAAAAGATTAAGGTTTGCACTTTTACACACAAAAGAAAGGTAAACATGAACTTACCTAGTATTAACGGTACACAGCTCACCAACTCCAAAGAAGTCATTCTTGACCACAAATTGCGGTGGGACAATCACATCTCTTATATTGCCGGAAAAGCTCTAAAATGCCTATGGGCATGTAAAGGCGCAATTAATAACGCTTGGGGACTCAAACCCCAAATTGTCTACTGGCTCTACATCACAGCCATTAGACCAATGATCACCTACTCCTCCGTAATATGGTGGCACAGAGCTCACATAGGGAACAACAAAAAGACACTTTGCAAATTGCAAAGGCTTGCTTGCCTCATGATAACCGGGGCAATTAAGACCACTCCAACAACTGCGATGGAGACAATGCTGAATATCATGCCTCTAGATTTGGAGGTGGAAGCGCATGCGCTGAGAACCATTTATCGCTTCACCATAGTAGGTAAATGCTCTAACAAGTTAACCCACCAAGGTCATTGCAACTTACTTAGCAGGCTCAATGAAAATAACATCCTAGCTATGCCTTCAGACCTACAAATCCGGAAGTTTATCAATGCTTACTACACTGTCAACATTGATGAATCAAGGAAGCACATACCCAAACATGGTACTAACTGCTACACTGATGGCTCACTAATGGACAGCGGCTCAGGTGCTGGTGTCTGGAGGAAAGACAAACCACAATCCGGGGTCAGTATTCCACTAGGCAAACACACAACAGTCTTTCAGGCTGAACTTCTTGCTATTCTCCACTGTGCTACTGACTTGTGCTCTGAAGGCATTAGTGGCAAAAAGATTTTTATCTACACTGATAGTCAGGCAGCACTAGGAGCCCTAAACAATCACACAACCACCTCAAAAGTCGTTGAAGCATGTAATCTGACCCTAAACTGTCTTGCTGAGAAGAACACTGTAAACGTTGAATGGGTACCTGGTCATTCTGGGTTCAGTGGGAACGAAAAAGCTGATGAATTAGCTAGGCAGGGTTCGTCAACGATTCCCATCACACCAGAACCCCTCAGTGGAATCAGCCTAAGCAATGCTTTTAGGTTCATCAATCAATCCTATTTAAACAAATACAAACAAATTTGGCTAAATAAGGGACCTAGACAATCACTCATATTCCTAGATGGTCCTTGTACCAGCAGAAGGAGGTGTCTTCTTGGTATGAGTAGGACATGCCTGAGGACATTGACTGCTGTCTACACTGGACACAGCAAACTTAACTACCATATGTTTAAACTTGGTATTTCCGACAACCCTCTATGCAGACTATGCGGCATGGATGATGAAACATCATTTCACATAGTCTGCCACTGCGACAAGCTAGCCATGTTGAGGTTCACCTTATTTGGTGAAGACCGCCTAGAAAACCCCACTAACAATAAACTTGTTAATCCCAACAGCCTTCTGAAGTTTGCTTCTGCCACTAAACTCGTGTTTTAAATCTAACATTGCGTAATCCTATTGCGCACAATAGACCGTTTGGTCGCGGTGCAACCCAAGCCAGCAAAAAAAAAAAAAAAAAAAAAAAAAAAAAATGGAGGTTCGACTTAACCAGGCGGAGCAAGCTCAACTCTCCCACTCTATAGAAATCAGAGGGATCCCTGTAAAATCCGGAGAGTCTCCCGAGGGAGTGGTTTGCTCAATCGGAGCCGCTCTGGGCGTACGAATCTTGGCCGAGGACCTGGATAAGGTGGAGAGGAAAAGGACGAGAGGAGAGGATCCCCGACCACCGTCGATAGTCACTCGCTTCGTTCGCCAGACTGTCCGGGACGAGGTGATTCTTATTAGAAAAGTCAAAACACTAGGCACCTTGGCTGGGACAACGATGACCGGATCTACATTGTGGAGGAGATGTCTGCTTCGAATCGGCATCTATACTGGTTGGCGAGGCAGAAGAAGGCCGCTGCCAGAATAAAATACGTGTGGTTTGCCGGAAGACGAGTACTTGTAGACGAGATGACCGCTATCCAGCTATCATCATAAACAAAGCCGAGGATTAGACATTTTTCAATGAAATGAACTTACCGTTCCCATAAATGTAGTAAATTTTGTTTTCTTTCTTAAACAAAAAAATCTTTTTTTCTTTTTTATATTAAGAAAAATTCTATTTGTTTAGAGGCCTTTTTTTTCTCTCATTTTTTATGAAGAAAATTTTATTTTCTTATTTCTCTGTTAGTAAATATTTTATTGGGTTCTAAATTTATTCTCATCATTCTATTCACAATTCTTGAATATCTCGAAATAAGCATATCATTACATATCTCAAATTATTATTTTTACTATTGTACCTTTGCTTCCCGAATCTAAAATAATATAAACTCTCTTCTCTCCATAAATGTCTATATCCTATTATCCTGTCACATTAACTCCCAATCCCTTCAGGCGCAGTTTGATGAATTTCTTGACTATTTACTTAACAATTTATACCATATTATTGCTGTTTCTGAAACCTGGTTGAAACCTTTTATTCCTACCTCCTCTGTATCCATACCCAACTATACCCTCATTCGTCATGATCGGAAGGGTAGAACAGGCGGAGGCGTCTGTGTTTTCGTTCATGATAGTTTGAGAATCAGAACCCCCTCTCCCGATTCTCCTAATGTCGCATACTTATTCCTGGAAATTTCTCAAGACACCTTCACTCTCCTATTCATCATCATATATCATCCTCCTCAGATCCTTTGAATCCTCCCTGTTTACCTATATACCAATGTACAACCGTATTATAATAAACGGTGATCTCAATACCAATCTCCTCTCCGATTCACCAGATAAAACATACCTGACAAACCTCTTTCATTCCTAAGATATTTTTATTGTCCCTTTTCAACCTACCCATCACACTCAATTCTCCAGCACATGGCTTGATCTCTTTATCATTGACTCCTCTCATAAATTAGCCTCCTCATCACAGTTTCCTCTACCTTTTCCCTAGCACCAAGATCTCATCAATATCTCCTAAAATATTCCAACACCACAAATAACTCCTAAAAAAGCCACTTGGCGCGATCTGGACTCCTCAACAGCAGAAAAGATAAATCCATACCTTGATCCATTATCCCAATCCTTTGAACCCATCTACTCTTCCTCATCCATTGATGAAATGGTGGAATGCCTGTCCTCTAATCTCTCTAATTTCCTTGACCACCAAGATCTAGGAGATCTTTTGTCATACGTGCATCTTCATTTTGGAATTCCTTGCTCATGTCGATTTGTACATGCCCATCCTTAACTTCCTTTAAGCATCATCTATTTATCCATCTCCTCGAACATCAAATTGCCGTGCATTTATAAACTTAACTATCTGGCCTCTTTATTTCTATTTTTATCTAAATTTTCTCTGTCTTTTTTTCTTTATTTTGTTTTAATATCCTTTATTATTTGGATTTCTTTACCGTTGTAATATGACTTTGTGTTTTTATATATATTTGGGTGTATCTGTGTGTGTATATATGTATATGAACCATAACTTGTAAACCATAAAATGCTGTATATAATATGATAAAATTTATATAGCCAGAAGATAAATCTTCTATTGTACATTTATATTATTCTTAGGGGACTAGCTGTCCCAGAATAATTTTTTTTTTTTTTCATTTCAAGATACTGAAGTTCCAATTTAATTTGTCTGTAATATTATTCTGAAGGGACTTTTTCCAGAATAAATAAATAATTTATTATTATTATATAATGAGATATAATTACAATTTTTAATTATTATATGATGTAATTTAAAAAGGGTTTATATTAATTGAAAAGCAAAATAACAGAAATAGAAAAAACACAGAAGTGAAAATAAGGTAAGAGAGATATACAAAGGTATTAACAAATCACATAAACGATTTGAATCCCAATTGAATGGGGTTAAACATGCAAATAACAATATAATTGCGGATCGGACTGAGATATTAAATAAATTTAAACAACACTTTGACGGCATTCTAAATATGGAAAATAATAATCTCCTCCCTTAGAATATCAGTGCGTTGAGCCGTGGATAGACGCACAGAGTAATTCTAAGTTGAAATGGCGATAAGAAAATTAAAACGTTATAAAGCTGCAGGAAATGACAATGTC
Source organism: Piezodorus guildinii (assembly GCA_023052935.1). Lineage (NCBI taxonomy): Eukaryota > Metazoa > Arthropoda > Insecta > Hemiptera > Pentatomidae > Piezodorus > Piezodorus guildinii. Next base: position 6,174,134 of record CM041295.1, on the reverse strand, counting down.
ACGAGTGAATTAATCAAGGCGTGTGGAAAAGCGAGCATTTCCAAAATACATATTTCAGTTAAAAATATCTGAGAACATGAAAAAATGCCCGAACAATGGAAAGAATCAATACTTATACCGATTCACAAAAAAAAAACCAAGGACAGATTGTAACAACTATCGTGGATCTCTCTCCTCCCAGTATGTTATAAAATATTATCAAAATATGTTATTAGCAAAATATTGTCAAATTTTTATGGGAATCTTATTTACTTTTTGTTCAATTATGTTAATTTTACGGTCTAAATTCAAAATTCTTCAAATTTTTGTTCTTGTTCATTTAATTTTGGATTTTCATCTGAAATTTGTTTAAATTTATTATCAAATTGTTTAAAATTAGAACACACATCCATTCCTTCGTCCATATTTCTGAAATCATGTTATGAAGGTTCTGCATTAGTGTAGAATCGTTCAGTTTACAGAATTCAGCAATGATTCCATCTTCCGCTGATGCTCTGTTTTTCTTTAGTTGCTTGATTGCCTTCAATATTTCTTTGAGATCAGGTGGTTATGAATTAGTCTTTCTTCCATATATTATTGATATATTATTTATTTCTTTATTTTGTCTATTGTTACTATCATTGATCATCATACGCTAATGGTACCATAATTTTTCTCATTCTGATAGAATACTAATTCTGTGTTAGCTTTTTGTAATTTACTATGATTACTGTACCAATTTAATAGTATATACTTGTTATAGTTTTTTCAAACACCAGGAAATACTTAGTTGGCCTATTTTATTTCTGCTTATCTTCATATCCAAAAATCTGATTTCCTTGATGAATTCAACTTCATTAGTAAATTCTATATCATCTGATGTTGAATTTAAAATATACATGAAATTACTAATTTAATTTTTATGAATGGTTATTAATGTATTAATTTAATTTTTAAGATTTTAGAAAAAATATTATCTTATATAATAGTATGGTAAAAGTTAACAGAGAGTGATGAAAACCCAATAAAACAAACTGATAATAATAATATAATAGATTATTTAATAAAACACATGTTTCTATTTAAATCCAATTTAAATAATTCTTTAACAATTTAATTTTGTTAATAAATTTATTTAAAAATTCTTGAATTTATATAAATAATGGAGGTAAGTGAAAAGCGTGTGTTGTGCGCACCAGATAAAAGTCTTAGTAATAACTTGATTTAATTAAAATTAAAGTGCCTAGGGGAATAAGCAAACATTTTTTTGGAATTTAAAAAAAAAAAATTGTTAGGTTATGATGGTTTGGTACACTTTCAATTTTTCACTACTTTATTTTATTAGATATATATATTTTTCTATTTTATTGCAAGTGTACCCCATCGTCAAAAATTAAAAAAAAACAATTTTTTCTCCTAAACAGATCACCCAAATTTAAGGAAAAAATATATGTTCATGTTTTTTTATAACAGTTCCAAAAAACATTTTTTATACTTTTTTTTGTTTTTTTAATTTGAAAATGTGAGTCAAAATTTTCAAAAACAGCATTTTGTCAGTTCTCTCACCAGCCATGCTGTGAGTAGAAACTGGTCATGCCTGAAGAGTAGGGATACAGTTGAAGGATCGTAAAGTCATTAGAAATTACTTTACACACTACTTACACCTACTTATTATGTATTATACCTAATATTATAAACATCTTCTATTGGACATAACTTTGTTTTGCCTTGGATAACAACATAACACTATATGCTATATTTATATAGGAATAAGGCTGTATTTGAATTAGTAACTATAAAGATTTTTTTATGTATATTTTTTATATCATTAGGATATAAGTGAAAAACTAGTCAAAATGTTACTCGATTAAACTATAATGATGTATGGAATGATCGTTCAAAAAATAAATAAAATACCAATATTGTTCACTACTACAGAATATTTAGATATACATATGATATTTAAAGAATAAATAATTTTAATGTTCGGAAAAAAAATGGAATAGTTCCAGTGGAAAGATAGTATTTTTTCTTGAATATTCCATGCAAGTCTCACATCATAGATTTTTAGATTAACATATAATAATATGAAAAAATATATATTAAAAAAAATCTTTTGTAATTTAATGAAGATACTGAGGGATGGAAATTCTTTATTAGATAACTATTTTATTAATTAAATAAAAGTTAATAAGCCTTTGTCGGCAAAAGATCAAAAGGTGTTTACCTAAATCCATGGGGACCCCCAGCGATACCTCCGGAAACTTCCTCTAGATCCTAGGACAAAGGACCCCCGGCTTGGAGTACTTTCCATATCAGCCCCGCCCGAGGTGACAACGATGAGGAGGAGATTCGAAAGAGGCAGTCAAGTTCTATCCTCAAGATGAGGTGAGTCTTATTCCAGCAAGAGGAGAGTTGAGTTCCATCCTCAAGAAGAAGCGAGGTCCGTCTGGGGGTCAGAGAGAGCAGCTGGAAGATGAAGCCTAGAAGGGATTCCACAAACGCCAGCCGACAAAGTGTTTTAAAGATATTTTCGTTAATTGTAATATTGTATGGCAAGTGTAACTATAATGTCCGTCAGTATTCTCAGGCATAGTCTAATTATATTGTATATGTGTTAAGTTGTTTTAAATAATAATGTCAGTTAGTAAAACATGTCTAATTTAATCTTGCCCTGCATGCCACCAACTGGGATAGGTAAACACGATACCTTTGGAAAGGAAATCCAATGGTTTCATAAACTATAGTTTATACATTGATTAAATATATCAATTAAACTAGTTTTTGAAGTTACCACTGCCTTAGAAAAGCAGCCGGTCAAAAACATAGCATTTAAAATGGCATCCAATTGTGGGGACGTATCTACCAATCCACTATACTTAATATCAATTATTAAATTTACAAATAATATTAATTTTATTAAATTTAATTTATTAAGTGGCATTAGGGTTATTATATTACTTTAAACATATTATGTCTAGGTGTTATCCATTAAAATTTTATTTGCATATACTTAACTTTCCTTGTTAATTGCGATTTTTGTTGTGCTTCTTTATAATTATTCTGCTACGGTTCATGGATCTTTTGCAAGTGGCTATTTTTTTTATTATTATCATCTTCATACTTAAAGATATTGTGATATTTTTTGTGTGTATATTTGTCGTGTTAGCGTTCAAATCCAACATTAAGGTTTTACGAATATTTTACTAAATAGGATATTTCCTTACCCACAAGATTTTCAATTATGGCTTTAAGAGCACGAAACGAGGAACAGAGCTTCAAAATGAAAATGCTCCAAGCAATTAAGGATAAGATGGATGAAAATAAAAAGGAACAGGAGCAGATGTATAAAAATTTGTAAGAGAGTTTTGAGAAGATGACAAACAGAACATGCTCGACCGTAGCCACAGCCTGCTATATAGATGTTGACCTCCCAATTCAGAAGACGGCCTCTGCTGAAGAAGAAGAAGAAATGAATAAGGACATAGATCTAACTGACCAGGAGAGTGAAGAGATAGAAATAGAAACAAAGCCTGAAGTCAGAGAAAGTGAAGATGCTACAATATCTATGACGCTGACAGTTAATTTTTTGAACAATGAAGAAACCCAAGACAGTCCCCGAATAATCTGCACTTCAGAAGTAAAAGAAAGTATAAAGAAGACAGAAGATAAGTTCCGCGTTACAAAGCTCTTCAACGAAAAATATTTAACTTTCAAAGATTTCATTCTTCACAGTACTCAAAGAAATATATCTCAAGCAGACGATTTCCAATCAGCTATATTTTCAGTTTTACTATCGATGCACGTAAATTTTACATATATTTGGCACCCAAAGTAGTAATTTTCGTTCTTATTTTAATGTTTGACTTTTATAACGGTTATATGGTCTTGGACCATGTTAAGAGAGAACGCATGCCATGTTATGGTAGTGCACTGCAGTCTTTATCCTTTTCCAGGGGATAAAAAGGGGTAACTAGTGTTCCCTACGCCAGACGAGCTAAAACTGGCCAGTCTGAGGCTTGCTCAGGCTGAACCATACTGGAATCTTGTAAATAATTTGTATATATTTTGTAAAAAGTTAATTAGATTTGGTACCGGCTTGGGGTACTTTCTATATCAGCCCCGTCCGAGGTGATGACGATGAGGAGAAAATTCGAAAGAGGCAGTCAAGTTCTATCCTCAAGATGAGGTGAGTCTTATTCCAGCAAGAGGAGAGTTGAGTTCCATCCTCAAGAAGTGAGGTCCGTCTGGGGGTCAGAGAGAGATAAGCTGGAAGATGAAGCCTAGAAGGGATTCCAAAGATTCCACATTCGCCAGCCGACAAAATGTTGTAAAGGTATTTCTTTTTGTAATATTGTGTGGCAAAGATAGTAGTGAAAATGTCTCTCAGTATTCTCAATCAAAGTAAATATATTGTATATGTTTAAGTTAATATAAATAATAATGTCATCTATTGAAATCTGTCTAATTTAATATTACCCTGCATGCCACCTACTGGGATTGGTAAACACGAAACCTTTGGAAAGGAAATCCAATGGCTTCATTAAATATAGTTTATATATTGATTAAATATATCAAGTAAGCTAGTTTTGAAGGTACCGCTGTCTTAGAAAAGCAGTTGGTCAAAAACATAGCACTTTGTAGTTATTATATAGCATATACTCGTAGTGTTATGTAGTACTTATCAAAGTCAAAAAATAAAAATAAAAATACATATAGTACATACTTAAGGTATAACCAGCTACTACTCATTGCATGGCTGGTGAGAGAGCTGACAAAATGCTGTTTTTATTTCACCATTCGGTTTAACTGAATCGTTACTCATGTTGGTTTGCGATTGACTACACTACTGAGCCTTAATAAAGACGAATTCAGTGAGTAAACATAGTTAATTCCATGAGGATTAAAGGCATATAAATATACATTAGCTTTATGATTCATTTTCAGTAGAAAAAATAAAAGGTAAATTTTATTTTAAAATTCTCTACAAACTTTTCTGACAACCCAATATATACAGTATGTCTAGGAATTTAAAATTGTTTTATGGTAAGTATCGCGGTTGTCTAAGGTACTAAGATTTTTTGATGTAATGCTTAGTTTATGGTTGTTTTTTATATACAAGTATGGTTTACTGTTTGTATTAAATTGTTGAGTACTCTTATGTTACTAATTAAATTCTACTTTGTAGGTTTCTAATAATTTATTAATTTATTTATTTATATTACTAATGGCCTTCAAGACTTGATAACAAATCCTATTTGGTGATTTATTAATGTCTACATATAATTGGGGGTTAGGATTATTAAACAGATCAAGAAAATGTTTATGGATTTTATAATAGCTGTTGAGCCTAATAACATTGTGTTATCTTTAGTACTAATCAATCTTAAGCCAATTTATTGAATGGAGCAGCATTGATTACTCATTTTAAAGTAAGGATTAAATATATTTCACTCCATTGGAAAAAAATTAGGACTGGCTCAATAAAAAAAGACATTAATATCTAGAAATCATAAAAACAAGAGGAAGAGACAACTAATAAGAAAATCAACATCTACTGGGAGGACAAAACATGACCCAGAATGGAACCATAGGTAGTTTGTCTTTGTGAGAATTCAATTTTCTACTAAACCTTTTATACATCTTCCAGTACTGATAGAACTATTTATTAGCTTTATTTGGCCAATTCCATAGTAGGGAAAAATCAAAAATAACAAATTCCGGAAGTTTTCTTTTTTTAATATGCAGTTTTCTTTAAATATTTAACACAACTGAAGATCTTGAGAAGCTAATTCAAGGTGCAGTTATCAAAACACTCAACTAAGTAGAATCTTGATTTACATGTGCCAACATTTTGGTCTAAATTTTAGGTCATCTTCAGGGCAACTGTAGGAGGAAAATCACAACAATCACTGCAAGGCATTGAATTTAGGCCGTTGGCACAATCAAATTAAGTTTTTGTTTAATTAAGTGTTTTGATGACCACCCCGAATTAACTTCTCCTCAATATCTCTACATACAGTCAATTTTTATTACATCATCCTGAAGATCTTAAATTCAGTTTCATCAGAAAAAAATACTTTTCACCAGTCCTAATGATGTTCAGTTTTTATTTTTATTGTAATCCTCAATTCAATCTTAGCCTTATTTTTTTCATTGAGAAATCTTTTTTATTTCTGATGTTTTGGCCTATAAACTAACACAATAGTCCTGCCAGTGTTTCTTGATTTATTATTGACACATTGCTATCTGCTAGAACTGAGAATATTTCATTGGAAATTTTGAACCATTCTTCTAGAATAGTACCATTATATACATACCATTCATATACCAAAAAAAAAATGGTACCATTATGCAATCCAATCATTTATATGTTTTTTATCCTCCTTGGTGCCTTAACCCATTTGAGACGACATTTTTTTTTTTTTTTTAATACGGTCCCCAGAAGCTAATTTTTTTTTTTCTTTGTAAGAAAGACTTCAGATAATTTTTAGATTTTTTGGTACACAGTATAACCAATAACAAAATATAAATAATAACTAAATTTTGTTCTCCTCAACTTTACACTACTACAGTATGACTAGTTTACTCAGAATAACTGATAATTGCACATTACTGTTATTGTACACACGGTGAGCAAACAGTCTCTAATGGGTTAAGAAAGATTTTTTTTTTTTTTTTCAAAATTCTGACCAAAAATGATAGGTGGCACCCCATACTTTTCACTATATGCTATAAAGATCCTCCCTCAACCCCCCCCCCCTTCCCCCCTTCGCCTTATTCATGTAACAACACAATTTCAATTTTTCCTTACAGCGATTGCTTTTAATTAATGCAACATAATTACAGATTTTATCCTGACAATAGCTAAAATTCAATTTTGAAACATTATTGGAATATATTTTCAAATTTAAATAAGCAAACAAAAACTAAAAAATTAAGTGGAATCAAGCAAGAATTAAATGTAAACAAGTAATGTAATCTATACGATCACAACTGTGAAAGTATATATATGAGCATATAATATGCAAGTATATATATATATATTGATTAAATTCGGAAGAGTCCTAAAAATATTAAAGCATAAATGGACTTATACTTAGGGTAATTTTAAATAATTAGTACTTAACAAGATAACCTTATTTTTTGGAACATTGCATTATTTGAATATTAAGCATGTTTAATTAATGCAGTTAAAAAAAAATTAATGTCCACTCAAAATATCTTAATTTGAGTATAAAAAGACAAATGCCACTTTCAAAATAAACAGCTAAAAATTGTACTTGTCAATACAGAATATGGATAAGTGTTAATACTCACACATAAAGTATATATATATATTCATATACATACACACAGGGACTGATACATACACACAGACACTGATACATACATATAACACCAATCAACATAAATATGAGGCTGATAAACTAGAGAAAAGTAAAGAAATCAAGTTCAAACCATTTTATCTAAATAGATAATGCTGACTCTAATAAAAAAAATCATTTCAAAAACTTTTATTAATATTAATAATTATTAATAAACTCGAATATGAAAACTTACATTCTGGAAGAACTTTTTTGATGCAGCAAAATTGGAAGAATAAAAATGAAATTTTCAATAACAGTTAGTGATAAACTGATAAGAATCAAATGAAACATAGCACTGATAGAGAAAAATTGATAACATAAATTCAGTTGTTTCTGAGCATGAAGTACTAAAGATTAATATGAAAAAAATATGTAAACAATGGAATTCAGTACCTTTAAAGAATTTAAGCCTTCCACCTCCGGATGAATTATCTTCAGAGCAGATGTTTGGGCTACCAGGAGACACTACATCTTCCTTTTCAAATTCTTTTTGAGAGTGGCACCTAAGTCCTAAGAATAAATCAAATAAATTTAAAACTCGAGGCATCAATTAAGAAATATATCAATTAAAGCCACACAACTTATCCTTTATAACCAAACAAATCACTTAATTTCAATTTTACAAAACAAAACAAAAAATGTTACACACAATTATAACTAAGATTCTAAGAGAGATGCAAATAATTAACAACATTTATTTACATGAATTCTTGAAAAATCTTGCTCAAACTGTTATTCAAATGATTATTTTCTACATAATGACAAAAGTTAAACAGAAAACAGAAACAACAACCTACGAAAGGTTGGTCAACTAATCATAACACAAAACTTTAAATAATCTAACCAAAATGACCCTATAATACCAATATCCAGCAAAGATACTACACAATTCACACACATCAGATGTATTTAGTTACCTTTGTTGCAATTTAGCTTTGATCCACTATTAAACTCACAATCTTCACTTGACAAGGGGATATTACAGTTAAGTTTAGGTTCTGTTTCCTTATTTGCTGTTAATTCTCTGCTGGTGTCACCATTCATTTCATCTGTCATTTTTAAACATGTTGCTGTATGTGTTTTTTCCTTTATTCTCATTACTCAAATAGGTGAATACGTCACCCGGACACCAAATTAAGAGAACTTAAACAGCTTATAGCTGTCCACATATTCTTCCTCCATCCTTCACATTCTACATCATCTTGGCAATAAAATCATGTTTCATATATAATTTCCGTGGTTTGGAAGGCACTGAAATTATGTAAATCCCTAGATTAAAATCGGAAGTTTTCAGGTGCAAAATTGGACAGGTAAACACTTAAAACATAATGAAGACTCCTAAGAGACACAACTTACCCTATTATACCTACCTACGATACCTACCTTGCACTACTTACTACCATAGAATAGTGCCAGTCAAGTTGGGCAACTGCAATATATATCACATCATATAAAACCTAAGCCATAAACCGATGTTACAGAATATTTTCTGATTAATTAGGAAAAGAAAATTGTAAAAATAAGTTTAAGCTAATATGAGTTGGTGTTAACATTCTATGTATTAAATTTAAAAAAAAAACGAAATTAACGACTCAAAAACCAATTTTTATTAAGTAATTTCAAGTTACAATAAATTAAAAACTTGAGTAAATAATGATTTAATTCAGGAAAAAGTTAATTAAAATTTATGTTTTAAATTAGTATCATCTTAAAAAAGTATTTATGACTAACGGCCAAAAATAACTTCAGTAGCATCTGTCTTTAGAAAGAAAAGCTAACCATTCAACGTTCAATTTAAATTTTTGAAGCACTTCAGCTCCATTTATAGCTTCTCCTTGGACCTTTCCAGCTATGTATATACATATTTTCAAAATTCTCTCCGCGCTTGATAAACAAATTTATGTTATTGATTCTCCCTCAAAAGTTTTAGCTATCAAAGAAATCTATTTAATCTGTTCCAACTCGACTGCTGCATGTGTAGAGAACTCTTCCAAAGCATTCGTCATACAGTTTTTCCTTCTAAGCCTGTATCGCGCATGCTCAGTCGGGAATGAAATTATTAGTGACTATAATCTGACTAATTTCATCGAATAAATTTCTCAACAATTAACAGATACATTTTTAATACAAATATACATAAATAAAGAATATCAGTTATGATGCAGCAATACTTTTCATAAATTATGATATTGGGTTAAGTAAAAAAAAAAAAAAAAAAAATACCTCTTTTTCAATACTCAATATACACTTCCCCTCCAAAATATTGCAACACCTATAATTCTAAAGATTTTCTTGGTTTTGACCTTAATCCAGACTTTGTTTATATTTACACTAATATTCTTTATTAAATGAGAGATATTAGGGAAGAAATATTTTTATTCACTGTTTACCAACAAACGATGGAATTTCGTTTCATTCTTTTCAAATTACCTTTCAGTCCATGTTTATCGTTCGTCTGTTCTCTCTTTTCTCTTAAGTCTAGTTAAAGCAACTAATTTTTTTTTTCACAATGAATCGTTTAAGTCACGATGATTCGGTCAGAATCATCACTCTCTATGAAGAAGACAAATCATTGCGAATCGCCTTGGGATTCACTATCCTACCGTTTCAAGGACTATAAAAAGTCACAGGGAGACTGGTAGTCATTCGAAACGACAAACGTCAGGGCGTCCCAGCGTTACTAACCCCATAGATGACCGCTTCATTAAAATACAATCACTTCGGAAGCCTAATTCTAGTGCGTCTTCCATTAAAAACTTGATCGCTGGTGTTCATCAATCTCGTGGTCAACGGTCATTAGAAGACTGAGAGAGTCAAACCTCAGGTTAAAAAGGCCAGTGAAAGGTCCTCTTCTCACCGCAGAAAACGGTGTAAAAAGATTAAGATTTGTAAACGAACACTAATCTTGGACTGTGGAGGAACGGAAAAAAGGTTTATTCACTGATGAGACGACAGTGGCCCTTAACAGCCCAAGATGGCCGTGAAAGAGTTTGGAGAAGGCCTGGAGAACAGTATAGTCAGAGCTGCACGTTTGAAACTGAGCCATTTGGATGGGTTTCTATCATGTTCTGAGGTGGCATAACTTGGGGGGGGGGGGGCGCACCGAGTTAGTTCCAATTCAAAGAGGAACTTTGAATGACTTGTAGTATGTAAAATTGATTCATCAAGATCATGTAGTGCCTTTTATGCCATTCACAAGTTCTGAAGCATTGCTCATGCATGATAACGCTCGTCCTTACAAGGCAAGATGTGTTTCTGAATACCTGATCACCACAAATATTTACACCATTGATTGGCCAGAAGAAGCCCTGACCTCAACCCAATCAAGCACGTTTGGGATTACTCAAAAGAAAGGTTCGGTCACTAGATTCACCTCCTACTACCCTTGGAATGCTAAAGATTATGCTGTATTGGAGGAGTGGGACAATATACCCCAAGATTTTCTTCAAATTCTTTTTACAAGTATGCCAAGACGGGTGGAAGCAGTAATTTAAGACAAATGGGGCAATACGTCTTATTAAATGTTAATTAAAATTTGAAATTGTAAAAAGGAAAATTTTAAAAAGTAAGTTTTCTTTTTTTCTTTTTTTTTTTTATTGGAAGAAATATTGTAATTTATTTTAGTAAAACTTGTTTATTTCCAGTTTAAACATGTTTATTATTGACTTCAGAACATTTCTTTATATATTAAAAAAAAAAGTTTTAGTTAAATTCATATCATTTTAATCCTAATACTATATTAAATCATTTATGTATGTTATGTAAACACGATACCTCCGTGTGAGACTCACGGTATTTGGGCATTCTGTCGAGGTTGAGGTATTTACTTCAATGACAGGTCTTCAGAAGGTCTCGACAATGCCTGTTCAATAGGAGTGATAAGATGGAGTAGGGTGCTCGCCGTGGTAGTAGTACGAGCCGCAGCACTTAGGAGTGGTACTCTGCTTGGTTGGGGTCCGCACCAACCGACTAGCAGAGGGGACTGGTTAGGATGGGTAACACCCTGTGTGGTAGTAGCACACCAGTAGTGTGGGTTAGGATAGGATTCGCCCTGCGTGGTAGTAGCACGACAGTAGCGAGGATTAGGAGGGAATTCACCCTGCGTGGTAGTAGCACGACAGTAGCGTTATGGAGCCAACATAGGTGCAAATGGGAAATGCCAAACAACTCATTCTATAAGGGAGGTATAAGGACCAGAAAGGAAAATCATTATTGGTATCATTTTAATCCTAATACTATATTAAATCATTTATGTATGTTATGTAAACACAATACCCCCGTGTGAGACTCACGGTGTTTGGGCATTCCTTCAACCAAAATGACACTAGGTTACGAAAATTTACAGCCACCAAAACCACGCATCTAATACAGGAACTTGAAGAGGAACCTCACCTAAATGAACTGACTGTAAGGAGGTGGTGTGCTAAATTTTAAAGTTGGGATACAAGCTTACTAAGGCAGTCAGGCTCAGGGTGACCATCGATTATGGACAGAGTCTCTACGAAATGTAATTGAAGCTAATCCAACGAAAAGCACTCGGATGCTTTCCTCCAAACTTGAAGTGTCTCAGTCAAGAGTGAATCGTCACTTACGCCAAATGTGAAAAGTGAAATTATCATCTACAGAAGTTCCTCATGAGCTCACTCAGCTGCAAGCCGAACGTCTCGTGGAAACATGTCTTTGCTCCTCCAAAAGTGGGGAACGTTCCTTCAAACGAATTGTCATCTGTGACGAAAAGTAGACTTACTGGCGCAATCCTAATACATCAGGACAATGGAGAGACCAAGACCAGCCAGCTTTACCGGTCGCTAAGTGAAGTCAATTTAAAAAAAAGACCTTGCTTTTTCATTTTGAAGGAGTAGTTCAGAACAGCTGCAACGGATGTACGAAGTTTTGGAGAGGGGATACCCGACTTTGGTAAATCGGAAAAAAGTTTTGTCCCAGCAAGACAATGCCCGGCCACACACCTCTCGATATACGAAGCAGAATTTTGCATAGATGAATGCCACCAAACTTCTACCGCACCCAACATCTAGTCCTGATCTTGCACTATCAGATTACTGCCTCTTCAGAGCTACTGCTTAAGGGGAAAACTTTTCGTACATTAGAAGAAGTCAAAATTGGGGTAAAAAACTTTTAGATTTAAAATTCAAAGCTTGGTATCGGCAGAGAATAGAACAGCTTGCTTCTATATGGCAACAAACCATTGAGCGTAATGGATTTTACTTTGGCGCCTAAGACTTATTTGAGGTACATAAAAAATCAATTTAATTTTAATACTTGAAACGGTCATTTTTTTTTTTTTTTTTTTTTTACTCACCCCAATATTATGTAATTACTACCTGACCCGGCAAACATTGTTCTGCCATATATATTATTTCTAGTAAATATTTAGGTTGTATAAATAAATTTAAATTTATATAAAAATATTAAATAAAAAATAACGAATGTATTGTAAGTGTGTGTTGATAGGGCCTATGACAGAAAGATGATTGGAGCGCTGTAGACGATGACCGCCAATAAAAACACACTCTTAAAATATCGCCTGTCCTCACTACATACGCCGATGACACATGTGTGTTATCTGTAAACAATGACCCAACTATTGCTTCTCAAACTCTTCAGTCTCACATTGTTTCCATTGAAGAATGGTGTCAAAAGTGGAGGATCAAAATAAATCCTACTAAATCCCATCAAATTACCTTTACCCTGCGCCGCAAACCTATGTCTGCCTGTCCCACTATATCCTTTGGCAATATTCCACTCACCTCAGTTGAACAGATCCGATACCTTGGACTGCATCTTGACAGACGACTTACTTGGAATCCTCACACTAGACTGAAACGACAAGAAACAGCTCGCAGATATCGCTTATTACAACATTTACTTGACAAACGTTCAAAACTTCCCACCTACTACAAAAAATTAATTTATATTACCATACCTAGGCCTATTTGGACATATGGAATTGAACTATGGGGATCCACCAAGCCATCAAATTCCTCTCGCATCCAATCCTTGCAATCCAAAATCCTCCGAAAGATCCTAAATGCCCCTTACTTTGTCACCAATAAAATAATCCACAAAGACCTGAATATCCCATTAGTTGCAGACTTTGCCCGAATTAGATATACCTCCTTTCACTCCAAATTACCACTCCACCCAAACCCACTTGTCCGCAATCTCTCATCTCCTTCTATTCCTGATCATCCTCCGAGGCGGCTGAAACGACGATGGTCTCGAGACCTTCTTGTCTGAAAAACCTTTGAAGTGCTACCAATGGGTAGATTCTTCTCACGCCTATCATGTCCATATCTCATGTGTGAACAGTCACATTTACTTGATGTATTTTTTGTGTTAATACAGTTGTAAATATCTCTATAATAAATAAATAAAAAAAAAACTGTCGTAACGATAACTTAACAGTCATTGTAAGCCTTCCAGGTCCTCAGGTTTGTTGATGATCATCACGGGTGACCCATCCTCTCTTCGACAGCGGACTCGACCTCGAGCGAACCAGACATACTTCACTTTGCTGGCAACTTTCTTCTGCCTGGCCAGCCAGTACAGATGCCTGTTGCCCGCAGACATCTCCTCACTGACGTAAATCCTGTCGTCACTATCCCAATTGAGGTGCCTCGTGGTGAAGTCTCTTTTTACCTTCCGGAGGCGGATAATCTCGTCCCGGACCGCCTGGCGAACAAATGGCACGACGATCGAAGGCGGACGGGGGTCCTCTCCTTTCGGCCTTTTTCTCTCCACGAGGTCAAAATCTTCAGCTTTGAGCTTAATACCTAGGGCAGCTCAGACAGAGCAAACTACACCCTCCTGTGATTCTCCGGTCTTCAACGGAACGCCTCTAATTTCGACAGAATGCGAGAGCTGGGCATGTTCAATTTGGTTCATTCTAACCTCCATCGTTTTAATTTGTAATTTCAAATTGTTATTTTCACTTATTAGTCTTTCGATGAGTTCATCCTGCTTTTTATTTCTTTCATCCATCGATCGCAGTCTCTCGGCATTTTCAAAAATAATATCGTTTTGACTGTTCATTGTGGTTTTTATGTCTTTAAGATCGCCAGTAATTTTTGAGATTTCGATTAAAATGGTTGATACATTATCCTCTATATTTTTGCTGATGGGGACGTTATGTTTTTTATTTTCGCTTTTCGGTAAATTTTCACATGAGATGCATTTGAAATTTTTTTTATTAATTTGACTTACATCAGCATCGGAAATATTGCAGCATTTCAAATGATACATTATTTTGCATTGGCTGCAAGTGATATCTGATTTTTCGTCCCTGGCGATCGTCGATTTGCAAGCTGGACACACGGCCATGATGAAGTATCGAGCGTAAGTGAAGTGATTAACTTGAAGAAGGTGGTGGGGAGCTCCAGAAGAGGTGGAGACTGATAAGATGTAATCTCTACCAGCGCGACCTGTTCTAATGCTATTACGCTATTTATATTCAATAGATAATATAAATTAATGAACGAAAAGTTTATATTTATTAGAGGCCTTGCCACTTGGTCATTAAAGTAACTATAGAATTGATTACTACTTACAATAGACAATTGCAGTATAAGAAGTACGAATGAAAGACGATGAATTTTGAGAGAGAAGAGAGCGATGTGAACACTGTGACAGTTAGAACCAGACTAACTGTTTGTAGGATATGATGCAAAATCATTGATATTAAAAATATCAATCATATTTAGCACTGTTTCTTTTCGAAATCTGTACCTTCTTATGAATTCCACATCATCGTAAATTTCAAATGGATTCCTCCTTACTTTGTAAAGCTTTTTCCTAGGAAGTATATTTATCAGTTGCATTATATCTTCTTCTGATGTTTAATATTTATCTGAAGAGATTGTGTTCATTTTTCCTCGGTGTATTGGGATAAATGCTACGAAAATATTCAGAAAAAAACTAACTGAAACTGACACAAACAACGATTCAAAGCTAAAGTAACAGTAGAGAAGGTAACATTGACATCGGATAATCGAGGTAGGAAGTTGAATTAACTTAACACCATCACTTAACATAGAGTTAGGGCTAACCATGATCGGTGCAACGGAATTTCTGCTAATCCGTGATTTACTTATCCAGATTAGTAAAGTTAAAGTTAACCACGGTCGGTGCAACTGGGCCTAAGTGCGCTAACTCAAGTAGAGATTTATTTTAACTTATTCGTAAATTAAATAACTAAACTCACTAAATCATCTTTAAAAAGCTTTATTCAAGGAAAAAATTACAATAGTTAACTAATTAGACTACAAGAAACTATTGGTATGACTAATGGAATGATAATGACAATAATCTGTCAGTAAGGAATGAGAGAATAATAAGGTAGTAAGTAGGTGGAAGTAGAGTCTAGAGTTTGAAGAAAAGTCCCTGGTGCCATACTCTGTTGAAGGCTTGAGCCACATCCAGAAATACACCAGTAGTGTATATTTTTTTTTCTAGTGCCGTGGATATGTAGTCCGTCACTCTATGTAGTTGGTGTAGGGTTGAGTGATGTTTTCGAAATCCGAATTGATTTCGTCTGGTATGATGTTTTTTTCAGTTAGTATGTCCAGAAGTCGTTTATACAATAGATGTTCAAAAATTTTGGAGCAAAGCGGAAGTAAACTTATTGGTCGGTATGATGAAGGAGTATTTTTGTGCTTGTTTAACTTGTGAATCATTGTAATGTGTGAGTATTTCCATTGCAGTGGAAATTTAGTAGTCCTCAGTATTGCATTATAAATTGTGGTCAGAAACATCAGAGCTTTTCTGGGCATTTGCTGGAGTACCTCTGCGTTAATTAAATCATGTCCAGGGGCTTTTCCTTTTGGTAGCTTTTTAATTTGTTCAGCGACTTGGGCGGGCGTGAAGGAAGGTGGCGGTAATGTCAGTTGTAAGGGTTCGTCCAAAGAGTTAAGTACGTTGTCATTTTGTTCAATGTTGATGAATCCCGTATGTTGTGTAAAAACAGTCGATAGATATTCGGCAAAGAGTTCGGATTTTTCTCCGTCAGTCACGGCCCAAGAACCATCTTCCCTTCGAAGGGGTGCCGGCACCTCCCGATGCTTAATAAGATTTTTGGTGTGTCTCCACAGGCTTCCATCATCAGTCGAGAGGTTACTAATGTAGTTGTCATACGACGTTCTCTTAAATTATGCAATTGTTCGTTAGAGTTTGTTGTTGAGTTGGTTGTAAGTTTGTTTGTCTGTCTGTCTGCCATACTTTCCGAGCTCTTCTTTTCGATCTGATCAAATCCCTTATATATTGCGGATAAAAAGGTAAATTTTCGTGTTTTCTTTGCCTAGGTACCGCTGAAGACCATGCTGCGTCTTGTAGATTTCTTGTGAAACATTCTACAGCATTTTCCAATTCTTCCTCGTTCTTAATAGATAAAGGGACTGAAAAGGTAGTATTTAGGTGATTTTTGAATGCCTCCCAATCCATAATACCACTAGTGAGGGGTGGTTTTCTAGTGGCTAAACAAGGTTCGTCAAATAGAAAAAGGTGCATAAGGGAATGATCAGAGCAAAGATCGGAACTCGTGCTTATGGCATGAGATGTAGTTCGGAGTCCTTTAGTAATGAAAAAATCAAGTAAGTCTGGAGTCTTGCGTATGGAAGTTGGCCAGTAGGAATGTGAGTCAGGTGATATTGTGTCTAGTGAAAGCTCGTGAAGGACAGACCTGAGATTTCTTCCTCTTGGGGTAGACAGTCTAGAACCCCATGAATGATCTTTAGCGTTTTAATCGTCTCCTGAAACAAAGCACCTACCGAGGCATTTGAAGAAATCACTAAACATCCTCGGTGTCAGCAAGTACCTCGGAGGGCAGTACACTGCAGCAAAATTAATGTTGTGGGGTTTAGAAAATAAAGATATCGCTGTAGCTTGTATGTCAGGTGTTATGAGTAGCCGTAAAGGATGATGTTTTAATGTCGATTTGATGAGTATGGCAGTGCCTCCATGTGAAGTGTTGTCTGGATGGTCAGTTCTGTAGATTTTGTAACCTTGAATATAAAATTTGGTCTGTGATGTGAAGTGAGTTTCGGTGATTAGTGCTATGTCTGTTGGTTTTTCATGTAAGTAAAAGTCTAGTTCTGTCCTGTGTTGGTTCAGTCCGTTTGCGTTCCACAGTATGACAGACATGGATCCTACAGTCATTTGATTAGGGGACATATGCTTGTCTAAGGGCAGTGGTAGTCTGAGAAAGTTGTTGCAGAAGCCCAAAGAGGGGCTGGTAAGATTATTAATTAAAATGTACAGCTGGCCAGAGGGGTTATCAGTCGGTGGGGCCGGTAGGGTAGTGTTTCCATTCATACCTGTAAATCTGTGTTCCTGGTGCGCTGCTTGAGCTGGTTGCTGCTGGTGGTGTATTGCATGAGCTGATTACTGCTGCTGGTGTATTGCATGAGCTGGTTGCTGCTGCTGGTAGACTGCTTGTGTTGGTCGCAACTGATGTCTCTGGTGCTGCTGGTACACTGCTTGAGCTTGTTGCTGTTGCTGGTCCGGTCTTGGATGATGTGGCTGGGAGGGCTGTGACTGAGGAAGAGGTGGGAACTCATTGGCACCAAGGGGTGTATGTTGTACTGTAGTAGGGATCTCTGCAGAATCTGATGTCTAGTGCGACTGTTTCTGAGAGTTTTTAACGTTTCGCAACCCCTATAATTAGCAGGATGAGGACCATTGCTGTTGCGGACTACGGCTGTTACCGACTGTTTGCAGGACACACAAGTGGCAAAGGAACAGGACGAGGACCCGGACTTGGAACAAATAAGGGAATGGAAGCTTTTAGGTCAAAGGAGACCAACCTGGCAGGATGTTGCTCCAATGTCGAAAAATATAAAAACATATTGGGCTCAATGGGACTCCCTTCTGCTGGACAAAGGTCAGCTGGAACGAGCATTGGGGAACACAGAGGGAGATCAGCGGAGACTACAGCTCATCGTACCAAAGATTAAAGTGCCCGAAGTACTGAGGGAACTACATGATGGAGCATCTGGCGGCCACCTCGGTGTTCACCGGACATTAGAAAAAGTTCGTGAACGCTTTTACTGGGCAAACTCAAGGACGATGTGTTAGATTGGTGCCGGCGGTGTGCAACTTGTGCCGCCTCTAATGGACCGATAAGGAAAAAGAAGGCACCTATGAAGAAATGCAACGTAGGAGCGCCATTCGAGAGAATAGCGGTAGACATCGCTGGCCCTTTTCATGTGACAGATAATGGCAACCGATATATTCTCGTGACCATGGATTATTTTTCAAAGTGGGTGGAAGCTTACGCCCTACCGAATCAGGAGGCCGCCACGGTTGCAGATGTTCTCGTGAAGCAGCTCGTCAGTCGGTTTGGGGTGCCCATGGAACTTCACGCTGACCAAGGAAGAAACTTTGAGTCTGCGGTCTTCACCGGGATGTGCGAGGCTCTAGGAATACGGAAGACCAGGACGACGCCTCTTCACCCTCAGTCCGATGGCATGGTAGAGCGCATGAACAGGACAATGGGTCGATATTTGGCCAAGGTAGTTTCTGACCATCAGCGAGACTGGGACCAGTATCTTCATCTGTTCCTGCTAGCCTATCGTAGTTCAGTCAATGAAACGACAGGGCAGACCCCCGCCAATGTCTTGTTCGGCAGAGAACTACGCTTGCCTTGTGATCTGAAATTCGGTTTCAGGCCTGATGAGGAAGTCGCCGGAGAAGACTACGTCACGAACCTACGGAAGCGGATGAACACTATTCACGAGAAGGTTCGCACAAACATCCAGGGAGCAAGTGACAGAATGAAGGAGCGTTACGACATCAAGGCAGAGAAAGGTGGCTTCCAACCTGGAGACTTGGTCTGGCTACACCATCCTCGAAGAAGGTAAGGCTACTCACCTAAACTTCAAAACTCCTAGGACGGACCGTATGAGGTCATCAAGAGGATCAATGATGTCATCTGTAGGATCAGGAAGCAGCCCAAAGGAAAACCCAAGGTAGTCCATTTCAACCGATTGGCCCCATACAAGGGAAACCATGGCCCTACAGAGGACCAGCAAGTCAGGAACCTCACCGACAAGGACCTAATTCCACATCCTAAGGCGCCAGACTCCCGTAGGGTAACGCAGACAGTTTACAGAGACATATTCTCGTTACCGGTAGACTATGCTCTAGCCCATTGCGTCGCCGAAGATCTGAGGAATTCCCGGGGGATTGCGACGGTCTTCAGGAAGAAGTTCGCTGGAATTGAAGAGCTGGAACGCCAGGGACCAAGAGTTGGGAAGACTCTCCATCAAGAGCATGAAGGCCGGCACCTGTTTTACTTGGTTACCAAGAGTTCATCAGAGCAGAAGCCGACATACGACACACTGCGCCGGAGTCTTGACGACCTGCGGAGAAAGCTTCTGGAACTGCGTGTCACCAAGCTCGCCATCCCGAAGTTGGGTTGTGGATACAATGGCCTGGAGTGAAGGATTGTCAGGAACATTGTAGAAGAGACGTTCGCCAACTCTGGAGTCAACATAATGGTATGCACGTTCAACCCCTGGAAAGACAAAACAACTACATCTGAGGAAGAAAAGCATCGCTCAGCTTCTGCGATCTGTGCTCTGGGGCAGAGCACGTCTAAGAAGGGGGTAGTGCTAAGGTCAAGACAATGACAGGTATACCACGCCTAGAATGGCCCAGATGGGGCTAGAGACTTCTGGGCCTGGACAGTCCTCGAAGTGCCTGGAACGGCCCACCCGCCTTACCTGCGCCCGGGTCTAGAAGATTCGGTGGTGGTTCAAATACCGGTCCACTACGCCTGGGTCAGTCAGTCTTAATCCGGCTCAACAAGCATCTGTGATGTATCAGTGAACAGTGACAGTGAACAGTTCGTGACAGTGTGACAGTGTAGTGAAACTGTGTGTCAATATTGTGATAACCGGTCGGTGGGAAATTAGAAGACTGTAGTTTATATGTAATTTATAGTTGTAAGTTTTAGAATAAGTCTAGCATATTGTATAAATTTACGTAAGTAGTTTAATTGTTAGAAATACCTGATATGATATATGTAGACTGTTTAGTAGTTAAGCTAGTAATTCAATTATTATTGTAGAATAGTGGTTAGTAATCCCTGTGTATTTGTGCTTTCTGTATTTAATAGATATTTGTGATTTGTAAATTGGAGTAGTTCATTTCTCACACCCCGTAGCCCGTAACAATATTCCTAGTAATTCTGATACAGAAGAATACTCTACAGTATAAACTGACAGACGTAGGACATTCCTCAGGAGTGGTCACTTTTTAATTACCTGATGCAAAAAATTATTAATAAATATAAAACTATTGTTTATTACTTAAATTTTACCTCCTTAATAAGAGAGATTGAAACAGTGTGTGGCAGATGCTTCGATGTGAGCGAGCACAGATAGCGCTAGCGGTGACTGCTTGGGTTACCGGCCGAATATGTGAAGACGTACAATTTAATAATATTGTTCATTGTAACTC
Source organism: Piezodorus guildinii (assembly GCA_023052935.1). Taxonomy (NCBI): domain Eukaryota; kingdom Metazoa; phylum Arthropoda; class Insecta; order Hemiptera; family Pentatomidae; genus Piezodorus; species Piezodorus guildinii. The sequence continues at coordinate 6,153,309 of CM041295.1, read as the reverse complement.
ATTAACATCAATGTAAATATCTGTGTTTATGTAACTGTTTTATTAGAATAAATAAACCATTCAAGGTAATTTGACCTAGGGCCAAGACACTAGTCTAGTAGAAAAGCTCTCACCGTCAATTATTGACATGGATGATTAACATCCACAAGAGCTGGCTCAGCCCTTCAGATCATCTACCTGCTCCTACTAGGTGATGTCTCCCTAGGTCATTGTATCTCTGCCTTTGTAACTTAATATGGTCTATCTTTATTTAACACCCTTCATCTACCTTCTCTCATTTATCCTTCCTATCCTCCTCATAGGATGGGGTGCATGGCTTCTGCCCACGTGCACCTATGAGGACTCCTATCCAAAACTGCTGTTGTGCTACTACCACAGACAGTGTATCCATCCTAACCAGTCCCCTCTGCTAATTGGTAGGTGCGAGTTCGCCCCCTACCTGGCTGAGTAACCTCACACCTGGTGCTGCGGTACGTGCTTCTACCACGGCGAGCACCATCTCCATCTATCTCTCTTCCTTACATGAACACGCAATTGTCGAGGCCTTCTAATACAATTTCTTGTCCAATATAATAACCATGCCTTGACAAGTGGAACAAGAACCAAAACATTTTCAAAATTTCTCTATGGATAATAGGCATAATATAATTAATAAACAGTTAAATTTTCTCTAAAATAAAATCGATAGTATTGCGTCTAAAAGACAGAATAGAGGTTTAATAAACAGACTCGGAAAAGCCATTTTTTGGGTTACCGGTAATTTAGATTCAGATGACAAGTAGCGTTATGACAAACTCATAGCCACTCTACAGAGAAATGCCTACCATTTAGAACACAATATCGCCCATGAAGTGAGCGTTAATCATAAACTCATTGAAACATTCAAAAATGATATCAAAATCTTAAACAATAATAACCAACAAGTTTCATAAATAGTAAAAGCTATGGATAAAACGCGGTACGTATTGCACTTACAAGAACTGTATAACGTACTTAATTATAGGGGTACTCACTACGTTTGCTATAGCACATTTTTTGTGCAAATGTGTACAAAAAATGTGCTATGGCAAACGTAGTGAGTACCCCTTTTATAACAATACTCGTATTGGATATCGAAAATTCGTTGGAAACTTGTAGATTAGGAATACTACAATCCAATATTATGAAGAATACAGGCCTAAATGATACAAACATCACTGAGACAATTTGATCACAAGTAAAATCTCATGTCTAATCAAAGATAATATTATTCATTATATTATATCTCTTCCAGTCAAAACTCAGAGAGTTTAAGTACTATATATTTTTTACCAATACCTGTTCGTCACAAGAATGAAACTGTTGTAACCCTTGTTAAAAGTGACATAATATTGTATAATATTTGTAGAATATTGTATATATATATAAAGGATAATTATTATTGCTCTAACCTTAGAACCTTAAGTAACACGTGTATAAAATTTGCTATTCTTAATTATTTGAAGTACTGTACAACTACTAACCTTATAGATGATAATCCCTTTACAAAATATATTGATTTAATAGATACTTATGTAAATTTTAGGATTAAGAATATTATCATTAAACTAACATACCATATCCGCTATCTTTGCCCGAAACTGCTGTAGTTAAATTAGATAATGACGAATCTATTGTAAATCAAACTAGAAATTTGTATATTAATGTAAATACTCTTTATTTTAAACATCAGATAGAATCTTTTAAGAAACTTAATGTAACCCTAGAAAAATTAAATGTACCAATTGAGGAATTAGACACATTTGAAGTTCTAGAAACAGAAAACTGTAACATACTGTATTCTCATCTAGTAATTGCCTTTACTAGAATTTATCATATTTGTTATTGATTCATGTTATTTCAGTATACTATAAGGCCTCAAAGATATGCCAACAGCAACATCAACCATCAGCATCAGAGCCAGCAACTGCTCCAACGCTCAGACCTTTGGAAATATCTGTCTTTAATCATTTCTCCCTGGGTTCGAAATCTTCAGAAGGGAGGAGTTATGGTCAATAAACTATAGAAAAGTTACAATGTCAGCAAATAGCTGACTCCCCCTCTCAAGCCTGTATATAAACCTGTGCCGGATGCTTCACACACTCTCACACAGTTAGCGCTGGCGGCGGCCAAATGGGCTACTGGCCGAATATATGAAGACGTACAATTTAATAATATTGTATAATGTAACTCATTAAAACCATTGCAAATATTTTTGTTTATGTGACTGATTTATAAGAATTAAGAAACCTGTCAAGGTAATTTGACCTACGGACTAGAGGCTACTCTGGCAGCATAGCTCTCACGGTCAATTATCGACATGAATGACTAACATCCACCAAGAGCTGGCACAGCTCTTCAGATCACCTAACTGGTATCTCACTAGGTCAGATTAACTCTGCCTTTGTAACACATGTGGTCTATCTTTATTCTACTTCCTTCATGTACCTTCTCTCCTCCTAACCAACACTACTGTCGTGCTACTACCACGCAGGGTGAAAACTATCCTAACCAACACTACTTTCGTGCTACTACCACACAGGGTGAAAACCATTCTAACCAGTTCTCTCTGCTAATGGTAGGTGCGGGTTCGCCCCCTACCTGGCAGAGTAACCTCTTACCTGGTGCTGCGGTACGTGCTTCTACCACGGCGAGCACCATCTCTATCTAACTCTCTTCCTTGCATGAACAAGATATTGTCGAAGCCTTCTGATACCCTTTCTTGTCCACCATAACAAGATAATTTACACCATAACCGCGGAGAAGATAATTTAATTGACCCTAAAACGTGTATTTCCGTTGAAAACTCGAATTCGAAAATTTTCACGATCGCAATACCTATTACCTATATTTCATATATAGGTAAGTGAAAGTAAAAACTTAAATCAATGTGTTATTGTGCAATGTTGTAATCGAAACTATTTTGAAAGTGAAAAATAACAGACTAAATATGCAGTTTTGTTTTGTTTTTATTTCATATCTTTTCTCCGTATCTTTATCCAATGTATATACAAGTTTAAGAAAAATTTCAATATAAAAAAAAAAAAAAATGAGAAATAATTTAGGATGTAGAAGACATTAAGAATCGAAAAATCGATCACAAACATCTGTTTAATAAAACAGATGGGAAGGTTAAAAGTGTAAAATAATATGAATGTATTAGGTTGTAAAAATAATAAAGTTATTCTGTAAAAAGATCTCCTTCCTTTATAAAACACATCACTCCCTACAAATTGATGACCCCGAATATTTGGACCAAAATGACGGAGCCTTAAGATCAAAACATCGACCAAACCCAAGCAACTGCTCAAAATAGTGATCTGTCGTATTTTTATAAAAAAATACCGCCTTTTTGGGAAGAGAAACCTGAAATTTGGTTCTACCAGAATACAAGACATACCGTATAGACCATCCAGACGGCAAATACCACGCCGGTACTGCTGTCATTGTCCATTGATCGCTCTCTCATTAAGTACACCCACTTCCTGCCCACGATTTACTACAAGCCACCTCCATTATAATCAAGACTTTTTCATTTCCGCTCATCACCGCTCCTTGGATAATCACTTCATTCCGGGTGCAGACTTAAACGCCAAGGTGTACGTCTACGAGAACTACAAAGTCTCGTGGGCGGACATTACAGTCTGCACTCAACTCCTGACGCTTTTATCTCTACCTCCCAATTTTTACAAATCAATTTCGTAAAATATGTCCTTTAGTACATTTTGGAAATCAATGTCACATTTGCTGAATTGAATAAACTCTTAAGACTGTCTTCTGATCCTTCCCATGATCATATTTACAGTCGGCCTTACACCTTCATTATCTTTTTTATGTACACTGGCTTCAATCGTTAAAAACATTGCCGATATACTGCAATTGAGTGATTTCTTAGAAATATCGAATGCTTACTACTTCTAATAATCATAATAGGTACATTACTTATTTAAGGCTTTCTTTGACGTCACTGTTTAAGAGTTCTTTGTTCGAGGGAAAGAGGGAATATTAAAAGCTCCTTTGTGACTTTGAAGCTGCTTTGGAATTCTGAGTTCAGTTTCCTATCTTGTTTTTAAAAGGTATTTCGTAAGTTGAAAATTGTTTTTTATTAGTATTTCCTATAGCTTTGATTGATTTAGTATTTGTTGTTATCCTCTTTATTTAAGTCAACCTCAATTGATTTAATGTTGATTGAATTTTTATTTTTTCTAGTTATTATAATATTGTGAGTTATGGAAAGTGAGAAGTCGAACCCCAACACAATGGATGAAGTGAAAAATGGTTCAAATGAAAGGAATAAGCCTGATAATGGGGTTGGTACTTTATATTTAGTTGTAATTTGTATTTCTTTGGGACGAAAATGAATTTTATTGCTCCTCTAGATTGGGTTAGGGAGGTTTAAGAAAAGTAGTATGCATTTGTAGCAAACCCTTCTTAAGTTCTTCTTTTAAGCTATAGGTTAATATCAATTCTGTTTAACAGATAATTTAACCAATCTAACAAACCTAGTTCTTAATTTTTATCAGTTTAATGGGTTTATTGCATCCTGTTTTTTAAATATTTTATTCTGCTTGTTGAATATTGTATTAAGTGCACTCGAACCTTTTGATAATTAAGATTTAAGTTAGGATAGAGCACTCAAACTTAAAAAGGTGTAATTAGTAACGTTAATGACCTGTAATTTTATCATTTTTTTTAATAGTTGGAGTAATACAAGATCTTGAAATTTTAATCAATACATAAGATAACTAAAATATGGTTCTGGGATTTGGTTGATTTATTACATTAAATTAATTGTGTAAGCTTAAAATTAAACTTTTTTATGAACAATTTTATTAAATATTAATTAAGAATTTGCATATAACTAATCAGTAAATTCAATTGTTGGTGTTTTATGGCAATAACAGTTCCTCAAAGCAGACTGGATTAAGGATTGGTGGCCTACATGGAGCGCCAGTAAATATTATAACTAGGCAAGCAGTGGAAAACATTGATATATATCAGATTAGGTTAGGGAGGTTTAAGATTAGTGGTATGCATTTGTAGCCAACACTTGTTAAGTTCATCTTTTAAACAATAGGTTATCAATCAATTGTGTTTTACAAATAATTTAAAAACAAATTTATTGGTGGCCTACATCCAGTACCAGTAAATATTATAACTAGGCAAGCAGTGGAAACCATTGATATTTATCAAGTGAAAATGAATGTAATAAAATGGGTCTTAGGTAGAGCAAAGGCAGTCCCATAGCATATTACCTAGTTAGGGTTGGGAAGCGAGATTAAAAAAAATTGAAGTTTGTTGACAGGGTGAATGGTTTCTTACACAGAGTGTTCGCAAAATCTTGTTAATTATATTATGCTGAAATTTAAATCCTCTGTGAAAGGATGCCACCAATTTGCAGTTGAATTTAAAAAAAAATCTGGAAATCCTGTTCTGATTAACAGAGATCCTGATCTCTTAAAGAAAAGAATATTAAAACCCTCCAACATTTAATGATCAATGAAATTCTCTTTTGACAACTCTTGAGGAAAATATCACCAATTACGGCAGAGAAAGAAAATACAATATTCTTCAATATAACAATGTTCTTTAGTCTTGTTGATATAAGGCGTCTTTTATAGATGGTATGCTGTAGATTTGGGATGTCTTCTGACCAAGACCATCCTTTGAATAATATAACTTGTCAAATAATTATACCACATCTACTTATATTTCAACAAAATCCTAAAGGAATCAGGATTCCTGAATGGTGGCCATTATTGGGTAATTATTGAATTGAATATACAACTTGAAATAGTTTTAATAATACTCCAAACTTATCTGATTAAATGGCGGAGAATTTATTTATTTTCAAAGGACTTTGTGTTTTCCAGTTTACTTGCCTTAAATCGTAATTGAACAATATCATAAATTATAAATAATTTGTTTAAGATATTATTAACGGTAGGTAACGAGGGCAATATTCCATGTTTTAACTGTTCTGCCCTCGGTTCTTTGACAGAGGAGTTTCCAAAAATTCTTTACATCCTTTCCCAGAGGGTTTAAGTTTTAGTAGAACATAATATAAATGCTTTTCTGAACACTCAATATAAGAAACAATTTGCCTTATGAGCAAATTTCATTTTTTTTCTCTATCCTGCCTTCCAACCCGAACCAACTAGCATGCTATGGCACTGCCCTAGTGTACCCAAGACCCATTTTATTACAATAATTTTTACTTGATAAATATCAGTAGGTTTCCTGTTTGTTTGTTTATTTAAGGTCATTTCATGCCATTGTGGCTAATTGACGATGTTACAGTGGGAGTCATAAATTTTGCCTATCCAGGCGTAATATGATAGGGATCTTTAACGAGTACCTGATATCGCACAGGCTCGGGACCACCTTTTTACATCCCCTCTGAAGGAGAGTATAACTAAGAATTTTTTATTCCCATTAAAAAATCCTAGGATCAACAGCTGGTTGGTTTCCATAGAAGGCTGTCATGCTAAGCTAACCAACATGCTACTGGTGATCCCTAAATCAGAAGGTTTCCTCTTGCTTGCCTAATTACTTATATTTACTAGTGCATGATGTAGGACACAGATCGATTATTCAATCTGCTTTGAGGAACTATTTTTTTATATTTGTAGATGAGTTATTTATGAATTCTTAATTAAAACAAATAAAATAGTTCTACTAAATTAGACTTAATACAGTCCTACCATCGACCTACCTCTTAGACGCCTACCAGGCTGCTGAGCGCATACCAACTTTTTCTGAATTTGTTAAAGAACAGTAAATCATTGATTGTTATAAGACAAGAAAATTTGAGTACCATATTCTTATTCTAATTAAGAAAAATGAAGGTCAAAATTATTACAAAATAGTGAAAAAACTTCAACTTGAAACGGTTAAATAAGTATTTTTTCATTAATTTGTAATAATTTTGACTAACACTAATCCAAATTTCTACCAAACCACTCATTCTTCATAATAATCAGACGGTCGACTATCTAATATTCTCTATATGTATTGATAAAAATTTGAAATTCCTATCTCTACTTAGTTATTAAAATGTTTATATTCTAGGTTATTAAAGTGGTTAAAATCCTGTTTAGGAAGCCATATCATGACTTGTAATTAGATTCAAATTCCTTACTAATAAAAAAATGGAAAAGCCAGGAAATTATTGTAGCTATGTTTAATAGTTAATTGATCATGTACCCAACTCCATATTGTTTTATAAATTGGAGTTAACTGCTTTAATCATGACTCATGATATTAATAATTATTAAACACATTACAGATAAAACCAACTATCAACGAAATACAACAGTTTGCTCTAGTAATAAGAGCTTATTTTTAAATCAGACAGTCATGTAATCTTTCTATAATAGTCATATAATCACTATAATATATTAATCGACAAAATCATTAATTTTATAGAAATACTTATTAAGCAAGATGCAATAATAATTATTCAAACTGAGAAAAATATTACTACCAGTTTTGTTTGAATTGTGGACAATAACTAATTCTTTCCCACTTAATTAACATTAATTAGTTATATACAGGTAAAAAACAAATAATGTAATGTTAAAATGCTGTATATCTTCTAGACACTTGTTAACCAAAATCTGTAAATTGGAAAATATCAATGGCTGGAAGGAATTAGGTTTAATTCCTTCCAGTAATTCTCAACGGTCAATAATTACATCCGCAATGGAAAATATCAATATTTCAATTTTTAAATGAAATAAATGGTTTGTGTGTGTGGGACGCGCGCGCATGTAGACTACTATCCTTTGACTATTGAAGAACTTAACATTTTCCTGTTTTTAAACAGCATGCACAGAATACGTAATTCCTACTAGTTGCCAGGCTTTCTGCTTCCTTTTCAAGTATCTATAAGAAATGAAATAAACAATTAGTAAACATAAACACTAAACTGAATTGCAGTAAACCTTATCAGTAAAATCCGGATTTCCATGATTTTGCACGTTTTATTTGCTTGCGTGTATCAACTTCAAACCTGGACAGCTATTCTGTTCATGTATTAAAGAATAATATATTGCAATAAGAATAATATCACAGCTGATCGAACCAAATTTTCAGTAATAAAAATACATAGATATATTAACTATTTTAAATTGTATCTTGTCATCTTCCTCTGGTTAAATCTACAATTAAATTATTAAGTAAGAAGAGAAAAAAATAAACGGAAATATTAGGACTACTGACTTCAGTAAGTAAACACATCTGTCTAATATAATGCTTTTCATTTGTTTAACGTCACTTTCGTATTAGCTAGTACTGAGGCTAATTATAAGAAGTTTTTTTTGTTGTTATACTGAATCATCTGTTTATAACCCTTCAGAATTTTCACTGAGTATTTAGTTTTAAGTGCGATTTCAAATCTCAGATATTCTCCAGAATCTATTGTGGTGAAGAAAGTTAAATGTCAATGTTTAAATAATGCCGAAAGGATAAAAAGTGTCTCGCCGAAAATTAAAACCTGGAAATCTAATTACCCCAAGCTTAGATGTGATGAGAAAACTATTTTGTATTGCTTTTGATCAGTCAAAATCAATGGGTTGTGAAAGAAAATTCCAAACAGACGCTTATTATAAAACAGTTGACAACAAATTCTTTCTTGTTATAATTTAGGGCGTAATTTATAAAAATTATTATTATTTATTTTGTCGTTAGCTGGACACAAGTATATATTGAAATAAAAAAAATAGGCCTTTAAAAAAAAAGCGGTAAATTACCATTAAACTTGGTGAGGTGAGTGCTATCAAATCAGTCTGCCAAGATCCACAAAGGGTATTGTGAGACTTAATGGCCTAACGTCACAGCCTTTCCACTTTAAAGGAGTAAAGCAGGAAGATAGTCCAAGTCCCCTGCTATTCATCCTTCTTATGGATGAAATATGGAAGGTGTGCAAAAGGAGGACCCCAAGGGGTGAGGTATTGGAACCTAATACCAGTACTAGCAAAAACCATGATCTATGAGGGCTTGTCTTTTCATGTGCTTTTAATCACTCAGTAGAAGAGCTTCTGATACCCTTAGGTGTTGTTCACAAGTTTCTTTCTAAAATCCTCTCAGTTCTTCTTTTCTGAGCTACTGCCATAGTTTTAACTTTTTTTTTTTTTCTGAAGGAATTAGTCCGGGTGGCGGTCATTAAATGAAACAACTGAATAGTTTCAACTATTTTATTGTTTGCCAACGTTTCGACCCCCATTGTGGGTCATCATCAGGGCGTCTGGTTGGTGAGTGGAAACCTTAGTTGACCGTTGAGAATTACTGAAGGAATTAGTCCGGGTGGCGGTCATTAAATGAAACAACTGAATAGTTTCAACTATTTTATTGTTTGCCAACGTTTCGACCCCCATTGTGGGTCATCATCAGGGCGTCTGGTTGGTGAGTGGAAACCTTTTTTTTTTTTTTTTTTGTTCGTAGAACCATCCACCTGTGATAAGATGCTGTTTTTATAGTATCTTCTTCTCTTAGACTGCTTTCTGGATATCCTCTGTTCACTACGTTATTCTACATCTTCTGTCTCATAATGTAGTCGTTCCACAAATATCAGTCGAAGAATCAAAATATATTCCTTTTAACCCCTTCCAACACATTTCAATATCATCGCTATTCCGTCTGTAGTTAGGGTCCCTTCTTCTTATTTCCCCTTCCTTCTGATATTTAGTTGCTTTTTCTGGGTCTTAAAGTTTATAGGAACATGTTTTTCTCTTCATCAATTTATGAAGCTTTTTTCCGGCTTCTAGGATATCTTCTTTTCATATTTTGTCCAATTAGTGATCAGACCCTATCTCATACCATCTTTTAACCCTCACATCTATAATATCCTTCAGGTATTCTCTTCTAACTAGGAATTAGCCAAAAATAGACCTCTCTTATATAAATTATTTTTCATTCATTCTCTTTCCTATTTATGAAGGTCTCAGTGGAGAAACAGTATTACATGATAGATATGTGTGGCTACTAAATAGATCACATGTTTTAAGTGTTTAATAAAATCAAATTGTGAGTGGTTGTTGGAACAGTGTGGATCAAATATGTTGTAATGTTTGTTATAGGTTAATGAAGTGCATTTGAATTAGTACTTGTTTTGGTTCAATAATTAAGGATAAGTAATATTAAACATTACTAATAACAAGGCTATTTGTCATGCCCAGATTCAGAATCCTTTCTGTATTATTGGTAAAGTGTGGTTCTCCATGGCACACCAAGGACTCATGGCCAGCTTTCCTTATCTTTCCCCACTCCTCCATTTAAGTATTCACCTGTAGCATCATCAATTTCTTTCACGAGTTGTCAAAGGATGTTTCCTTCTCGGAGACTGCTGCAAAATTATTTGGGCTGTATGTAATGATATTTAACCAAAGCTTTGTAACTTCTCTGTCATCTGTCACGATTCTGAAAATTAACAAATTTCCAGCTTTCAGTAATCTCTGCCATGCTCCGTTTTAAAAAGGCATCTGACTATAGCTAGTGCTCTCTCCCTTTCTCCTATTCCAGAGTAGAGGAGAACATGGTCCCCAACAGCATCTTCTCCTTTCCCTAATTTCTTCGTCTCTGTGATTCCTAGGGCATCTATCTTCACTTTTTTCATATCCAATACTAACTTCTGTTCCTTACCGCCTATTCTTCTGTCATTCCAAGTTTCATATCTAATATACTATTTTCCTCGCCAAGTTGTTTTTTTTAATACCTGTCCAGATCGTTTAATTCTAATCTGTTTGATAGTTGATCTTCAGTGTTGAGTAATTGGCCCTCTCCCTGCTTCATCTGTTCTAGTGTTCTAGGCAAGACTAATCCCTGAGACAGTGTTTTGATGTGCCCTCAGGTTGTAGAGAGCATCCCTCCTCCTTAATCTGGGCTTGGGACTGGCAGCTACCTCTGAGAAGTAGTAGGCAGAGTTTTTTATAATTTATTTAAAATTATAATAATCCATGTTCTCTTTTAGGAGGTGTGGTTGTGAGGAAATCATATAACCCACATTTAGATTTAACACATATATTTAATACCATTTAAAATATTTTAAAAAGCGAATATTTATTTTTTATAGAAGAAGAAGTGAACTACATATTTTTTTAAATGTAGTTTTCCACTATTGTTGGTCATTTGAATATCACTCTTCAAATTTCAACTTTTGTGTGTCTTTAGACAAATATTTTTTTAAATTAATCTGTCTTAAATTATTTTGTTACTTAAGTAAAATGCTGAATGAAAGCTATAAAAAAACCTACTAAAGTCAAAGTAGGTAATTTGATCCTTTTTTTCTGGGAACTTAGGCTTCTTTTCTTTTTTTTTTTCACAATAGTCATTAGGTACACAACAGTGCAATTTATGGGGGATTGGGGGAGGGATACTTGGTAAGGAATTCTTGTTCACGTTGTTACGGTTAAAATTTACAAAAAAATAAAAATAAATTAATTAAAAAGGTTTTCCTAACCGTAACTATGCCCCAGATTCTCAGTGGAGACAAGTGGGTTCTACAATAAATTTATCTCGAGCGCCACGCTATTTGATAATAATAAAAAAAAGAAGGTAAATAGGGAAACCCTTTGAATTAATAATATCTTTAATTAAAATAAATAAAAAGTTAAAATTTATTTTTCTCATCATTGTCGTTAAAATTTAATTTACAAACCCCCTCCAAAAAAAAGATGATTGATAACAGGTGGATGTGAACTCGTTACCTCACAGTCTGCAATCACCCATCTATCCCATGAGCTATGGGGAAAAAAATGACGCCACTGTAATATCTTCATATATTATTGCTATAGACTTACTTTTTACGGTTAATATTAATAAAAAAATATTCAAGATATAATACAAATTAAAAAAAAAACATGGTTAAATGGATTATACAAAAACAACAAAACATATTTACAACTTATACTTATTTACTTTTTTTTTTTTTTTTTTTTTACTGTCTGAAAGTACTTACTTTTTTCATCACTCACCAAATACAAACCAAAAGTTATTTGCAAAAACATATTCACCTAGGTTCGGGATTTGGGTTAGGTTTGGGGTTAGGAGGAAGGCAGTTTTTGAGTTTCAAATTTCTCCTCGAGAACCAACCCTGGCTTCCTTCCTTGTCCGAACGTCTGGTCACGCTAATTATCTCACTCTAATCTACACCTCTCGGTAATAGCTGCTATGCCACAATGTCTCTTTTCACACACCCTCTCCGGTAGCTCACAGCCTTCTCCATCTTGCTTCCAGACTCCCCTTATTCCTCACCAGAGTATATAATAAAGACTTCTATTTACACTTCAGTAATACTTTGTCTAAACTTAAAGATAACACGAAAATTTTAATTACCTATTTAATTTATTTATTTTTCTAATATATTTTTTCCAAATAATCCTCTTTGAGCTATCAAAAGTAACCTTAATTTCTATTTAACTCAACTGATAATTTTTTTTTCAACTTAACGTTACTATAAGTCTTTAAGCGTAGATGTGTAAACTCTATATTAGGTAAGTTTTGTTTAAAAACACAATAGGGGCTTTTTTAATATCTCCAAACCTAAATATTTAACAAACAAACAAAGTAATTTATGTTATAAAAATGTTTTTTATTAGATTAAGCTACTAATTTTTAATTTTTTTTTTTTTTGATACATTTTGAAATTAGCCATAGAATGAATATTCAGTAGCATCATTTTAAGAATTGATTTAACATTGCCAAGAGTATTGATTGATCATCTATTGTTAAATAAGTTTTATCTTTAATGTTATTGAAAATTCCTAGGAAGATATTATTGTATGCTTATGTATTTTAAAAATTTAAATTAACATTAAACTTTTTTTTTTTCTTCTTACAGCAGTCATGTGATGTAGATAATGCTGCATGGTTAAAATCAAAATATCCTATGGGCCTCAGTGGGCATTCAGCATTTCTGCAAAAGAAACTGGCCAAGGGTGTAAGAATTATTTCTTATGTATATATTATATATATTTTTTTTTTTTTTAAATATATGATTAGCTATTTATTTATATTAAAATAGTAATTGAATTTATATTGTTTTTTTTGTTTTTTTAATTTCTTAGTCTACATTAACTGATGAATAACTTTTCTGTTTAAATAGTACTCTTAGTAGCATTTTTTGTGTCTACTTATCATATTCCAATCCAAGGTGGATTTGGTGTTTCAAGGAGTTCAAAATATTTCGACGAAGTCGGAGATGTAATGGAATGTGATTAATAGATAAACTGTGCAAAGAGTTAAAGAAATGGTTGTTACGGATAATAAAAACTTTGTGAATGTAAGGCTTGGGAGAAGATTTTGATGCATGGTAATTAACATTGTTCAGTATTAAAGGAGCATTGAGGAACAGAAGAAGTAAATAAAAGAAGGTACTGTGACTTTTGTTGAGGAAATAAAACTTGAAACAGAACAGGTTTTTGTATGTAGGAGCGCTGGATGATGTCAGATAAATGTTAATTATGATTTTTATCTGTATTTTAATGTATTTAATTATTATTGAGTAGTTTAGACATTTTATCATCAGTGAAGTTGTGGAAGGTCTAAGGTGTTCTGAAGGTCATCTGACATTCTGTCACAGTCTTGGTCACGGCTATTCTGCCAGGCCTGTCGTTAATCCTCCATAGCTCATGTAGTACTGCCCGGCTGCCGGCCACTTATAGTTGCCGGGTTAGGGAAATGTGCCTTCTCCAGTAGATATCCGGCTATAATCGGTTCTCATAAGCTGTACCAGGTTATATTTTATTTTAGTCATAGGTTTTCTACTATGAATAATAATATAATTTTGTGTATTTTATAGTGTTTTTAATCATTATTTATAGAAATGTTTCTATTTATATTAAATTATAATTATTAATTAATAATTTAATAATAGTGCCAATGAAAAGCAGAACTTTTTTAAATATTAAATTTCTTAATTTTATATCCCTGTAAATAAATAAGAAGAAAATAATAATTAACAATAATAATTTTATATTAAAAAAACATTCAGCAGTCAGATAAATATTACCTATTAGAAATATCACGGAATTAGAAGATAAAAAAGTTCAAACAACATACGAATACTATTATTAAGGCTAAAGGGGACAACTTTACTTTCTTTCTGAGACATCAGATCGCAGCACTACAATTTTGATTTTGTTTTAGCCTCTGATCTCATCGAAATAGTTGACCAAAAAATATTCATTTTTTCAGATTCCTGGAAAGTAGTTTTCAAATCGACTTTTTGAAAATTTGAAATCTAAAATCGTTATTATGCATTTTTTCAAAAAAGTGCAAAACAGCACAAATGCAAAATAAAATCTTGAATTTAATGAATTTAATCTGTCCAAAGGTGCCGTGGTAAACAGGAATATACGATCTCAAAGAAATATCACTGCCGCGACAGTGGATGATAGTAAGTAGGGATTGCCAGGTAGTGCAGGTAGGTAGCCCAGAGCCCAGCAAGCGGAGGCAGCCAAAAGGCTTCTGTTCGCGTAACATGTACGCTCAATTTAATGGTGTGCCACAAGCAGCCATATTTTGTTACAAAACATATGGTGGGAAGAGAAGCAAAAAAGTACAGCAGAAGCGTGCTCGCTACACACCATTTTCCTTCTTCTTTTCTGACTACAATGCGATAAGAATGCAGTAGAAGAAGAAAAGGTCACCCTAGGCTGGACGAAAGGCGAGGGAAATGAAGAGATAAATGAGAGAAACACCATACCAAGAAGTAATTATGTAGTCCACCTAAATCGTAATACATAACCTTTCCGAATTGTTCAAAATACACCAATATTTAATCCCAACAGTTTTTCTTTTCAATCATTCAATACAGTCCACTTCTAGCTGCCACTTGGTCGAGTCCCAATCATTTTTCATAATGACGGTTAGACCAAACAGCTTCCTAGAGGGTCCATTCATTTTGTATTTCAGAAATGATGGTATGTAATGAACCACAGTTAAAAATTAAATTTGTAAGCCTTTTCTTTAAAAGTTTTAAATTTGGTTGGTCCAAAATAAATGTATAAATTATAAATAAATAAACAAAAATATTTAATATAATTAAACATGAAATTATAACTTTCACTCACCGATATTTTTTATAAAACTGAAATTTTATATTTTAGAAGCTTATAAGGCTAAGGTGTAACAGCAATATTTTCAAAAAAATTAGTGAGCCAGTATAGCCACCTTATACCATTTTTACGATTTATTGGAAACGGTTCTTATGATTTTGAACTTGCAAAATCGATAAAATGTTTAATGTGCTTTAATATCAGGTAGGCTTTATTCTAATTGAAATATTATGAAAGGAGTATTGTACGATTAAAAACTGCTAAATATACAAGTTAAACGAGTTTGATACCTAACTAAAGGAGAAAAGAGCAAAAATATTTGTTTAGGTAAATCATTGGAAAGATAAAGATTTTAGAAAAAATGTTTTCTCATTTACAAAGTTGTGGAAGTTAATGTAAAACGACGTATAGGACATTGTTGTAAATAACAATTTTATACTTTTTTATTATTTAATCTAAAACATATGTTTTCAACAAAACTGAATGTAATTTTGGTTTATTATTTTTAATAATAAACCTTTGTAATCGGCCAAAAAATAAAAAAAATTTAATGACCTTTAATATGATGTAGATTTCATTCTGATTGAAATAGTCTGACAGGGCTTAAATGCTGATATTTCAAAATTTCTTTAAAGTTCCTTTAATTTTGTTGATTCGATAAAATGAACCATATCGTCTGATTAGGATTGCTAAAAATCAGGTAAATATATTAGTTGAACGAATTCAATATCCAACTAAAGGAGATAACTACAAAAATATTTATTTACTGCAAATTTTTGTTTTTGATGTTAAGAACAGTAATATACATGTATAATATATCGTTGGAATGCTAGAGATTTAAGAAAAATATAATCTTGAACATACTGTTGTAAAAGGTAACGGAGAGTGATGAAAAGCCAATAAAACAAACTGATTGTCGTAGATAATAATATAATAAACTATTTAATAAAACACATGTTTCTTTTAAAATCCAATGTAAATAATTTTTAAACAATTTATTTTTGTTTCTAAATTTTTTTTTTAAATTTCCGATTGATATTAATAACGAAGGTAAGAGAAAGTTGTTTGTTGCGCGCACCAGTTTTTTTTTTAATAATGAACCTTTGTAATTGAACAAAAAAAAAAAAATAAATAACCCCCCTCAAATTTGAGGCCATGTTTCAAGATGTGTAGAACCCGAATAACAAATTTAAAAGAAATCCGTTTCTGCTAATTAATTTAAAAAATACCAATAATTTGCTCTTTTTGCTGTTGGATAAAGATTTAAATTGTGTTTTTTAACTCTAGCTTTATTTAAAACTGTCAACTGAGGTAAGTGATTGTCGTGTGTTGAGCAGAACAGATCTTTTAAAAACTGATAATGACCATCTAATGACGCCACATAGATCACTTATCTTACTAGCACGTGTAAAAAATAGAAACCACAAATATTGTTTTTATTTCTTTAAAAACAGTATAATATGCTACACTAAAGATTACTGAGATTTTAAAAATTTTTAACTCTTCCTTCTTGAAAATTTGAAATCTATAATCGTTATTATTCAATTTTTCAAAAAAGTGTGATTTAGAGGAATAGAAGAAAAAAATCTGGAATTCAATGCACTTTTCAGATTTGAAATCCATTCAAGGGTGCCGTTGGAAACACAAATGTCTGATCTCAAAGAAATATTACCACCACAACAATGGTAGCAAGAAAGGAGGGATTGCCAAATTCAAATGACTCAGAATGAAAAAAACATCCTGCATAATGGTCTGTGTGTGTATCGTTAGTCTAGCCCGAAAAAAATATTTTTAATAAAAACTCATTACCAGTTAAAATGAGAAAATAGTGGTATAATATATAGTGGGAGATTAATAATCACATTACCTATTTTAATTAAAATATTTATAATAAATAAATAAATGTGCTTAGGAATACTTTAGAATTAAATATGGGGCCATTTGAAATCATACAATTTTCATTAATTCTGCCGCTCAACATTTTTGATTTTCGTGATTTTTTGACTTGTTATTCTCTATTTTTTCATGAATATAAAACCATAAATAAAAAAATAATTCTGACCAATACTTTTAGTATTGCAGCCGTTTTAAGTCAATTTTACGGGCAAAAAGATGTGATGGGAAAATCTTTCAAATTCCTGTAATTTGATTGATATCAAATCAAAACAAAAATTAAAAATAAGATAAGGACAGGCTTTGTATTTTTTGTCCGCATGACTCATTACCTAAAGAATGAAGAAAGTTGTTTAAAAATTCTCCAAAATGAAAAAACAAAACAAGACTTTTAGCGAGATAAAAGTATACAAAGGAATAGAGATTCACCTTTGATCATTTTTTCTTTTATAGCTTAGTCATATTCCCACTTGCTGTATAAATTTCGATCTTGAGAACATAGTCCTTTTTTGTATACGAATTTTCAAAATTGGCAAAAATTCATTTTTCGCATTGTTTACACAGAAATAACTCAAAAGGGGCTGAGTGAAAAATATGAAACAAATACAGATTACCTATCTATACGATGTGTTTAAATTATATAAGTTTGGTCTTGGAGACTAAGCTGGTTCCAGAGTGGCTGAGACTCGACTGTTTCTAGTGTCAATAAAATGGGTTGTCTTATAGTCGGTTAATGTGAGAGGGCCAATCTGACGAGATAAGTAATATTTGATGTATTATATTTCAAAAACAAACTGGGCCTCAGACACTAAATTTTATTCTATCGTACTTATTATAAAGAGGTATTATTATCTGTATGAGTTTCATATTTTTCAATTAGTCCTTTTTGAAATATTTTACTATAAATATTACTGAAATGGAAAATAATCCTTTTTTGAGAATTTATATTAAAAGGAAATAGCTTACACGATCAAAATTTCTAAAACAAGTAGTGCAATGATCAGCCTATACAAGGAAAAATAATAAAGTGTGAAAATCATTTCTAACAACCCTTGTCATAGCGCGCCAAAGGTTTTAGTTCATATAATCTTTTGTGATTTTTTTTAAACCATTTTCTTGGCTACTTAGGTAATGTGTTGTGAGGACCAAAGTTATATGAAATACTCTTATTATCATTCTAGTTTTTATTTGGTTCTTAAATATGCAAAATTACCGGAGTTAATATTTTTTAAAGAAAACCTTACTTTAACTGTTAAGAGAATTTTTGGAACCAGCTTATTCTCAAAGCCCAAACTTATATCACTTAAAGACATTGTATAGATAGGTCATCTGTATTAGTTTCATAATTTTTCACTCAGTCCCTTTTGAGTTATTTCTGTGTAAACAACACAAAAAATGAACTTTTGCCAATTTTGAAAATTCATATACAAAAAAGGACTATGTTCTCAAGATCCAAATTTTTACAGCAAGTAGGAATATGACTAAGCTATAAAGGAAAGAATAATCAAAGGTGAGTCTCTATTCCTGTGTATACTTTCATCTCGCTAAAAGTCTCGTTTTTTATTCATATTCAAGAATTTTTTAAACAACTTTCTTCGCTATTTAGGTAATGAGTCATGTGGACAAAAAATGCAAAGCCTGTCCTTATCTTATTTTTAATTTTTGTTTTGATTTGATATCAATCAAATTACAGGAATTTGAAAGATTTTCCCATCACATGTTTTTGCCCGTAAAATTGACTTAAAACGGCAGCAGCACTTAGAGTATTAGCTAGAAAAAAATTTTATTTATCGATTTATATTCACTAAAGGATAGAGAAAAATTGGTCAAAAAATCATGAAAATCAAAATGTTGAGCGGCAGAATAATGAAAATTGAACAATTTCAAATGGATTGACCCATATTGTTTTGTATGCAATATTACAATGGAAAAGCACAGATATGGACTTGACCACTTCCCTGTTTACTGACATCTACACTGGTTCAGCTCATCCGTTTCTTCCAATTCTCAAGTATTTCTTCCTCTGTGGGTCTATCGAGCTCGAATCTTACACTGGACACACTCTTTTTGTGTCAAATACTGTTTTTGTCTAAATATTGAATTGCGTGAGGCACCCTGTTTTACGAAGGTACAATTTCCCCAAAACCATTTGAATAGAACTTTGAAATGGAAAACCCGAAGGAAAGAAAAACCCAGATATTCAAATATCTAATCATATATTTCATATTATATATATTCCTCCAAAAAAATAAGTTTTGTTCAGTTATAAAAGTTCATTATTACTAATAATAATAAAGTGCAATATGATAAATAGAAACTAACAGACGTAAAGACGTTTATTAGTACTGAAAACGAACGGTTTATTTCTTATTTGGAATCATAAAAATCTGAATGGATCAATATGGATTTTATAATAACTACCACGAATAAATAAATGTAATTGTTCCTCGGTAAACAATTTTGAGTGAACTTTACAGTAAAATCTGTAATTAACTAATCTTGTTGAGTATTCATTTTTTAGGAAATTCACACTACACCTTTGTAATTACTACAGATAGGCTTCATTTGAAAAGATAAAAAAAATATTAGCTTTCACTATATTTACACAGGCTTATTTTTCAACAATAACGATTTAAAAATAAGTAAAATACAAATATATTTTAATCACATATACTAATTTATGAGCTGAAAATTCTCGAGTTTTTTTTTGTTTAGCCCCAGATTTTGTTACAGTATACGATGGATAATAATGTGTATGTGTATGTCATCAAATCTTCTATTGCAATTTACAAGTCATGTAGTTCGTAACTATGTCCAGCAATATTTTTTACCAATGCCAAGTGTAGCTGGTATTTATTCCTTGGCACTTGAGAAAGGCTGTTTAGATAAAGGTTTGTATTAATCATTAAAATACAATTTATGATTTATTAATAAATTTAGAAATCTAAATCACTATGACCTATCTTTAAATCTAGCGTAGGTTTTATTATTTTCACAGAAATAAAAACAATAATCGTAATTTGTATTTGAGCTCATTACCTAGCAATCACTCCATCCTTCCAACCATTAGCCATTAGTAATACAACTTTGAGATAGGAAATTTTTGTATCCAACGGCACCGTTGAATGTATTTCAAATCTGAAAAGTGCATTGGATTCAAGATTTTTTCTACAATTGCGCTCAATCACACTTTTTTGAATAGTTGAATAATAATGCGGCGGTAATACAACTTTGAGATAGGAAATTTTTGTATCCAACGGCACCGTTGAATGTATTTCAAATCTGAAAAGTGCATTGGATTCAAGATTTTTTTCTACAATTGCGCTCAATCACACTTTTTTGAAAAGTTGAATAATAACAATTTTAGATTTCAAACTAAGAAGGAAGTGTTTAAAATCTCAGTAACCTTTAGCGTAGCAGATTGTATTTTGAAGAAATAAAAACAATATTTGTAGTTTCTATTTTTTACATGTGCTAGTAAGATAAGTAATATATGTGGCATCATTAGATGGTCATTATCGGTTTTAAAAAAATCTGTTGTGCGCAACACACGACTTTCACTTACTTACCTTGATTGATAGTTTTAAATAAAAATAGAGTTACAAAAACACTGCAAATTATCACACAATTTAAATCTTTATCCAAAAAGAGCAAATTATTGGTAATTTTTTAATTAATTAGCAGAAACGGATTTCTTTTATTCGTTATTCGGGTTCTACACATCTTGTAACGTAAGCTCTCAAATTTTGAGGGAGGTAATTTTTCTCTAGGAAGCGTTTTGGCTGCCTTCGCTTGCTGGGCTCTGAGCTACCTACCTGCACTACCTGGTAATCCCTACTTACATCATCAAATGTCGCAGCTGTGATATTTCTTTGTGATCGTAAAATTCTGTTTCCGACAACACCATTGTATGGATTTCGAATCTGAAAAGTGCATTAAAATTAAGATTTTTTTTTGCATTTGCGTTGTTTTGCACTTTTTTGAAAAAAAATGCATAACAACAATTTTATGGCTCACAAGCTTGGGCCGAAACGTTGGCAAAATTAAAAACTTTTCAAAAAATGACTGATTCCTGACTATTCCACCTATAACAACAATTTTAGATTTCAAATTTTCAAGAAGGAAATTTGAAAACTACTTTCCAGGAATCTACTCTTTACAACAAAAGAAATGAATATTTTGAAATAAAAATTGGTCCACTATTTCGATGAGATCAGAAGCTAAAACAAAATCAAAACTAGAGTGCTGCAATCTGGTGTCCCAGAAAGAAAGTAAAGTTCCCTTTAGCCTTAACATAGCATTATGGAATGTTCATTTGATTGTAATATCATACTTTAATTTTTAATAATCGTTTTAAGAAATTCATGGAATCAATATCTGATTTGAAGTTTGCCATAGTTTATACTTTATGCTCACAAACAATATTTAAAATTTCAGACCAATTTAAATTAGAAAAATCTGGTGGCGAAACACATGGCTTACACTTATCTCCGTTGTCAAAATCAATTTTTTTTTTTTTTTTCACTCTACATTTTATTCACACCTGTAAAAAAAATTAAAATAAGCAAATGTGCTAAAATAAAAACATGGCGTGGGCAGGCATCAACCTAATATAGACAGTTAGACTTAAGTTATTTCAGACGGCATCTTGCATGGGGAAGAGAGTTGCGATATAAAAAAGTGTCCTTTTTAGTGTGATAATCCTAGTTACCAGTGAATTATTTCAATTAGTATTCTTTTAAAATGAGAATCGAGTCAAAAATTGAGGTTATCTTCCATTTTGAACCGTATCCTGGTTGTAATAATTGTCAATTGCTAAGAATCCTTTCAACGAGAATGGCGACTTTAACTTTGAATGAAAAAACAAAACAAATTAAAACAGTCCTTAAAATATGAAAATCGGGCATATTCTTTGAAATAGTAAATTAGTCCTTTTCAGACGTACACTGACACACACACACACTCATTTAATTTTCCATCTATAAGTAGTTAATCATATCCAATACTAAATTTTATATTTTGTTTTCTGTAGGTAAGAAGATATTGAAACATTTTCTTTCTTATTTTTCTTACTTCTTTTGGAAGATCTTCATTTATTTTTATGTTTTTAAACTCTGCACTATTTTTAAGGAACTTATTTTTTTCTTAAAATAACTGTTCTCTTTTTCTAGTGCCTCAAGTTCCTTCAGAGTATTTAATCAATTTAATTTTCCATCAATAAGTAGTTTATCGTATCTAATACTAAATTTGATATTTTGTTTTCTCTTGGTAAGAAGATATGGAAACAGTTTCTTTCCTATTTGTCTAACTTCTTTTAGAAGATCTTCATTTATTTTTATATTTTTAAACTGTGCACTATTTTTAAGGAACTTCTTTTTTCTTAAAATAACTGTCCTGAGTATAGTCGAAAGTGATATTACTTTCACAGGTACATTTTTTTTAATTTAGTGCGTACACACTCTTAATGTCATAAAGACTAATATTCACCTCTATGGAATTGCAAATTTTTATTAACTCCTCTGATTTTCCATGTTTCATACCCAAAACAATTTAATTCATTTTCCTATCATATTCATGAAATTTAACTAATTTGGTGACATCAGCCTTTACAGTATCCACCTCTGCTTGAATATTCTCAATATCTGTCCCATATTTATCCTCAAACTTGGATAATTTTCAAAACTTCCAATGTTTTCATTTTTCTTAATTTGTTTAATTCTTCCAAAATGCAATTGAATTCTTCATTAAACTCTTCCATAAAAAAAAAAATAATAAAAATTAAAGAATGTTTAAAGCAAATAAAATGAAAATGTATTGTTAAAAGAGAAGGTTATGAACAATATGTAAATAAATAAATGACAGCTGAGTGATGGGAAAATGTTCTAAATAGTTTAAATAGAAAGAACAATTATATACTTCTTATGGGTTACTTAGCGGGAGAATTGGTCAGCGGATAACAAGAGAAGAGGCGGTGATGGAAAACATGTCATATGGAAAAAGGAATGAAGAAGGTAACAATGTACTGAATTTTGCATTAGCCCGCCACAATGTAAAAATAGGCCATTCATTCTTTGATTAAAAATTAAAAAAACAAATGGACTTGGAAATCTCCAAAGAAAGAAAAATTTCACATAGACTATGTATTACTAAACCTTATAAAAATGTTAAAAACAGTTATGGGAATCCAAAACTTAAATAATAATACTGACCATAGACTAGTGAGGGCTGTAATGTTTAGTGGTAAATTAAAAAAGACAGACTTTTCAAAATATCAAACAACTCATGTTGTCACGCTTCAATATCGATAACTTGGAAGAATTTAAAACAATTCTGTAAACAAATTTTAATAGAACTGAAGATTCTCAAAAAATAGTACAGGCCCAGTATAAAAAAATAACTAAGTTAATGAATGAAAGCTATAAACTACTCAATATTTCAGAAAGTAAAAGAGCAGATGTAAAAATCTCACGGGAAACTAAAGAAATGTTGAGGATAAGAAAGTTACTTAAGGTTAAAGAAAATGTGGCTCCTCTAGAATAAATAGAATTAACAAATTTATTAGGAAAAAAATTAAAGCTGACATTAAAGCATATAAAGATAGTGTAATACAGTACATAATCCAGAGTAATAGATCTAGCAGAAAAATTAAAAGAGAACTAATTCCTTACAGACAGTGGTTGTACTCACTTCAGGACAAAACAGGAATGCAAGAAATCAAAAGAAAGGATATCATCTATTTAGCAACAGATTATTTTACCCAACTTTATAACTTTATTTATGAATACAGTACAAAAGAAACAAGTCAAAAGAAAATGTTCCAGATATAATGAACTCTGAAGTCATAGAAGCTATTGGAAGCTCAAAAACAAACCAATCAACGGGTCTAGATGAAGAAATGAAATCCTTTTAGTAGGAGGTGATATTATAGGAAGGATTATGTAAATTATTTAATCTAATTATGGTCAAGAAGTGCATACCTGAAGAATAGAAAACAGCCAAAATAATTTCAATACATAAAAAAGAAGATAAAACTAAAATGGATAATTTTAGACCCATATCCCTATGCTCAACTGTAGCTAGACTTTTTTCAACAATAATTAATAGAATGATTGCTCCATACATCTCAACAACTCTTTCACTTGAACAAGCTTGTTTCAGAAAAAATACTCAGTTATTGACCACCTGCAAGTAATAAACCAATTAATTGAAAAGTCCAGGGAATATAATTTTCCTTTATTCTTTTGTTTCGTAAACTCTCAGAGATGTTGTGAAGGGCAAATTCAGCTTGAAAAGTCAGTCGCTTACGGCTGCCAGACCTGGGCACAGGCGAAAGCTCAGGAATCTAAGTTGATCATCTGGCAAAATTATGTTTTAAGAAGCCCGATGAACTATAGGAAGAAGGATAGAATTTAATGTTCAGTTTTATGGAAGAAATCTAGTTTAGGATAGGTCAATATTCACTTAAGGAAGATTAAATAGAGATGGGCAGGACATCTTGCTAGAGTTCGGGACGGCAGATGGTCAAAGGTGACTGAATGGATCCCATACAATTTAAAAAGACGGGGAAGACAGTATAGCGCTGGAGTGACTCCTTAAAGTCTGTCCCTAGAAAAAATTGGATGAGGATCACGAGACATCTAGAAAGGTGGAAGGATCTATGGAAGGACATCGCAGACTCCACTTCCCAGTAGGTTTGGTCTCCAGGGAAGTTAGACCATCACCCCCAGAGGAGAGGCCTGTAGGAGACAAAATATTTTTATAATATATATATATATATATATATATATATATATATATATATATATATATATATATATATCTTTATTTATTTGTAATTTAATAAAAAAATAATTAATTTAGACATTTACTTTATTTTGTTTTCTCTTGCAACGAATGGCTTTATTTGTTATTATTATTATTATATAATGATCTACTTACAAATGAATAAATAAGAGTAAAAACATGAAGTTATAAAAAATAATTTATAAGAATTTCAAAAGGATAATTATCTGCTATTATAATCATAATTAAATTATTAAGTAGTTGTAACAATTTTAAATTAAAATCCACCATTTCAGTAAGTTATCTATCTACAAAATAATAGATAGGAATGACAGAAAAAAAGTTTTAAAAAATAGTTAACTATTTCAAAGTTTATTTATGCAATTAATTAATTTATGCTAGTCCAATGATATTATTCAGTCTATATTGAAACACAATGTTAATTATAACTTCAAATAAATTGCCCGTCGCCACATAGTTCAGTGACAATGCCAGGCTACTACCGGTAAAAATGCCGGCCAAATGGCAGCAAGGCATGTGTGTCAGCCTACTATGTTCCATTCTCAGTGACTGACTACACAGCTGTTTTTTTCTCTCCGGTCACTACACGGCTATAGAGGGGATTATATACCAGCTATGTGTGCAAAGGTCCTTATTCTATAATCTTTCCTGAATATAAAAGTGTGGATGAAATATTTTTCTGGCTAATATTTTCCGTGTTACAGCCATTTAATGGCAACGATACATGTGTTGGGAAAATCTTTCTAATTGTTGTAATTTTGTAGACATCAAATCAAAACAAAAACTAACAACAAGATAAGGATATGTTTTGTATTTTTTGGGCAATGCTTACACAATAAAAATTTTGACAAGTAGTGATAAGACTATATGAGGAAAAAAAGTAAGCGTGAGACTTCTTTCTAACCTTCCTTATTAAAGCTCTCAAAAAGTTTCAGTTAATGTACACTTTTGTGAATTTTTTTGACCATTTTCTTCACTCCTTAGTTAATGTGTTTTAAGGACTAAAACTGTATAAAGTACTCTCTTCATCATTCTAGATTTTGTTTCTTTATGAAATATGCAACATTACTGAAGTTAATATTTTTTAAATAAAACATTTGTTTAATAAGGAAGAGAATTTTATAACTCCGGAACTAGCTTAGTCTCAGAAACTAAAGCTCTATCACTTGTACTCATTGTTTAGATGTGTAATTTGTATTAGTTTCATAATGTTTCACTTAGTACCTTATGAGATGTTTTGGTGTTAACATCGTGAAAATGAGTTTTTGCCATTTTTGAAAATTCATATACGAAAAAGGACTATGTTCTTAAGATCGAAATTTTTACAGCTAGTAGTACTATAACTAATCTCTGTAAGAAAAAGTAATCAAAGGTGAGTCCATTTTCCTTTATATACTTATCAAGGTTTGGTATTAATATAGAGACAGGATTACTGAAGGCCTCAACAATGCAAGTTCAAATAAGAAGAGAGTATAATGGAGGTTAGTGCCCACCGAGGTAGAAGCTCGAGCTGCAACACCAAGATAAAAGTTACTCTGCCAGGTAGGAATGGGTCATTTTGTATAAATCAGATACTTGTATCTGATATTGGAAATTACTTTATACAGATAAAATGTATCAAGTACAGAGCCAGTTAATATTGACTGAACTTGAGCTCGTGATACTACAAGTGAATCGCCCGGTTGATACACCGCCATTTAGCAGTGGAAACTGGTTTAGGAAGGAATGCCCTGAGAGGTAGAAGTTCTACAGCAGCGGATAGGACCCTTATAAATGCACATGGGTAGAAGCCACGCAACTCGTCCTATCAGACAGGAATAGTAGGGTAAAACTAAAATTACAGTTGTTCAGAACATAACCAAGAAAGGTTGATTATCTGAGTCATATTTAAGAAGGTAAAAAGACAGGTTAAGGCGACTTGTGAAGAATGTCATGGCTTTGACCTGCCGGGTGTTTATAAAGTTATGGCTAATCTCAATTTCGAGCGGTAACCACTTATTTAACTATTATGTGCTCAGATATTATCTTATTTAAACCCTTTCTTTTACTTTATTTATAAAAACATGATTATAATGAATAAATGGTTACATGTAAAAACAAAATATATTTACATTCATTAAATTAATAAATACAAAATAACATATATACATTACAGTGCGGGTTGGAGCTGCCTTGTGGGTATCTGCTCAACTACATGCACTCACCAACTCATGTTTTCAGCCGCGAAGCTGACTTGAAATGGCTGCAACACTAAAAGTATTAGACAAAAAAATTATCATCTACACTTTTATATTTAGGAAAGTTTAAAGAATAACTGATAAAAAAATCATGAAAATCAAAATTGTTGAGTGGAAAAATTGGTGAAAATTGGAAGATTTCAAATAGATTGACCCATATATATATATATATATATATATATATATATGTGTGTGTGTGTGTAGGGGGAGGGAAAGTTAAGCCAACCCCACAAACACCCTCTCCCCCCCAATCCCTCAAACACATACACACAGAGAGTGATCTATCATTGTCTTATCCAAAAAAAACAATGAATTAAGATTACAGAATATCCTTCATGGTAAAATTCTAAAAACCTTTTAGCCATGGAAAAATATCCATAGTATTTTTATACATGTATGTACACACACATTCACTCAGTCTGGTATCTAAATTGTTTTTCAAACTTAATATCTATGTTTATTAAGTATGAAGTTATTGTTTTGTTTTTTTTACTTATAACTTTTGTTATTCATCAGTTAGATACTCAACCTAGTATCTGAATTGTGTTTCAAACTTTATTTCTACGTTTATTAAGGCTAAAGTTTATATTATAAGCAATAAGTTTAAATTCATGATATGAAAAAAAATTAAATATATAAATGAAAATCCCCTGATTTTTTTCATCTCTTGAACATATAATAATTCTTTTCTCAAACTAAATTGTAATAACTTGAATCTATAACAGTTAGTAAGAATAAGAATAAATTTTATATGTCTTTGGGGTATTCCCCATACAAATAGAGCCTGGCTTGGCTATTTACAATACATTTTTTAAGTTATATACTCGTACATATATTGATAAAGATAAATCAACAGTTTTTTTTTTTTAGTTTTTTTTTCCAATATAGTAGAGATAAAATAAATAAATATATTGATAAAGATAAATTAACATTTTTTTTTTTTTTCAATACAGTAGAGATAAAATTAAAATAAAATGCATATAATTTAAAAATAATAATACATATGTTTTTTTTCAATATATTAGAGATAAAATCAAAAAATAAAAATAAAATAATAAAAATGCTTATGTTTTTATCATAATTATACATCTTTCTAAAAAAATAATATAAATAAGTACATTGATAAAGATAAATTAACAGTTTTTATTTTATTTCTTTTTTTTAATATAGTAGAGATAAAATAAAAATACATGTGTTTTTAAAATAATAATACATCTGTTTATAAATAATAAAAACAATAAAATAAATGAATAAAGATAAAAAGAAATATCTGTTTAAGACTTTTTAGATTGCAATTTTACATTACATTAATAAAGTTCGATTAGACTGGTTACATCAGTTACAATTTATATTAAGTTAAAATTTACTTTAGGTTAACAGAATTGTTTATGAGTTTATCATCAAATTATATAGATCAAAACAGTCATTGGGGGTATAGTATTGTTGACATATTATTGTTTTTATTTACTGCATTATTTAGATTTCATATGTAAGCATATTGTTTTTTATTGATAATGAACAATCTCATTTTTAGGCAGTTAATTATATAGTAATATATTTGGTTTAATTTTGTTTGGTCTTCTATTATAAATATTGTCGGTAACTGATTTTCTGGAATATTATTTATGTATGGTATGTGGTAGTTTCTGATGGAGGAGTAGATTGGGCATACTGCGATAAAATTATAGAGGGTTTCATAGGTATTCATGTTACATATGGAACGGATTTCTGTGGGTTTAATATTATAGAAATGGTTTTTATGAGAAAATTTAATATGATATTTTCCAGATAGGCGGGTCTGTGTTATTATTTTTACTCTGTTAAATGGAATATTGTCGATTGTTATATAATTTGGATACTGTAGAGTTGGTTTGTAGATGAAATTATAGTGAGGGCTGTATTGACTTGTTTTGAAGGATTCAAGGTCATTGTTGAATAAAACATAGAGCAAGAATAATAGATTTAAATAGAGCTAGAATTTTCGGTATATTGGATAGGAAAATACATGGGTTATTTTCAAATAGTATATATGAAATTTTAACTTTTTCTAAGATATTATATATTTGACTGAAATAATTGTATTTTGACAATCTAACTTGATGTTTATGTTTGAGTGTCATATAGCAGGTTTTGGTAATTCTATCGTCTGGCATGCTGATAATTTTTTTAATGCAATTTAATATCCGTCTTAATACTTAAATGGTAGAATGTTGAAGGCCAAACTCTAGTCTTATGAGCCAGAAAGGTACATTTTTATTTAAGTTGAAAAGTTTTTTAAAATATTGTAATGTCTACAACTTAATGTCTATGTTTATTAAGGCTGAAGTTTCTACTTCTAACTTTTGTTATTTATTCATTCAACATGTTATTTGTGTAATCCAAAAAAACCAATGAATTAAGATTACAGAGTATCATTCATGATAAAATTCTAAAAACCTTTTAGCCATGGAAAAATATCCATACTATTTTTATACATGTATGTACACACACATTCACTCAGTCTGGTATCTAAATTGTTTTTCAAACTTAATATCTTTGTTTATTAAGTATGAAGTTATTGTTTTGTTTTTTTTACTTATGACTAATATGGAATAAGTTTAAATTCATGATATTAAATGAATAAAAACTATTATATATAAATGAAAATCCCCTGATTTTTTTCATCTCTTGAACATATAATAATTCTTTTCTCTGACTAAATTGTAATAACTTGAATCTATAACAGTTAGTATAATTTTATTATTTAAAATAATTATTATATAAGCCTTCTAGTTTGTTCCTTATCATTCTCCCACTTTGGCTACTGCTGTACGGTGTATGGGGGTGTCTCTGGAGATTTCCAAGCAAAACTTAAACGACTATTTAACTGCTTCATTCGCTTCATCTTTGGGATATCCAGGGACACTTCTGTTATCAGATTCTACAAAGAGTTGAAGTGGCTTTACCCTTCCTACCATTGTAAATACTTCCTGGCAACCTTCCTCTTCCAAGTTCTCCAATCCAGCCGCCCATCCTACATCTCAGATATGTTTTGATTCAAATCCTCCATTCATTTCCGCAACACTCGTTCACGGCCTTCAGACCTGTATGTGACGCCTCAGCGAACCGCAGCTTTCGTCAGATCCATCCTAATCCGCTCCTCTTTTGTATGGAATTCCATTCCTTCATATATCCGTCATTCTGATACTCTTCAGACCTTCAAATCCCTTCTATTCGATCACTTCCTCTCTATTCAATTTTCAAAGAACCCTAAATAGATTTGCTAATTCAAGTTAAATTAGTTAAATAAAAACATATAGAAATGATAATTTAAATATAATATCTTACATTGTGGTGCACTTGCGTATTTAACTTTATTATTTCAATAATTTTACATCAATACAGTAAAGTACTATTAATTAAAATTTTGTATGTATGCACATATGTTTCTGTTTTATCTTTTGCCTAGTTTTGTTATTAATTATTAGAAGCTACCTTTTAATTTATCACTATTGTTCACTTTTTTATTTTCTATTATTTTTTGTTTGTTTTATGTTTTTACTCTAAGACACTAAAGTTCTTTTTGTATGTTTTGTAAAATTATTCAAAAGAAAATTGTCCCAGAATAAATAAAGAATTTATTATTATTATTATTATATTCAAGAGATGGACACAAAAAGTAGGAAAAAAAAAAAAAAAAAAAATTATGAAATAGTAAGTGAATGTTATTCATCAGTTACAGAATAATATCATAATTTATTGGAAATTTAAGTTTAAACTAACTTAACTGTATGATCTTAATTGATGGTTATATTTATTGTGTTTAGCAAAAATATTTTGATTCTGGTGATTATCAAATGGCAAGGCAAACAACAGGAGTCACTAAAGGAAGACAATCTCAAACTGCGACACCCTTTTTCAATTTTCCAACTGGAGAAGCGATTCCGACACCAGAAAGTGTTCCACTTCGAAAAACTTCTATAATACAGCCAAAATTTCATGTACCTCCTCCCCCAACATCTCCACCTATGGCTTGTAATTCTAATGTAAACACTGCATCAACCAACTTTCCATCTAATTAATAATTATATTTTTTTTGTAATGTTTAGTTATAGGAAGATGATGACTTTTCTTGTCAGTGGGCATATTGGCTTTGTGGGTGATAATTTGTGTATATGATTGTATCACCATTATTATTGTAACAGTGAAATTGATGTTTTTTTTCTTTTATAATGCAACTTGGATATTTTAAATATACTCTCAAAGAGTTTAAAATCTTAACGCTGTTATATTATCTTCACACACACACAATATATATATATATATATATATATATATATATATATATATATATATATATATATATATATCCAGCCTCTAATATTAGTACATGTGATTTTGATTATTTGAAATAACAAGTTTTAAGTATGTCCCTTTTTTCTTCTCTAAAAATATTATTATTTGAACATTGTAAATACATTTATTTTTATTTCCCAAACAATTCAATTTACATGATAATATAGGAATTATTTTCCTTTTTATTTTGAGCATATTTACTTTTTAACAACTTATTAGTTGATATAGACAGTATTATTAATTGTGATTCTGTAAACTTTCTTTTTAAGATTGACAAAATTGTTTTTCAAGTAAACTTAAATATTTAGATTATTCTCTTTTGTAATAAATGTTACCCATAGTAGGTTTTGTACTAATTATTGCTATAGCTGTCTTTCTAGATGTATTAAATTTGAATTGTTAATACACATTATTTTAATGAATTGTTTGTTTATCTGACTACCAGATTGTAGGAAGTTATTAGTGTTGAAAGTATTTATTTATTTTTTATTTGTTGAAGACATGATGCACCATTTGTCAAAGGTTTTAATCCATGAATAAAATGTTGGAGGTGCCACAAACTATGATACATACAGTGAGTCATAGTGAATATGATGCAAAGGGCTTATAATTTATTAACAATAACAATTTTAACCAATGAATTGTAATAAATCACCATCGAAATATATCAAAAGTGTAGATCAAACAATTTATTAATTATAGTGGTATTCGAATTTAAATATTATTTATTGATCCTAAACAAAAATTAAATATTAAGAATAAAGTAGAAATAATTAA
This sequence comes from Piezodorus guildinii, assembly GCA_023052935.1. Lineage (NCBI taxonomy): Eukaryota > Metazoa > Arthropoda > Insecta > Hemiptera > Pentatomidae > Piezodorus > Piezodorus guildinii. The sequence continues at coordinate 6,121,190 of CM041295.1, read as the reverse complement.
ATGTTTGTTTACAGTTTTTTATCCCAATTTTTGAATTTTGTTGTTTATTTTTTTGTTAACGTCACTTTATGCTACTATGGCTAATCAAACGATTCTACAGTGGGAGTCCTAAATTTTGCCTATACAGGTTTTATTAGGATAGGGATCTTTAACGAGTACCTGACATTGCACAGGCTCGGGACCACCTTTTAATGTCCCCTCCGAAGGATGGCATAACTAATGATTTTTTACTCCCATTAAAAAATCCCAGGACCACCTGCGGGTTTGAACCCGTTACCTTTGGCATAGTAAGCTTTTATGCTAGCCACCCAACTACAAGTGATCCCATTTAGGAAGTTTTATGAGTGACACATCTACACTTGTGCCCTGGCTCAACTACACACACTCTGTTTATTATTCATTATTCTATACACTTCTGTGTATGTTATCAGCATTTATTTAATAATTATAATTTCTATTTATTAGATAAAGGTGTTTTTTTACAAATTCTTCTTCTTTCTTTGCCATAATTATGCTACACAGAATACTGACATGGAATTGTTTGAGTAAATAGGAATACATCTAGAAAATTTGAGACATGATTAAACTAAGTCGTGTTACACTTGTATTGAAACTACCCATTACTATCTCTCATAAGAGTATACTAAACCATTATGTACTGAGGCCATTTATTTTAATCCCCCTCGGAGTATTAACACTAGTAGGGACAAAGTTCATCATGAGAGGATTGGTACCTGGTTCGGGCAGCAACATAAGGAGCATTGAGGTCTGTATGGATCAGTTTATTCCTGACCTAAGTAAGGAGCATTAAGGAATTTAACAATGATTTTGGATTGTCAGGATAATATGGGAGATGAAATTGCATTGTAAGGATTAGATACAAGAAGGAAGACTTTGATAGTTTAGTAGAGCCTCAAAGCTCTACTGCGTAAAGTCCACATCAGCCTTATGATAGTCATGTAGGTGAGCCTTTCTTAGTTAAGTGGAACGTTTTTCTCTAGGTCTAGTGTCTACTTGTTTTGCCTCCATAAATTTGCTGAACATATGAATATTTTAAACCATTAAATAACAGGATATTACGATATCTGAATACTTTTGACACTGAATGATCTTGTAATTTTACATTATTATTAAAAGATATTTTAATAAACAATATACTTATCCGCAATCCGGTTAGTAATTTGCCTTTATGGGAGTCTTTTAAAGTTTTGTGAGTGAAAAAGAATTATATAAATTCATAGTTGTGAAATATACTTATTAAAAGAAAAGAAATACGAATTCCGAAAACTTATGACACTCACTTTAGGTAAGCGGACTTAAAAATTGTTGAAAAAGCAACTAAATTAAGTTATATAAAGGAAGCTTGAATTTAATCATTAGAAGATAAGTGACGTTTATGGAAAATTATGTTTGAAAAAAAAAAAAAATGATTTAGTACGAATTATTACACGACAGTGAAATTAGAAGATGGGCTGATAATAATGACCAGAGCTGTTTTTATTTTGATTGGATTAAATTTTTTTCGAATTAATAAGAATAGACTCATGTTTCTTGAAATTGTAGATACTTTATATTCAAAGGTTGACACTGTTTGAATATTAAGTATTTGCATGTGTAATGAGTGAGTAGATGAAGATTTTTACTCAGAATAATTAGTTGAATCCTAAAAAAAATTAATTATTTTTATATATTATAGAATCATTGATGTCACAGGTAAATTTTACGAAAAACAGCTCTTGTAATTATAGTGATATTGATTACTTTTGCCAAACTGGCAAGCCCCAAGCCAAACCATTCGGAAAACTTAACCTGTCCGTATATTTCAACACAAAGTTCTGGCTATAGCCCAGTAAAATAAGGATATTTGTGGGAATTAATTCGGACAAAGGTAGAAATCGTTTAAATACCTCTTGGTGTTCCTAAATAAAAGTAATCTGAGTTTGCACCATCACAGGTGGTGAGCTTAACTTTTTGGAGCCGAAAAACCTCAAATTTTTCAGTTTTTCACCTATAACTCGTAAACGGTGCTTCCTACAGAAAATATCTTTCTTTTCAAAATGAAATAACGTTAATAGATAGGCAGATGAATAAAATGCCACCAATAAACGCTATACTTTATCTCAAACAAGACCCTCCATCCTCTATAGAACCCGGAACGTTTCGGGAAATATTCTCTTGGTCTCGTCAATCACACCCCAAGAGAAGAAAATGCTTTTCAACTAATGGATATATATATATATATATATATATATATATATATATAATATATATATATATATATTATATATATATATACACATATATATTGAGGGTGTATAGTCGACTGTAGAAACTATTATAGGTGGAATAGTCAGGAATCAGTCATTTTTTGAAAAGTTTTTAATTTTGCCAACGTTTCGGCTCAAGCTTGTGAGCCATCATCAGGGTATTACTGAGCCATGTCCAAGCATAAACTCAAGTTTAAGATTCCTGACTATTCCACCTATAATATATATATATATTCACAAATTACTTAGATTAGATTGATACGATCATTCACAAAATCGGTTTTTTCGATTTTTCTCTACACGCGTCGTAGCGCTTGCGGGAAGTAATTCATTATCATGTTTCATTGAACACATTCTGCAGTGCTTGTTGCCGTTTTTTTATTGTAAATAATGGTATTTTTATCTTATATCATATAACTTGCCAACATGTCCCTCCTCCCCATCCCTCTTTACCAAAAAGTTTTGTTTGGTTCGATCTTGCATGAAAGTTTTTTTTATTTTTACTGGTGCGTTCATCGAAGGTAATCTGCAATTTCGTAAAAAACTCATTCAACACATTCTGCAGTGCTTGATGCCTTAATTTTACTAATAGAAGGAATAACAGTATTTGTATCATAAATCATATAACTAGCCAAGAGGAAACTACAATTGAATATTTAAATGAGGCACGAAAGTAGTGCTTAGGTACATCGCATTCAACATATTATCGAATATTATTTATTTTTATCTATAATATTCTTTATATAACGCACGGTATAGTTTAAATTAAAGGGAGGAAGTATTGTTTGTATTTATAAAATCTATTTTTTACACTGTATTATGTTTGGTAGTTACCTACAATTAAATTCAGTGAAAGGTTAAATATATAATATTTTCTTTAGGTTACACGCTTTTTCTTCTCTGGAGGGTTTGATGAATGGTAAGTTTCCTGGGATGAGTTTTCCACTAAAGCGACAAGCGGTAGCATCTCGTCCATTTCCCCTCCCACCTCTATAATGTCCTCATCTTCGTCATAACATACTTGGTGGCGTTCGTACATCATTTACCCTTGCACCTGTAGCATATCGTTGAATATTAAAGTTCATGTTTACGACAACTGCATCTACCCATGCAGCCCTTGTTACACATACATGAAATTGTGTTCAGTACTTCAGGTGGGGCTGCATTTTTGGTAGTAGTTGTAGGGATCAGGCCTTGTGGGCTAAGTTTCCAGCTCCATGAGGCAGGTGGTTTGTCTATACCATACCAGTGCTGGATCGGGTGGAAAGTTTAAGAGAATAATGCTCAATCGCAGCATCGGTCGGAGGCAATGATGCCAGGTGAAATCCGGGTTTAGATCTTGAAGCGGAAGTCGTTCAGTGTTTCTGCTGCCTTTGCCAGAATACCATCAAAAACTGTTTACTTGCAGGAATATCATCCTCTTTAGAAGCATGCTCATCAGAGAATGCCGAAGCATAAGATTCTAAATGGATATTCTACTGCATTGCATGAACTTCAGTTTTTCATGCCTGTAAAATGAAGATGTGATATCAAAACCACCATTTTGATTTTCCAGCAGATCCAGTACTGGTATGGTATAGGCAAACCACCTACCTCATGGAGCTGGAAACTTAGCCCACAAGGCCTGATCCCTACAACTACTACCAAAAATGCAGCCCCACCTGAAGTACTGAACACAATTTCATGTAAGTGTAACAAGGGCTGCATGGGTAGATGCAGTTGTCGTAAACATGAACTTTAATATTCAACGATATGCTACAGGTGCAAGGGTAAATGATGTACGAACGCCACCAAGTATGTTATGACGAAGATGAGGACATTGTAGAGGTGGGAGGGGAAATGGACGAGATGCTACCGCTTGTCGCTTTAGTGGAAAACTCATCCCAGGAAACTTACCATTCATCAAACCCTCCAGAGAAGAAAAAGCGTGTAACCTAAAGAAAATATTATATATTTAACCTTTCACTGAATTTAATTGTAGGTAACTACCAAATATAATACAGTGTAAAAATAGATTTTATTAATACAAACTTTGGGGAGCTGCCAATGGGTAGTACCCCCACATGTGAATCCATGACATTTTTATCTTGTATCTCATTTACTAGATGTATATCATTATACAGTTGTAAATAGCAATAAATCTATCAACAAAAAAAAAAATTAATACAAACAATACTTCCTCCCTTTAATTTAAACTATACCGTGCGTTATATAAAGAATATTATAGATAAAAATAAATAATATTCCATAATATGTTGAATGCGATGTACCTAAGCACTACTTTCGTGCCTCATTTAAATATTCAATTGTAGTTTCCTCTTGGCTAGTTATATGATTTATGATACAAATACTGTTATTCCTTCTATTAGTAAAATTAAGGCATCAAGCACTGCAGAATGTGTTGAATGAATTTTTTACGAAATTGCAGATTACCTTCGATAAACGCACCAGTAAAAATAAAAAAAACTTTCATGCAAGATCGAACCAAACAAAACTTTTTGGTAAAGAGGGATGGGGAGGAGGGACATGTTGGCAAGTTATATGATATAAGATAAAAATACCATTATTTACAATAAAAAAACGGCAACAATCACTGCAGAATGTGTTCAATGAAACATGATAATGAATTACTTCCCGCAAGCGCTACGACGCGTGTAGAGAAAAATCGAAAAACTGATTTTGTGAATGATCGTATCAATCTAATTTAGATTTTAAAGAGCCTTTTCCAATTGAAATTAGATGCTCTACAACTTTTATTCTATAACATTTTACGATTTGGATAGTGGTTTAGAAGTTACAGAGGTCTCAAAACGACTGAATCGGGTTTTTCAAGAAAGTTGGTAAAATATGCCTATTTTCAACGAAGGATTGTTGCCATACCATTAAACCTAATTCAATAATTAAGTTAAGCTCACCAGCTGCAATGGTGCAAACTCAGATTACTTGTATTTAAGACCATTAAAAGGTATTAAAATGATTTCCAGCTTTGTCCGAATTAATTCCCACAAATCGACAAATTTGGCCTTATTTTACTGGGCTACTAGTTATGATACGGTTTATGCAGCAAATATCTTTATTCCCAGTAAAACTACGGCAGCAGTAACTTCAGAATGTTTTAAATTGGCCGTATCCAGCAAAAATTTCTTAACAAGTCTTTGGACGCGTATAGTGGAAAATCGATAAAAAAATATTTTTATGAAGGTTCGTATCTACCGAATGTGAAATTTAAAGAAGCTCTTAGACTTAAAATTTGATGCTCTACAACTTTTATTCTATGACTTTTTCGGTTTAGATAGTTGTTTCCATGTTACAGTTATTTCTTTTTATTTTATATATTTAAATATTTTATTGATATTTACAACTGTACATACAATATATACAACAAGTAAATGGGCTAATTGACACTTATGGGCGTGATAATGTCTTGTGAAGAAACTACCCAGTGGTAGCACTTCAAAGTCAATTTAATTAAAGTAGGTCTCGAGGCCATCGTCTTTTCAATCGCCTCGGAGGGTTGTCAGGAATAGATGGGAATGATAAGTTGCGTACAAGAGGATTCATGTGGGTTGGGAGTTTGGAATGAAAAGAGGAGTATCTGTTTCGGGCTAGTTCTGCGACAAATGGGATATTTAGATCATTATGGATGATTTTATTCGTAACGAAATAAGGAGCATTTAGGATTTTGCGAAGGATTTTGGATTGTAGGGATTGAATACGAGAGGAATTAGATGGTTTAGTAGAGCCTAAAGCTCGATTCCATATGTCCAGATGGGTCTGATGATGGTAACATAAATGAGCTTTTTGTAATAAATTGGAAGTTTTGAACGTTTGTCTAGTAAGTGTTGTAGTAATCGGTATCTACGGGCAGTTTCTTGTCGTTTAAGTCGCGTATGGGGATTCCATGTAAGACGTTTGTCAAGATGGAGTCCTAGGTAACGGATTTGTTCAACAGGTATGAGTGGGGTATTATTAAAGGATACAGTAGGGCAGGAAGTCATCGGTTTGCGACGAAGGGTAAAGGTAATTTGGTGGGATTTGTTAGGATTTATTTTAATCCTCCAGTTCTGACACCATTCCTCAATGGCTGTGATGTGAGACTGAAGGGTTCGGGATGCAGCGGATGGATCATTATGTACAGATAACACACAAGTGTCATCCGCATAAGTTGTGAGGACAGTGGATGGATGGAGTGGAATATCAGCTGTATAAAGGATGGGATCTAAGATACTACCCTGAGGTACACCTGCAGACTGAGAAAAGATGGAAGAGTAGGAAAGGTTATGATTTACTTTGAAGGTTCTATTAGTGAGGTAGGAACGGATTATCAAGTAGTATGTTGCGGGAAGGAATTGACGGAGTTTATAAAGGAGTCCTGGGTGCCAGACTCGGTCGAACGCTTGTTCCACGTCGAAAAAAGCACCCGTGCAATACATTCCACGCTCCAATGTGGAGGATATAACATCCACAACACGGTGGCATTGCTGAATTGTAGAGTGGGATGTCCGAAATCCAAACTGGTGGTCAGGAATTATGTGATTCATTTCTAGGATCGGGTAAAGGCGTTTCAAAATGAGTTTTTCTAGGATCTTGCCCATGATGGGCAAAAGGGAAATCGGACGGTATGAGGATGGATGTTCAGGAGGCTTTTGAGGTTTTGGGATCATTTTGATTATTGATAGTTTCCAAGGTTCAGGGAAATAGGTGGTTCGGAGCGTAGCATTGAATATGTAAGTGAGGTAGAGGATTGCTTTTCGAGGTAAGCGTTTCAGGATGTAGGATGTGATGAGATCATGACCAGGAGCTTTTTTAATACGTAATTGGTGGATAATGTTAATTATTTCAGAAGGATGAAAGGCTTTAGGAGGAGGGGACATTTGGAGTGGAATAGCTAGTTCTGCTTCAATATGGTCAATATGGGTTGGATTGAGGATTTCAGGATGTGGATTAAAAATTTTGTAAAGATGTTCACCAAATATTTGAGTTTTTTCTTCATCTGATCGAGACCAGGTAGAAGATTCGGTAAGGAGTGGGTGATTAAAGGTTTTAAACTTGAGCAGATTTTTGGTAATAGTCCATAAAGATTTGTCAGTAGGTCTTAGGTTGTCTGTGAAGTTCTGGAAAGTTTGTATTTTGAATTTTTTAATTTCTGTTTTGAGTTTGTTAGTTAGATGAGTATAGTATGCTTTGTCGGACGGGTATCTGGACCTATGCCACTTAGCCCTTGCTCGCCGTTTCTCTGCTAATAATTTTCGGATGTGATGTGGTAAGTTAGTGTCGCGGGAATAATTATTTTTGGGATGAGATGAGTTGTTGTTAAGTGCAATACCTATTGTTCTTGTTAGTTTTTCGATTGCAGAGTTAATTTGTTGTTCTGTTTTTAGTGGAATCTTTAAGTCGAGTTCGTTTTCAAGATCAGAGCGAAAGTTGTCCCAGTCAACATGTCCTGTAATTAATGAAGGAGGGAAGGATTTAGGAATAGGGTTTGAGTGCAGGAGAAGCAGAACTGGGCTATGGTCTGAGGAGAGGTCTTCTAAGGACGTTATTGTAGATTGAAAGGTGGGAATTTGGGATGTGACGAATATGTCAAGAATATCAGAGCGCTTTTTTATAGAAGTAGGCCAGTATGTAGGATCTTTGGGTGATAAGACGGAATAGCTGTTGGAAGTGGTGATTTGGGAGAGAATCCTGCCCCGAGTGTTGGATGTTCGGCACCCCCACCGTTGATCTTTGGCGTTGTAATCTCCACCAGCAATGAAGCGCGGACCAAAGGACTGAAATAAGGAATCAAGTTGATTAGAGGAGAGGGAATTGCCAGGAGGGCAATACACAGCTGAGATGGTTATGTTAAATGGACGGCAGGATAAGGTAATAGAAGTAGATTGGATAGCGTCAGTTGGAGTAGAAGGAATCAGGGAGTGAGTTAAGGAATTGTGAATAAGGATACAAGAGCCAGCGTGGGATGTTTTGTCAGGATGATCTGATCTGTAAGTGATGTAGTCACGTATGTAAAAGTGTGAATGAGGAGTGAAATGGGTTTCAGTGATGAGGGCAATGTCTATATTATTGTCGTGAATAAATAAGTCAAGCTCGTCCCGGTGGTTAGTCAGTCCGTTAGCGTTCCATAATAGAATAGCCAGGGTCTTCTTACTCATCTTGGGATAGTGAAGGGAATTGCAGAAAGGAGTCTTGTAAGGAGAGTAATAAGCGGATTAATGGTGTTTTGGAGATCCTGAAGGAAAGATGAAAGGATAAGAGTAATGTCAGATGGATGTTGGTAGGAATGGGAGTAGAAGGGTGTCTCTTCAGGAAGAGGGTTCATCTCCCTGGGTAAAGGTTGAACCCTTCTTTGAAATTGTTGTTTAGGTTCTACATTTACAGGATTTTCTAGTGAGTGGCTATCCTGAACTGTTGATATGGATAAAGGTGGAGCCTTGGGGGTAGTCTGAGGGATAAGTGGTGGTAAAACTTAACCCTTAAGGATGCGTTTTTTGGGTCATTATTGGGTAATTTGAATTGAGGATGGGAGTTTTGAGGTTGAGGATGAGGTCTTTGAGGTAGTGGATGGGTATATTGTGGATGACCATAGGAAGACTGGGACGGATGATGGGATGACTGAGGCTGTGATGAGGAGGTCTGAGGCGATTGAGGTTGGAGTGCATGTTTAGTGGCCACGTGAGAATAGGACGTAGGCTTGGATTTTGAGCTCGATGGTCGTTGCTTCTCTTCGGACCCTGTTGGAAGCTGCATCACAGGTGTGCTCTTGATAGACGACCCGTGTATTTCATTTGCTGGCACTGCGTTCCTTTGAGTTAGAGCGGCTGCATGTAAACTTTTTTGCCTCAGTATGGTTTTATAAACAATGCATCCTCTATAGCTTGCTGGATGTGCTTCACTACACAAAGCACATTTTGCGGGGGAGTCCCTTGGTTTCTGACAGGCTACAGAAGAGTGAGACTCTGCGCATTTTACACATCTAGGAGGATGGTGGCAATAACTTTTTGTATGCCCAAGATTTTAGCAGTTTGTACATTGTACAACTTCTGCTCTCAGCCTAGGCTCCTCAAATCTGATGCATGAATATAATAATCTATTGACCTGGAAAATTTCGAGATTATTAGGTGCTGGCTCTAGGTCGACAAAAAATAGTGGCAACGGATACCTTTCGGCTGGATGAAGGACACATGACACATGTCTCACATTGTATCCTAGTTCTTCGATTCCGTTCTTGATGGCTTCAGTGGGAGTGGTGTAGTGAAGACCCCTCAAAACTACGCGGTATGTTTTGTCTTCTTTTAGCTGATAGCAGTGAAAGTCGTACTGGTGTTCTGTTAAATGTTTGACCAAGCGTTTATAAATATCTTTGCTGGTGGTATTTATTTTAACATCTTTTAATCTGGAAAAACATTTAAAATTGGTTTGTCCAATAAGAGCGGAGATTTCCTGGCCAAACTTTATGAAGTCTTGAATATTATTAACGTAAATAGGTGGTGGCTCGGGCTCGTTGAATTCTTGTGGTGCTGAAGGCGTAATAGATGAATTATTGATGGCTGCAAGGTTGTTTTTGCTGGTAGGTACGTCCGAAGAATTGTTTTGAGATTGAATTGTGCTGGCTGAGGTTGAACTCTGATTTTGATGTGCTGATGGCGAAGCTGGTTTCGCCTTCGATTTCTTTTTTTTTTTTTTTGTTAGGAGAATTCTCCGTAGAATTCGGAGTCATATTTCGATTACGCTTCTGGAGTGTTCGACGAGTTAAGTACTGCGAGTCAGTTTCGCTCACTTCACTGAAGACTGTGTCATCGTCGGTATCCATCAATGAATTTTTGTCCGTGGACATTTTAATGATATATAATTAAATTTAAAGAGAAAAAAAAATAAAGAAAAGAAATAGTTAACTAATAACTTCTTTACAACCACATACACATAAATGTTGAATTAAAAAAAAAAAAAAAATTATATGAAAACATTTCCAAAATTATTTCTTAAAAAATTAATTATTTATTATTAATTTAAAAAAAAAAATTAATTTAAAATTGGAAAAAAAAAAAAAAGAAAGAAATTTCTCTGGTATCGAACTCGTAACGTTCGGAACTATAGATCGGAGCGCTGCCACCGAGCCACTGGCGATCTGATAAGAGACCGTCGTAGTGAGTGATAGCCTATAACAGCCCGACACAGGCGGGAGCCTGCTTGCAACGTGGTTGTACTTCTAGGCTACGAACACTGTGAAAAGGTGACTGTTAATCACTCACCTCACCCAATTATAGCATATAATTGATCACTGTCTTTAATTTATAGTGTTTGTAAACTTTGACAATAATCCGTTAGCTAATACCACAGTTATACGTAAGTTAGTGCGGAGTGATAACTAAGCGTGACTTTAGTTTCGGCCATGACACTGGTACTTGAGTTATTTCTTAGCGAACAAATTGGGGTTTTCAGCAAAATTGGAAAAAATAGCCAATTTCTGAGGAACGATTGAGACAATATTACTAAACTAAATTCAATAACTAAGATAACTATTAGAAAGAAAAATTAACGTTCTTTCATTTTGAAAAGAAAGATATTTTCTGTAGGAAGCACCGTTTACGAGTTATAGGTGAAAAACTGAAAAAAGTGCGAAAAATTCGAGGATTTTCGGCTCCAAAAAATTAAGCTCACCACCTGTGATGGTGCAAACTCAGATTACTTTTATTTAGGACCACTAAGAGGTATTTAAACGATTTCCGACTTTGTCCGAATTAATTCCCACAAACCTTGATTTTCCGCCTTTTTTTTACTGGGCTACTATTGAAGTTTTCTGGGCTATTTATTCGGCTTGAATTATTTTCATTTTTGATAATTAAAGTAAATAAACATATAAATACAAAAGTGGAAGAATGAAACACATTCTACAATAGTCTGATTGATCACTAACCAACCATTCGCAAGCCAAGCCAAACGAGCCTTTGGTTCGCTGAACATTGACGAATGCATAACCTCACCCTTATAGTTTAACGGATTTTATTTCTCAAAACATAATAAAAAATACTTGCAATGGACGGATTTAATTTTATATCGATCACTTTAATTTAACAATTTAATTTTGATTTTTATGATGCGTACACATTGTGACCGCCCGCCATCCATACGGACGCCCGGGGCAAATCAGCGGCCCGTCACCAGGGAGCTCCACCGGCACCACAAACAAGAAAAATAAAATTGTATGTGCTCAAGAAAAGTGAATATACATGTAATGATTATAAATACTATTTGTTATACCAATGTGATTTAAACAATAAATTAAAAGGAAGATGATTAAAAAAATAATAACAAATCTGAGCCTGTAACAAGTAAAGTAAAACGGTTACCGCTCGGTGCTGAGATTGGCCATAAGGTTATATACACCCAGCGTGTCTAAGCCATGGATGGCATCTTCTCCTCACCTCGCCTCAACCTTTCTTACCCGCTTACTTAACGCAGATATGCCTTCCTTGGTTGTAACCTTTATATCTGTAGTTTTTATTTGATTTTCCTTTCTGTTCCTTAATACCTCTCTCATAGAATGATCTGTTTGATATTGGCCCATTTGCACCTATGAGGGCTCCTTAACACTACTGTCGTGCTACTACCACGCAGGGTGATTCTGTCCTGATCCTCGCTACTGTCGTGCTACTACCACGCAGGGCGAATTCTCTCCTGGTCCTCGCTACTGTCGTGCTACTACCACGCAGGGTGATTCTCTCCTGATCCACGCTACTGTCGTGCTACTACCACGCAGGGCGAATTCTCTCCTGGTCCTCACTACTGTCGTGCTACTACCACGCAGGGCGAGTTCCCTCCTGATCCTCGCTACTGTCGTGCTACTACCACGCAGGGCGATTTCTCTCCTAACCTTCGCTACTGCCGTGCTACTACCACGCAGGTCGAATCCTACTCCATCTCATCACTCCTATTGGACAGGCATTGTCGAGGCCTTCTGAAGACCTGTCATTGAAGTAAATACCTCAACCTCGACAAGTGGTGACCCCGACGTGATCTGATGGCAGACGGAGATGAAAGAACAGGGACTGATGAAAGTCAGGAGAAGCCACCACAGATTAATCTCTATCAAGGACCTGTTGCACGAATACCCCGTTTCTGGAAGGAGAACCCTCAACTATGGTTCGCCACATGTGAGGCAGTATTTGCCACATCCAGGGTCACATCAAGCACTCTCAGGTTCCAGCTGCTCATTCCGAACATTGACCGAGATGTTCTAATACAAGTCCAAGACCTCGTCACGGACCCTTTGAAGCAGACCTACGAGAACCTCAAGACACGGCTATTACAGACCTATGGAGAGTCAGAAGCACTGCGAATCAAGAGACTCTTGGAGGACATTCCTTTAGGCGATCAGACCCCTTCCCAGCTACTTAGAAGGATGCAACAGCTCGCAGGGACCAGCGTCAATGACGAATTTATAAGAACACTATGGATGAAGAATCTCCCCAGTCGTTTCCAGCCAATACTCGCTGCAACTGAACAGACGGACATAGAGAAACTCGCCGCCATAGCGGACAAAATACACGAAGTGTCCCCACCCACAGAAGCCTACCTCGTCAATGGACCGTCATTATCACGGCAGAACACAGCAAGCACCAGATCGGCATGCGACTCATGCTCAACCAGCGTAAAAGAGCTTCGACAAGATGTTGACCGAATTTTGAAAATTCTGGAAACCCAGCAGCGAAGCAGAAACCCAGAAGGTTAAATTTTCGAGGAAGATCACAATCTCGTGGTAAAGACGGATTATGCATTTACCACTCGAAGTTCAAGGATAAAGCTTACAAGTGTAGAAAACCATGCAAGTGGGAGCCTAAAAAGACAGAAGAAAATTTAAACTCCCAGCAGTGAAAGTTGCGGCGTAAACTTTCACACCTCAACCGCACCGCCGCCTTTTCATCAAAGACAGAAGCACAGGCCAGCCGTTCTTAGTCGACACAGGAGCATCGATTTCCCTACTTCCAGTCCCCAAAGGACGACGCAGAAACCCATCGGACTTCACGCTTATAGCAGCCAATAACTCAACCATAAATACCTATGGCGAAGTCACACGAGCGGTAGACTTAGGGTTAAAGAAACCACTTCGCTGGACCTTTATCCTCGCAGACGTTGGCAAAGCAATACTCGGTGCGGATTTCTTATACTGGCATCAGCTGACGGTTGACTTAAGAAACCGAAGATTAGTAGACCAGTTAACAGGGCGTTACACAAAAGGTAGCGTTTCGGAAGAAGAATTTCCATTATTCTCCATTGCTCCTTCAAACCAACGTTTCGCCCGAATATTAAATGATTTCCCTACAATAACAAAAATAACACCAATACGTGGACCATCAACCGGAGTCGTCGAGCACCATATCGAAACAAAAGGTCGACCCGTAACCGCAAAATGCCGACGCCTATCTCCAGGTATCTACCAGGAAGTTAAAAAGGAGATAGACAACCTAATAAAATAAGGTATCTGTCGCCCTTCGAAAAGCCCCTGGGCAAGTCCACTCCACGTGGTGAAGAAAACAGATGGAAGCCTCAGACTCTGTGGGGATTATAGAAGCCTGAACAAACAGACAGTTCCCGACCAATATGGCATCCCTAACCTTCGGGACTTTACGATGGAACTACATGGGAACAAGATATTCTCCAACATAGATCTAAGAAGGGCTTACTACCACATTCCGGTAGCGGAAAATGACCGTGAAAAAACGGCAATAATTACACCATTCGGTCTCATAGAATACAACCGAATGAATTTTGGGCTGAGAAACGCAGGACAAAGTTTCCAGCGATTCGTCGACGATAAACTCAGAGACCTCAGCTACCTATATAAATTTCTGGACGACTTCTTAATAGCTTCGGAAAACGAGGAAGAACACGAAGTCCATCTACGGGAAGTTTTTAAACGACTCGACAAATATGGCATCGCAGTCAATCCGGCAAAATGTGTCTTTGGAGTATCGGAGTTAAACTTCTTAGGTTACCATCTAACAACAACCGGCATAATACCTTTGAAACAAAAGGTTAAGACCATTTTGGAATACCCACTGCCGAAGAACCTTCGAGAACTCCGCCGTTTCATGGGCATGATAAACTTTTATAGAGCTTGCTTGCCAAATGCAGCTAGCATACACTTACCACTTAACGAACTGACTCATGGTAAGCCAAAGAAAGACTTAGCCCCCTTAGAATGGAACGAAACAACAAAAAAGGCATTTGAAGAGACTAAGAAAAATTTAGCCGCTGCAGCCGAACTGAGTCATCCCGACCCTAATGCTGAAATATCTATCGCCAGCGACGCATCAGACACCGCTATAGGCGCCGTATTACAGCAGAAGAAGAATGAAATATGGTACCCTCTCAGTTTTTTTTCGAAAGCATTGAACAAAGCTCAAAAGAAATACTCTGTATATGACAGAGAATTACTCGCCATATACGAGGCGGTTAGGCACTTTAGGCTGCTTATAGAAGGAAAAAACGTTTATATCATAACGGACCATCGCCCGCTTACACATGCCTTCAGCCAAAAACCCGAAACAGTCTCACCCATCCGCACTAGATGGCTATCCTACATCAGCCAATTCACTTCTGATGTAGTGTATAAACCGGGCAACGAAAATATCGTCGCAGACGCTTTATCAAGAATCGAAGAGGTTCACACGCCCGACAATTTTACCGCCCTCTCCATAGCCCAATAGAACGATCCTGACATAGAGCAACTGAAGCTCCGAAACAACCTTTCGTTTCAGGACAAGGCTATACCAGGGACAGATAGGTCTATCCTTTGCGAAATGTCAACAGGCAAGGCCAGGCCCTATTTACCACCAGACTTCAGGCGTAAAGCATTTAAGAAAATTCATGACCTCAGTCATCCAGGAATCAGGACGAAAAATGGTAACAAAGACGTAACGGAATGGGCAAGATGCTGCATCCCATGCCAAAAATAAAAAATCAATAGGCATACTGTCAGTCCACCTGGGAAATTTCAAGCTGCAGCAAGATTCCAGCACATTCATCTTCACTTAATCGGACCACTTCCATCGTCTAATGGCAACACATACTGCCTGACAATGATAGATCGCCACACAAGATGGACGGAAGCAGTTCCACTTCAAGATATTACAGCCGAAACAGTTTCAACGGCATTTTATAATAACTGGATATGCCGATTCGGTGTGCCTACTTCGATAACTACCGACCAAGGTCGACAGTTTGAAGAGAACCTATTCCACCAACTGGCAATCTTATTAGGCATCCACCGATATCGAACGACGGCTTACCACCCTCAATCGAATGGCTGCATCGAAAGGTGGCACAGAACCCTGAAGACAGCACTTACGGCCCACATGAATACAGGAGGATGGACCAAACTCCTACCAACTGTACTATTAGGACTAAGAGCCAGTCTAAGGGAAGACACCACAGTCAGTATAGCAGAAGCTCTCTACGGTTGTCCTATTCGTTTACCGGGAGAATTTCTTGAAGAAAACAAAAATACTTACGATCCTCACACATCGCTGCAAGAGCTAAAAGAAAATTTAGCCAAAATAAGACCTACAGCGTCACCTAAAACACACAAGAAAACATTTATACACGAGGAGACATGCACTCATGTATTTATAAGAGAAGATGGCATCAAGCGTCCCCTGGTACCACCATACAATGGCCCGTTTAAAGTCGTGAAAAAAGAAGACAAATATTTTGAAGTACAACTTCCAGGAAGATCAGCAAATATTTCAATTAATAGGCTAAAACCAGCATTTTTGATAGCGGATAACACAGGACTGCCACCAAAACCCATTATAAAACAACCGACGCAGGACAGCACTGAATTAAAAGAGGGGGAACCGACAGTTAATCAGGAACCGACTTACATCTCAAGATTTGGCCGACCAATAAGAAGAAAAGTCACATTCGGCGATCTTTAAGATTTCCTATAAATAGCGGACATTTGGCGCAATGTCATCATAAATCAATAAAAAATGAAGTGGAGAACACCGAAGAAGCTGGACCTGCCACCTACACTAGGAGACGCATTGCGGGGCGCATACCATCTTCGCCAGACAGCGACAATGGAGCTGGTAACGCCGATTGCCGACCCTGGCGACATCCCGCCGAGAAGCCTACCGAGCTCTACCAATCAGAAGCCAACAGTCAACATGGCCAAGGCACCGACGTGGTCACGAGGCGTTCAAACCCCCAAATTTTGGATAAAGTACAACAAACTCGAACCACTGAAGAACTTCAAACCCGAAGAGCACACCGGCCCAGACGTCGGGACTCAGACAGCTTAGTTTGGAGGCTACAGAGGACTCCGTCTTCGAAGAGGGAAGCCCTGTGACCGCCCGCCATCCATACGGACGCCCGGGGCAATTCAGCGGCCCGTCACCAGGGAGCTTCACCGACACCACAATCAAGAAAAATAAAATTGTATGTGCTCAAGAAAAGTGAATATACATGTAATGATTATAAATACTATTTGTTATACCAATGTGATTTAAACAATAAATTAAAAGGAAGATGATTAAAAAAATAATAACAAATCTGAGCCTGTAACAAGTAAAGTAAAACGGTTACCGCTCGGTGCTGAGATTGGCCATAAGGTTATATACACCCAGCGTGTCTAAGCCATGGATGGCATCTTCTCCTCACCTCGCCTCAACCTTTCTTACCTGCTTACTTAACTCAGATATGCCTTCCTTGGTTGTAACCTTTATATCTGTAGTTTTTATTTGATTTTCCTTTCTGTTCCTTAATACCTCTCTCATAGAATGGGCTGTTTGATATTGGCCCATTTGCGCCTATGAGGGCTCCTTAACACTACTGTCGTGCTACGCAGGGTGATTCTGTCCTGATCCTCGCTACTGTCGTGCTACTACCACGCAGGGCGAATTCTCTCCTGGTCCTCGCTACTGTCGTGCTACTACCACGCAGGGTTATTCTCTCCTGATCCTCGCTACCGTCGTGCTACTACCACGCAGGGCGAATTCTCTCCTGGACCTCACTACTGTCGTGCTAGTACCACGCAGGGCGAGTTCCCTCCTGATCCTCGCTACTGTCGTGCTACTACCACGCAGGGCGATTTCTGTGGCAGACAAGATCCAAACAATAAGCATTGAGATTTTGTTTTTTTGTTAGAAACGGGGTTGGATATAGTATTAGATATAGTAGATATGAAGTTAAAAGTTTGTGATTTCAAGGAATCAATATGTGTTCATACTTCCATGGGGCGGATCCAAAGGGAAAAAGTTTATATTGATCTAGTTTTGTTTTTGAAATAGGTAGGGATAGAAGACATAACGTAATTGCCTCAACATAATGTATTATTGTATGGACAAAGACATCTCGGTACCTATAATACCTACAGACGTCAACCAGCTCTCGAATTGAAGCTTATTCAATGTCCATTAATTTATATTATATTGAGTATTTTCGTATAATGAGTGGTTTCTGTGATATTCACCTTAATAACGCTAAAATAAGAACAATTTTCGTATTTGAAACACAATGAACACATCTAATATTAACGTTAGTTCTGCGCAAGCGCTAGTTTCATTAACCACATGTTATCTCGGCTCTCTAAAACTTCATTATTTCTTAGTGATATAGTTATCTTTCAAGTAAAGAACTTGGTGTAATCAAATTACTTCATCTGCATTCTCATTTGAACATACAATCTGTGAGTTATCACTTGATTATTAAGTTGTATTAAACAGCATAATAATAGTGTGTGAGAGTATTAGGCGGACGGGTACCTGGACATATTGGGTTGCTCTCCCCACTCCCACGGGCAATGTGCCTCCAGTGGCCCAAGAGGGAGGACACTTCACGTCTGTCAGTTTTTCTCCGCGCCTACGTAATTAATTACGTCTCCTGGACAGTTTTATTTATTATAATTTTTTTTTTAATTTATTTTATTTTTCTTCTTCGCCTTTCTACACTATATTAGTTCATCGCTCGTAGCCAATATGAAATGAGATATTTTCATATGGTGATGTCGAGTAAACCGACTAGCAATAAACGAAGTAGGAGCTTAGGGACAACTCCTACTAATTCTCCTCCAAAAAATAAGTCGAGAAAATCAAATCGTAAGAGTGTCAACACTGTAACACCCGGCAGCTCAGTCGAAAATATGGAGCCCCGATCTGGCACCTCTTCTCAGTTCACGACAGAAGAATCTCCTTTCTTCACCCCCAACCCGTATCAGGCGCTATCTAACGCCCCTGAAGACAACACGGAGGCAGCACCAGCTCCCAGGGAGGCTAAACCGCCTCCAATATTTATCAAAAACATAAACAAATTTCAATTACTGTGTCAACAATTAAATAATTTTGCGGGTTCTGGAACATACATTTGTATCAGCCGTATAAAATTACTGCCAGACACACCAGAGGCATACAGAAAAATTGTAAAATATCTGTGTGACACGAAAGCTGACTTTCACTCATATCAGCTCCAACAAGATAAAGCACTTAGGGTAGTGATAAGACATCTGCACCCTTCGACGCCTATAGATGCAATAAAAGATGAACTCACCTCCATGGGATTTGAAATCCGACAAATAGTAAATGTAACAAAAGAAAATAGAGAACAGTCTGGCCAAAAAAACAAAATACCCTTACCTCTTTTTTTTGTTGATTTATAAAGATCCCCCGGGTTAAAAACACATATTCAGTAAACCGCCTCTACTACACTAGAGTTGTAGTAGAAAAACCATACATCAAGAAAGACATCGTTCAGTGTCATAACTGCCAAGCTTATGGACATACGAAGCGGTACTGCCACCATCTATACCGCTGCGTCAGATGTGGAGGACAGCATAAGACGGAGGAATGCCCAAAAACAAGACAAACTCCCGCAATTTGCGCACTCTGTCACCAAGGACATCCAGCCAACTACAAGGGGTGTCAGATCTACAAGATCTTAAAGTCAAGACTGCAGGTAGCACCTCGTCAAGACGTAGTCCCTAGACCGCTGAGGAAACTCTCTAGAACCGTCAACTCAGGGGTCTCATATGCCCAAATGCTGGAAGAAGCTGAGACACAACAACCTCTCTCCCAACCGCAGACTCAACCTCAACCCCAACCCCAAGATTCCTACCCTCAATACCAACATCTACATAACCCTTCCACACAACCTAGGACCAATACCCAAAAGTCCAGCCCACACCGAATTTCCTGTATTCCTCCTCCTACCACCTCTACTGATTTAACTGCCACCATGAATACATTCCTGACTGAGCTCAAATCCCTTATTACCCCTCTCATCTCCTTGTTAACAAACTTAGTATCCAACCTAATCCAAGTTCCCAAAAATCCATAAATGACACAAAAAAAATCCTTTTCCATTCTCCTTTGGTATGCGAATGGTGTTCGAAATCACGTTAGCAAACTAACTACATTACTACATGACAAACATATTGACATAGCCCTTATAACTGAAACACGACTGACCAACAAACGATTATTCAACATCCCTGACTACCAAATGTACAGAACAGACCATCCCGATGGAACAGCTCATGCCGGCACTGCGGTCATCATCCATAGCTCCCTCTCCCACCACTCATTTCCCCTACCAGTTCATGATTTTCTTCAAACCACTGCTATAAAAATACAAACCAGTCATTTTCCTTTAACAGTGGTAGCAGCATACTCCCCGCCTAAAATACCGATTTCCGCAATCCAATTCAATTCCTTCCTAAATTCTCTGGACCATCATTTCCTTATAGGTGCAGACTTAAATGCAAAACACCAGCAGTGGGGGGCTTGAACTACGAATTCTCGCGGGCGAACCCTGCAGTCTGCACTCTGTTCCACCCATAGTAACATCCTGTCTCCCAACTCTCCCACCTATTGGCCCACCGATCCTAGCCGTAATCCCGACCTACTAGATTTCTTCATCCACAAAGGCCTAGGACCGCTAAATCATTCTGTCTCCCGGCTCGATGACCTATCCTCAGTTCACAGCCCTCTTATCCTAACTCTTTCATTATCACCTATACTAAAACTCCCTCCACCGTCATTCCTAAGAGGCCCAGTTAACTGGACCCTCTTCCGTGAAATCATAACCGATGCAATAGACCTCAGAGTATCCCTCAAAACTCCTCAAGAACTAGACGATGCTGTTAATTCCTTCACCACCCTGATCCAACAAGCAGCATGGAGTGCATCTTCACCTACCCCTTCCCCTCTTCACTACAAGAAGAATCCTATACCCCAAGACCTCCTAGATCTAATCCACACTAAGCGATGCTCCAGAATCCTCTGGCAAAGAACCAAGCACCCAGACGATCGGAAATCCTACAACTATTATACCACATTAGTTAAACAGAAATTAGATTCCTTTAGATCCAACTCCTTCAATTCCTACCTCTCCTCACTATCCGTAACCGACAATTCTCTCTGGAGAATAACCAAAAAGGTACTTAAACATCATACCATCACACATCCTCTCCGACGAGCTGATGGTTCCTGGGCTTCGTCAGAGGAGACTAGAGCAGAAGAATTTGCACAGAACCTCTCTAACATATTCACTCCCCATCCCAACCACAATTCCACTCATACTGATAGCGCAGAAGAATTCCTCTCTTCACCAATACCTCTCTCTCTACCTCCTAAAGCTGTTAACCCCTCTGAGGTCAAATTCCTTATAAATAAACTAAAACCTCGTAAATCTCCTGGCCATGACCTCCTCAGCTCCAAGATCATTCGACAACTACCTCAAAAAGGAATTATATTCCTTACTTACCTGTGTAATTGTATCCTCCGCATAGCCCACTTTCCTCTGTTGTGGAAACACTCCATTATTATCATACTCTTTCTTAAACCTGGTAAACCTCCCAACAACGCCTCATCCTACAGACCAATCAGCCTCCTCCCTATCCTTTCAAAAAGTTTTGAAAAAATCCTACTGAAGCGTATCCTACAGTTAATTGAAATTCCTTCCCACCAGTTCGGATTCCGCTCTGGGCACTCCACTGTACAGCAAGGTCTAAGAGTGGTTCACCATTTATCCTCTGCACTTGAAAACAAGCAGTACTTCACTGGTGCCTTTCTGGACATTGCTCTGGCATTCGACCGGGTCTGGCACGATGGCTTGCTTTTCAAACTAAAATCCGTATTACCCCAATCCCTATATCTAATCCTAAGATCCTATCTCTCTAACCGTTCCTTCAGAGTCCGCTGCGGTTCAGAGTTCTCCGCCTGTTACCCAATCGAGGCCGGCGTACCTCAAGGAAGCGTCCTAGGTCCTGTCCTCTATACCTTATTTACAGCTGATATACCTTTAGATCCTGATACCTTCCTAGCATCTTTTGCCGATGATACTGCCATTCTATCAACCCAATCAGACCCAGAACTAGCATCTTTCCATCCCCAAAGACACCTCTCCTTGATTGAACATTGGTGCGACAATTGGCGCATCAAAGTCAATTAATCCAAAAGTAATCACGTCACCTTCACCCTCCGACGTAAATCCTGTCCACAAGTTCATTTCAACTCTATACCACTTCCCTGTTCCGACACAGTCCGGTATTTGGGTTTCCTACTAGACAAAAGACTGACCTGGAACCCACATTCTCGACTTAAAAGACAAGAGCTCAACAGAAGATATGGACAGTTATATAGACTACTGAACAGAACATCACAACTTTCCGTTGGAAACAAACTATTAATTTACAAGATAATTCTCAAACCTATGTGGACCTACGGAATTGAACTATGGGGTACTACTAAATTTTCGAACATCAAACGTATCCAATCCTTTCAGTCCAAAGTCCTTATAACAATAGTCAATGCTCCCTATTATGTTACAAACAAGACCTTACACTATGACCTCAAGATCCCTTATGTCCTTGATCTGATCCCATCCAAATTCTCAACTTTCCACCAGAAACTTACTCTTCTTCCTAATCCCCTGGCACAATCCCTATCAAGTACCAACCATCCTTACAACCCTCCTCGTAGGTTGAGGCGGCAGTGGCCGAGAGATCTCTTATAGATACGCAACTGGAGTGCTGGCTGTGGCCAACTTCTCCACTCATGCCTCAGAGTGTGTGGCTCTAGCGCCCTCACTCAGTCTCCACTGACTAGATTGGTGACGTGGCTGACTGAGAGGCGCTGGGATCTCCTGACATTGTGCCTCAGCATTTATTTCTGGATACAGAGGTTCGATTCGGAGTTCCCAGGGGCAGTATGTAAATATTGTATATAGGTATGAATGTGGCCAAGATTATAATTATTTTCTTTTATTTCATTTATTTTATTTTATTGATTTGTTTTTTTTTTCATTTGTTATTGAGGTATTTTATTTTTTGTTTGTTTTACTTTGTACATATGGAATGAATGACTTCTTTTATCTCTAATACTTATTGCCCAAGATAGTGGCAGATTGTATTACTTCTCAATAAAGCAATATCTTCTAAAAAAAAAAAAAAAAAAAAAAAAATGATTGTTATGAAGATAAAGATCACAGAAACCACTCATTATACGAAAATACTCATTATAATATACATTGATGGACATTGAATAAGCTTCAATTCGAGAGCTGATAGATGTCTGTAGGTATTATAGATACCGAGATATCTTTGTCCATATAATTGGTTGTGTCTTAAACAGAGGAATTGGTCGACTTTTAACAGTGTTCACTCCGATATTATAGAAACCGCTCACTTTACCAAAATACTTATCAAATAAAAGTTAACAAACATCTAATACGCTTTAATATAAGAGGTGACAGACGTCTGTAGGTCTTATAGGTATCGAGGTATCATTGTCCATATAAAACATTGTGTTCCAAATACGAAAATTGTTCTTATTTTAGCGTTATTAAATTGAATATCACAGAAACCAGTCATTATACGAAAATACTCATTATAATATACATTTATAGGCATTGAATAAGCTTCCATTTGAGTGCTGATAGATGTCTGTAGGTATTATAGATACCGAGATATCTTTGTCCATTTAATACATTGTGTCTTAAACAGAGGAATATATCTTATATTAAAGTGAATATCACAGAAACCACTCATTATACGAAAATACTCATTATAATACCTATCTATGTCTTTACACATTCCATTTGCAACTGATTTTATTTCAAATAACTACTGAAATAACGATATTATAAATACCGATTTTTTGTTTTGATATTACGCCAATATCGTTATAACATTCAATCGTTGGAAAAGTTGCTGTAACATTTCTGGCATATCTTCTTCCAGTGGCGCGACAGGCCGTGTAGGCCCTGGGCTTCGCGGTGTAAACTTCTGCGAGTTTACACTCACGTTTCACGATGCAATTTTTAGTGTAGGATCATCACTCCCTACGACTAATTTTGTGAGTGGCCACCCTTTGGCTGACGGGTCTCACATACCCGGGGGAGAGGTTGTGAGTGAATCCACATTTTTTACTTCCTTATAAAAGCCCCGTCGGGACTGGGATTCGAACTCAGAACCTGTGGCATGAGAGACTAGCGCGCTAGCCAATCAGCCACAGGCTCCCCCCTTCATTTCAACATTTCAGGCATATACGTTTCTTAAATATGAACTTTCAGTTTCATACGACTTTTCGTTTTGGCGCTAGATTTACCACACACACTATCAACGGAATTACACGTTTTCGGGTTCTCTGAGTCTAAATAATCAAGTCCCGCAAAAAGGTTTGTAGTATAGTGAGTCTAGCTCGAAAATAGGAATTGTAAAGTAACATTAATTCTATATCTAAGGCAGACAACTCTATGCCTCAGATGTCACAGCACTCAGGCGTATTAATTTAGCTATTTAACGCCCTAAAACCCACCCCTACCTACCTGTTACAGCACCTTTTTAATCAATATCTAAGTACTAGGAGAACCACTTTATACCTTGCGTTTCGCACCTTTTTTCGATTTTCCCGGAAATGGATCTAACGATTCTGATTAAACACTATATATTGAAGTGAAATTAAATGGGCTTTAATTTTATAGTAAAGATTTGAAAAAAAAATAGTGTGATTTAAAAAGTTGTAGAACGTAACAGCGATTGATAATAAGTTCATAAAACCAAGGGATTGTTGTATAAAATAATTTCGGTTTCCACCTAAATTCAGAGTTGGAATATACTTTTGAGAATAAACTTTTTTCAACTCAATCTTTATTTAAAAGTTCTTAAATTGATAGAAAATAACATGCTTATAGACAATTTATGGTTCAACCACAAAAAGATCCATAAGATTACGTTTGAGAGCAGAGGGGAGCAAGGTTCAAGAGAAAGCATCATCGACTACTTCATAATAGACCGAGATACCCGAAGGTTCTTCATTGATATAAAAGTCATAAGAGGTGAAGAATTAAGTACTGACCACAAGCTTCTTTTAGCGGACACTAAAGTCATCAGACTAAGAAAGAGTTTCAGCAAAGCATACAGTCGGATAGATGTGAGCAAGTTGAGGATGGAAACGAAACAGGAGGAATACCGGTCATTGCTTGAGAGACACCTACAAGAAGTAAATGGAGACAGTGAGCTGGACATTCTCTCGAGTGAAATAAAGAATTGCATACACAACACCGCAAGAGAAATATGTGATACATAGAAAATAAAACCTTCGACCAAGAAAACAAAATGGTGGAATGATGAGGTTAAAAGAGTGGTCAAGCTCAAGAAAAAGGCCTGGAAAACAAACAATAGAACAAAATCACATATTCACTGGGAAGAGTATGTTAGGAACAGAAATGAGGTCAAAAGAGTAGTCAAAGCTGCGAAAATGAAGACCTGGGAGGAGTTTGGCCGAGAGCTAGAGCAGAACTATAACATATAACATAAGAAAGTTCTGGCATATCACCAAGGCTTTGAGAGGGAAAAAGTCTAAGCCTGTGAGGAACGTCAAGGATGCACAAGAGAGGCTGGTGACCGAGGAAAAGAAAGTACTAGAAGTTTGGAGGCAGTTCTTCCAGGAAAAATTTGGCATGGAAGAACGTCGAAACAACAACTTTCGGGACTGCCGAAGAAGAGAGAAAATGGATGAAGCATACCCAGATGACATGAATGATGCAATTGAGGAAGTGAGGTGGATTTAGTTGTTGAAATCCAGCTAGGAAAAGCTCCAAGGCCAGTTGGCATAGCCCCAGAATTCATTAAATATAGAGAAAATTAAATGAGGAAGTGCCTCCAAATGCTTTTCCAAAGAGTTTGGGACTCGAAGCGTCTTCCACAAAAATGGAAGAATAATAACATAGTCCCTATACACAAGAAGGGCAACACGAGTGAATGTGGGAATTGTAGGCCGATCTGTGTATCTCACTCGTATACAAGAATATTAGAACAGAGGTTGAGGCATATTGTTGAACATGATCTGGAAGAGAAGCAAGCCGCCTTCAGACCTGGTAGGCAGACCCAGGATCACATATTCTCCCTCAGATTGATAGTAGAAAAAGCATGGGATCGTGGAATGGCAGTGTATCTGGCATTTCTGGATCTAAGGGCAGCCTTAGATTTAGTTCTGAGGCAAGAGATTTGGGACGCGCTGGTTAGAAGAAGGGTGCCAGCAAATCTGGTGAGCGCCATAAAATCAAAATACCAGGACCCAAAAGGTATAGTGAGACTAAATGGTCAAACATCCCAACCTTTTCACTTTTTATAGATGGATAGATAGATAACTGTTTTTAAGTTCTTTAAGCATATAACAACAACAAAAACAAATATTACCAATATAAAAAACATTTGTAGAACAATGGTCTTTTAGACCGTCTGTCCAGAGCCGATCTGTAATGTTTTATAAATTATATAATAGTCAAACAGGTCACTCACTTATTCTATTCAACTTCTAACTGTATTAACTTATAAATAAAACAACAGTAAAAAAAATAACAATAATCATTCATATCAATAATATTACACATGAGAAAGTTTTTTTGTTTTTTTTTAAATTATAATTAAATTCCTTAATAAGCCTATGTCTATAAGACCATGCTATTTTACAGAAATTGTATACAGACACCCTGTTATCACCATTGAGACCTTTTATCACATCATCAACTTTTAGAGAACTCTTTCCAAAACAATTTTTTCTTCTAATTTCAGACAGAATCGGACATGCAGCCAGGAAATGAAACGTATTTTCTGTTTCTTTTTTATTGCACAAAGAACATATCACACTACTATTTGAATAAAATATGTTGTAGTTGAGATAAAGAAGTTCACATCTAACTTTGAATATCCACTTAACCCCAATAAAGTTTATTTTATTATCATCAAGGTAATATGATCCATAATCATAATTTAAGTTTTTATACGAACTGAAGCTATACCTTAATATCGCTCTCGGTTTATCCTGTGATAGTCTTAGTATTAACTAATGTTTTTGTTGTCAACGCTTATAAACAATGAGTGTTTGTGATTGAGAACACGTTAGAACTACATTTGTTAGGTGAGTGCATTTAATAGACCTAATAACTGTGATTATTAGTGCACGCTAGGAGCTAGATAGGTCTCCACGTGGTAGACGGGTCCTGTCCCGCTTCCTGCTCGGCACTGGCCATCATTAAGCAGTAGCAGCCAGCTTTTATCTTGTCGATGCTCAGTTGTTCTGTGCACGGCCACCGACGTTCTGAGTTCTCATCGTCATGAGATCGTAGCCCATAGACTCTTAACTTTTTTTCTCTCTTTTTTTTTTCCCTTTCTCTCTTATTAATTGTAATAATTTTTATTAATTTATTTATATTATTTAATTTATTTTTATATAGCATACATTTTTTTTCTCTTCTCCTTTCTTATAAAATGACTTGTTTATTTTATTTATCTGTTTATTTAAATAATTTTTAAACTCAAGAAGTTCAATTTTTATTTTATATTTTTATTTTACTAAATCCATATATATATATATATATATATATATATATATATATATATATATATATATATATATTTTTTTTTTTTTTTTTTTTCTCTCTCTTTTTATAAAATGGGTGGTGAATCTTCGGGGATGGAGACGGAAGAGGAAACGGCTTTTTCAGAAGTCAGCGAAACTGACTCCCAGTATTTAAAAAGAAGAACACTTCAGAAACGTCAACGTAATATTGTTCCTGGGGGATCTGGTGGATCTCCTAACAAGAAAAAAAATAAAAACAGTAAAAAACAAACTATCACTCGGAGCAAATCCACTGTCAACTTACCTGGTCCATCACATGAAACCACCACAGCCGAACAAGTCACACCTACAATTCCTGTCAGCAATAAATTTTCAGGCCACTCAAATATCCAAACTGAAGCCACAAAACCAAGTCATTCAGAGCCTGAACTACCACCAATCTTTGTTGCTCACGTCACCAACTTTGTAGCCTTCGCAAATGAAATATCGAAATTAATCGGGCAAACTAATTTCAAATGCTTTTCCCGGTTAAAAGACATAAAAACAAATACGACCAACGATCATTATAAAAATTAGTCACACACTTGACAGAAAAAAAATTTGACTTTCATTGCTACAAGCTTAAGGAAGATAAGTCGTATAGGGTTGTTCTGAGGGGACTTCACTCTACTACTTCCACTTCAGCCATCAAGCAGGACCTAGAAGAGCTGGGCCACAATGTTAGACAAATCACTAATGTACTGCACCCAGTAGAAAAATATCCACTACCTCTTTTTTTTGTCGACCTGGAACCAGCAGCCAACAATAGCGACATATTTCGAGTCAATAGACTAGTATATTCCTGCATACGATTCGAAGAGCCGAAGCAGAGAGTGGACATAGTACAATGCGCCAAGTGCCAAACCCTCGGTCACACAAAAGTCTATTGTCACCACCAAGACAGATGTGTCAAATGTGCTGGACCGCATGCGACCAATACATGCCAGAAGCCGAGAGATACGCCAACAATATGTGCACTATGTGGTGAAGGGCACCAAGCTAATTATAAAGGTTGTACGGTTTATAAAACCATGCAGCGCCGAAGACATATAAATACTGTATTTAAATCACAAAGCAACGCTGTTGAATACCAAAACACATCTCCTTCAGCGAAGCATGAACGAGCTACCTCTGGAAACCCTTTCTCCAACGAAAACACACGTCCCACGACCTCCAACATCAAGACTAATTCGTTCTCCGATGTCACTAGGAAAGAGATGGACAATCAACAGGAACCAGAAGCTTCCTCTAACACCCAACTTCTGCTTCAACCAGCCCATCCTCTTCAGCCTAAACCAGCCCATCCTCTTCAGCCTCAACTATCCTATAACCATCCCCAGCTTCAACCATCCTATCACCAACCTCAGATTTCCCGTCTACAGCCTCAGACGTCCCAACCCCTCCAAAATACTTCTAGAAACGATTTACCTACCAAAACCGTCATAAGGGTCAAGTTACCACCCCAGATCAGTCCTAAACTTTCCTCTCCTTTGCAGCCTACTCCTCAAGCAATACCAACAGCAACAGCTCCGTCAAACATGGAACCTCCTCTACAACCTCGACGGAGTACCCAATCTTTACCTAGACACTATAATCCTTCAGCCAACTAAGCTTCCGTCTATTCGTATCCTTCACAAAATACATCCGACATAACATCAATCCTGTCATCCTTCCTTTTGGATCTTCAAAATACCATAAGACCTCTCATCACCCTCCTCTCGAGACTCCTATCTGAAGTTCCTTTCCATATCCCGCAATGAATAAAAACTTCCTAGCCATTCTTTTGTGGAATGCAAATGGTTTACTGAATCACCGTGACGAATTGGACATATTCCTACACGACAATACCATAGAGATTGCACTCGTGACTGAAACCCATTTCACTACACGCTCTCACTTTTACATACGTGACTACATCACATACCGATCAGATCACACAGACAACACATCTCACGCTGGCTCATGCATCCTCATCCATAAATCCATTCCTCATTCCATGCTTCCTTCTTCTCCATCTGACACCATTCAATCAACCTCTATTAACTTATATTCCCACCCATTTAATTTGACAATCTCAGCTGTATACTGCCCTTCCAGTAATTCACTCTCCATTCACCACCTTGAATCCTTATTCCGATCTCTTGGTCCGCGCTTCATTGCTGGAGGAGATTACAACGCCAAAGACCAACGGTGGGGATGCCGAACGTCCAATACTCGAGGCAGGATCCTTTCCAGAGTCACAACCTCCAATAGTTATTCCATTTTGTCACCCCAGAACCCTACGTACTGGCCTACATCCCATAAAAAACGTCCTGACATCCTTGATATTTTCATTACTTCCCAAATCTCCTCCACCATATCTACAATCAAATCCTTAGATGACCTCTCCTCTGATCATAGCCCGGTTCTGCTTCAACTGGATTCCAATCCTATTCATAAGCCTCCTTTACCTTCCCTGATTAAAGGACAAGTAAACTGGGACAATTTTCGATATGACTTAGAGAACAATCTAGACTTGAAAATTTTGTTAAAAACTAAACAAGACATAGACTCTGCCATTGAAGAACTTAACAAATCAATAGAAACTGCCATACATACCAACACATTACAATATACAAACAGGAAGGCACATGAAACCAACCTACCATATTATATTTGACTATTACTAACTGAAAAACGCCGAGCAAGAGCGAAGTGGTATACCCTTCGGATAAAACCATTTACAATAAACTGACGAACAAACTCAACACAGAAATGAGAAAACTCAAAATTCAAAACTTCACAGAAAACTTAAGCACAACAGACAAATCATTATGGATAACCACCGCAAAACTACTGAAATACAAAACCTTTAATCATCCACTCCTCACCGACTCAAAATCCTGGACAAGATCCGATGATGAAAAATCTCAGCTGTTCGGAGAACACCTTTCCAAAACGTTTGTCCCACACCCTGACATCCTTAATACAATCCATATCGACCGTGTTGAAGCAGAACTCACTGTTCCTCTCCAAATGACCCTTCCTCCTAAGGCCTTTCATCCATCAGAAGTCATCAACATAATTCAAAATTTACCTTCCAAAAAAGCTCCTGGCCATGATCTTATTACATCCCACATCCTAAAACAGCTCCCCAGAAAAGCCATATTATTCCTAACCTATATATATAATGGCACTCTCCGTTCTACCTATTTTCCAGACCACTGGAAACTGTCCATTATCAAAATGATACCTAAACCAAAAAAGCCTCTTGAATATCTATCCTCTTACCGTCCTATCTCCTTCTTGCCCATTCTGGGCAAAATTTTCGAAAAACTTCTCCTCAAACGTTTATGCCCAATCCTCGAATCCAACCACGTGATTCCTGACCACCAGTTTGGATTTCGGACATCCCATTCCACTATACAACAGTGTCACCGTGTGGTGGATGTCATATCTTCCACATTGGAGCGCGGAAAATATTGCACTGGAGCCTTTCTCGACGTGGAACAGGCTTTTGATCGAGTTTGGCATCCAGGTCTGCTATACAAGCTCCGTCAATTCCTCTCTCCAGCGTACTTCCTATTAATTCGTTCCTATCTCTCTGATAGAACCTTTAAAGTTAACCATAACCTTTATTACTCATCCGTATTCACTCAATCAGCCGATGTACCGCAAGGTAGTATCCTGGGTCCGATCCTTTACACGGTGTATACAGCTGATATTCCCTCCCATCCTAGCACTATCCTTACTTCCTACGCCGATGACACATGTGTGTTATCTGTGATCCTGTTACTGCATCTCAAATCCTACAGAACCATCTATCAGCCATTGAAGAATGGTGTCAAAACTGGAGAATCAAAATAAATCCTAATAAATCCCATCAAATCACCTTCACTCTACGTCGTAAGCCTATGACTTCCTGCCCCACCGTATCCTTTAACAATATCCTACTTACTCCTGTTGAACAGATTCGGTACTTAGGACTCCACCTCGACAAACGCCTAACATGGAATCCTCATACTAGACTGAAACGACAGGAAACTGCTCGTAGATACAGATTACTACAACACTTACTTGACAAACGCTCAAAACTTCCTACTTACTACAAAAAACTCATTTATATCACAATTATCAGGCCTATTTGGACCTATGGCATTGAGCTATGGGGGTCTACTAAACCGTCGAATTCCTCTCGCATCCAATCCTTGCAGTCCAAAATCCTTCGTAAAATCCTCAATGCTCCTTACTTTGTTACTAATAAAATCACCCATAAAGACATAAATATCCCATTAGTTGAAGACTTGGCCCGTTACAGATATACCTCTTTTCATTCCAAACTCCCTGCCCACTCAAACCCGCTTATCCGTGACCTCTCCTCTATATCTATTCCCGACAACCCACCGAGGCGCCTTAAAAGAAGATGGCCAAGAGACCTCCTAACATAAGACATTGGAGTGCTACCAATGGGTAGTTTCTTCTCAGGACTACCATGTGTACTAATCATATATAATGCTTATTTACTTGTTGTATTTATTTAATACAGTTGTAAATTTCTTTAAATAAAAAAAAAAGTTTTTATACAGATACATTTTTTCCGAAACTGAAGCATTTTGTACATATTTTAATCTGTAAATTTCAGTTAACGATACTCTAAATTCCAGTAGGATTAAATCCCATTTATTTTGATTGTCGAGTTTAATGTCTATGTCAATATTATGTTTTTCAGCTATTTCTCTTAAATCCTTTATCCAGTAAACCTTTTGTTTAACAACTTCATTATTTAATAAATATGGTAGCCTATTTTTTGTCATGTTTTTAACTTTGATAATATAACTATGCTGTATTTTTAAGGTTTCTATAAACATTGGGACTATTTTGGTTTCTAAATGTATTAAGTAGGACGGGGTGGCTAGCGGTAAGATAAACAATTTCTTAATGAAGTAATACAGAAGTTTTTCACATTCAATATATTCTTTACTTCCCCATGCTTCGGCACCATATCCTATGAACGATTTAAAAACAGCATTGAATACTCGAATTTTAGATTTATAGGGTATACTATTGTTTAGTAGTAAATTTTTCCATATGGAGTTTATTGCTATTTTAGCTTTTGATAGCTTCTGCTGTAAATGTTTTTTCATTGATAATTTAGATTCTTAGATTAGAACATGATAATTAGTTCAATTCTATTATTTTCATTTATTATACTTTAAGACTTCAGTGGACTCAATTTTTATCTCTTGCTGTATTATTCTCAAGGGACTCGTCCAGAAAAAATAAAGAATTATTATTATTATTAAATCAGGTATATAACTGATTTTTACTAATAAAAAGGGATCTATTCCATCTTCCAGACCTCACACTCCTCACCTACACTGATAAAATCTATAAACAGATGATGGGTGGTGATATTATACTCCCGTGTTCTTTAGAGGAGGATCCTGAAAGTAAAAAAATAATCTATGGTAGATCTCCCTCTCATAAAATCGCATTGGTAGACTCCCATTTTTCTTTCTGCTTTGTAGTACTTTGTACGTGCAGTTCTAGAGAGTTATATTACGGTAATTACTACATATGATCTGATCTCCCTTTTTATATAGAGGGATGACGACCCCAGGATACCATTCTTCTGACATTGTCTTTGTCATCCAAATGCAATGGAGAAGGTCAGGAAATGCCTTAATTAGAACATTACCTCCAGCCTTCATAAGTTCCGCGATAATACCGTCGGATCCTAGAGCTTTGTTATTTTTTAGTTTTTGGATGGAGTCATTGATTTCTTCTTCATCAGGTGGTTCAGTAAGCTCAACGACATCGCTTGGTATAACACCTTCCGCAGTGGAATTTTGAGTAGCTCCCAAGATACTTTTAAAGTTATTTGTCCATTTGTCAAGTATGGTCACTTTATGGGTAATTAGTAATCCATCTTGTCCTCGACAAGCATTGCTTCTAGGTTTTAATTCCCTTCGCTGACCATTCACACTTCTGTAGAAGGCCATTACATCTCTTCAATTATTTTTATTTTCTCTAGCACCTTTTCCCTCTTTTTCCTTCTGCGGATGTGTTTCTTTTCTCGCCTTCTATCTTTATATTCCTCGATGACCTGGCGAGTTCTGTGCCTCTCTATTATTCTCCCATTCCAAGTCAAATCATTCGGACCTCTGGCGGGTTTCTTCCACACCCAAAACCTGCAGTTTGTTTAACAGCGGCCAGGCAAGAGAAGTTGAGTCCCTCTGTCATAAATAGTCTAAAACACCAGCCCATGTGCTGGGAAAATGCTCCAAAAATTCTCTTCTCATAACACACCGGCACCACAAGGTCAAGAACGAGTTCGCGAGGCTCCTGAGGGAAAAATACTTTATCTGTTTTAACGAGGTGGAGTGGGAAGGGAAAATAGTAAATATATGAAAATGCATTCCTTATTTATTAAACATATCTGTTTGATGCGGAGGTGGGGCGGTCTCTCCTCTTGAGTCATTTCTCCGTTCCTAGGCCGGCCGGCGCCTATTCTTTTACTCCTCCATTATGATGAGGATGGTGCTTGTGATAAATAAGAAGTTCGCCTCGGTAGATCCATGTGCTTTTCTTTTCTGGGGTTCTTGCTGTCTCTCGGTCGCAGAGCATTCTGGTCTCAGTCCGAGTACCTGCATATGCCGCCAGATGGCCCTGTGTGCGCTTGGTTGTATAACTGCATGCAAGATGCCATATCATAAAATGGGTTAAGGGCCGTGTTCCCTTAACAGTTAGCAATGTCCCAATCCAAATATATGTAAATACATTTTTTTTTTCTGGAGAGAGATATAAAATATATACTAGGTAACTACAAGACTGATCAAATCTGAGGCTGGTGTAGGTTTCACGATAATTAATATCTCAGATTGGGGACCTATCCACCCTATCTCTGTACCCTAGTTTGCTGACGTGGCTGCCATCTCAATGTATGCAGACCTACATCCCCAACCGGGATGGCTTCCTGGGGAAGTTGGCCCTAGGGTGTATACTGTATGTGATGCCCATGTGTGCTGGATCTAGGTTATATGTGTGAGTGTCAGCAGACTGAAAGTTAGTGAGACCAAAACAAAATATATTATAGCAGAAACAATTCCCATCCTAGGCGAGACAGACTAAGCTCCACCTCTATAAGACATTGGTGCGTCCCGTACTGCTCTATGGTTCGGAGGTTTGGGCGACTTCAAAGGCTACAAAAAAGGAACGCCGTATTTTCGGAGGAGTGAAAGTTAGAGAGGAGTGGAAGCGGCGCACTAATAAGGACCTCTACAATGTTTTTGGAGAAGCTGATGTGTTCAGGGCAATTAAGTTCAGGCGCTTGAAATACGCAGGGCATATTGCTAGGATGGCTGATGGAGAAATGCCCAAAATGCCGATCCATGCTAGAAGAAGAAGAAGGCCAAGGCTGAGATGGTCAGATAGTGTAGCAACAGACGCTCACAGCATGCTGGGAGTTAAGAGCTGGATGGCATCGGCTCAAGACCGTGATGATTAGATTAAACGGTTAGAGGAGGTCAAGACTGAGCCGTAACTGGGTTGTAACGCCGAGAAATAATAATAAAAATAACCACAAAGAAGGTTGATTATGTATTAATAGAGATGTTGGATTAGCGTTTAAAATCATTGCTAATGATAAAAATAATAATTGTGGATAGATTATAATGTAAGAAAAAAAAACGTTTTTAACAATTGTCTGATTTAGATTGATAAAGTATGCTGTGTACAATTAAGCAACCCTCTCTTCCTTCTTCCGCTTCATGATTAAGGAGAAAATCGAAGTAATGTTGCCACTGTTCCAGAACATCGATTTGTGATGAGGTTCCCATATTTGTCTCGATGGGTTTGTATTCTAGGTTTGAATCTATGACGGCTACTGTTTATTTCTTGGAAGAATTTACTCACCTCGTTATTATTCCGAAAATCTTCCATTTCCTAGAGGTGTTCCCATGCTTTTGTTTCACTCTGATGGGTGTGTTTCTCTTATCTTATTCTATATCTGTATCCCTCCACTGATATTCTTGCATGCCTTTGCTGTAATATTTTTCTGTAAGGTTCTTCTGGTTAATCACTCTTAGGCATTCTTCGTCAAACCAGGGCACTTTCTTAGTTGGTCTTCGGTATCCAAGCCTACGAACTGCCAGTTCTTCAATGATTTCTTAGCAGTTTTACCACTGTTGAACCATGCTATCAGCCTCATACAGATCTTCAATTCTGATATTCATGCTGTTAATAAAACCTTGAGATCCTTCAGCTTTTCGGTGTTGATCTTTGGCGATCGTTCTCCACTTCATCTTTACCAATGATTTCGTTATTAAAATATGCTTTTTCTGGATTTATTTTAAGACATGACTCAAAGTTTTTCAAATCTGGAATATAAAACTTGGTAAGTCGTTGACAGAAGTGTATCGAAAATTATGGTAAATATTTTGAATAAAAAATATGTTAGATTTGATCTCAGGAGTGCTGCCATTGGGTAGTTCTTCTTCAAGTTTGTTTCACCCTATTTATCTTTTGTCACATTTACTTGTTGTACCTTGAAGTACAGTTGTAAATTTCAATAAATGATGTTAAAAAAAAAAAAAAATTGATCTAATTTTTAAAATTTTTTTTGTGCTTCTAGGTGAATGGTCATTTCAAGTGTTCCAACCCAATAGACCAAGGCGTCCACTTATTATCACAATTGTTTTTAAGGTTTCACCCATGGCACTTTGAAAATACATTTGAAGCCGCTATTCGATGTTAAGTATTTATTTTTAAGTTTTATGATATTACTATGAGTATAAGTCATATGCCGGAGAATAATTGTTTGGGACATAAAATTATGTTTAGGATTTGTGAGAAAACGATCATTTCAAACCAGTAAACAGCAGGATATTATATTGCATATCCTAATTTAAGAA